>WEDG01002192.1:0-35426 GCA_017591395.1 Schistocephalus solidus
TATATATATATATATATATATATATATATATATATATATATGGCAATATATATATTACACCGTACTACCTCCGACAAAGATAATAGCTAAAAGCCCAGACACGTGTTTCGCCGATGTTTCTGCTGCTGTGTGACACAGCAACGAGGGGTGTTCGGCTCCTTAGTGGGTTCCCCAGCGTTCTCTATGCGGTTTCTGGTATATGGACTCCAGAGAATAATCGGGTAAATAATTTCTGAAATTATTAAATGCAGGACATGGAGTCAGGTGCTTCGGACATGACATTTTAGGGTCAGACCCGAAAATTTCAATGAACATTTGGGTCGAAGACAATCAACCACTGTGGAATAACCACGTAATGCCCATTCTACAAACAAGTAGTACTACAAGTAGTATGAATCTTATATGGCAAAGACGTTATACCGTACTTCCGACATAGATGATAGCTCAAAAGCCCAGACACGTGTTTCGCTTGATGTTTCGCTGCTGTGTGACACAGCAACGAGGGGTTCGGCTCCTCAGTGGGTCCCCCAGCTGCTCTCTATGCGGTTTCTGGTATATGGACTCCAGAGAATAATCGGGTTAAATAATTCTGAAATTATTAAGTGCAGGACATGGAGTCAGGTGCTTCGACATGACTTTTAGGGTCAGACTCTTGGGATTGGGATATGACTGGCTGATGACGGCTTATAAGCCAGAAATGGCCATTCCGGTCTCCCTTGTCTTTGTCGGTTCCACTATAACAACATGTGCTACATGTCGCTAAGCGACTGCCTGCGAGGGCTCTAGTTTGAGCTCCAGGGCACAACGGAACATACATGTTCCTTAAGCAGATCGGTGAGCCCCACACTTTCATATATATTTATATATATATATATATATATATATATATATATGCTGCAGCAGCAAGTATCTACTTAAAAGCAAACTAACTTACTTTTACAAATTATTTAGATCTAACGGATATCCGATTAGCATCGTGAAAAACTGTCTGATTAGGAAATGGTACAGAGGAAATTCAATTTTATGCCCTGTATGCAAAGGCCTTTCGTAAGTGGTCGCCTGAAAATATACCAGTTTGCCATTTGCATTGCTCACAAGCCAGCGCCCTTCTTACGCCCAGCATTATCCCTATTAAAGGACCCCATACACAAAGAACAGCAAACTAATGCCATTTGTCGTATGCCATGTGCTAACAGTCGTTGTATTTATCTTGGTCGCACGAGTCGAAGACTTGGGACTCGCATAAACGAACATTAGCTGGCTATCTGCCGACGTGATCCCTTATTCCTTATGTCTGCGCACGCTCTTGGTGTTGACCATTATTTCAATTGGGACTGTACAGAAGTGGTTGCAATGGCCAACCCTAAACAGGCACAGAAATTCCCCGAAGTTTGGTATCCAAATGCGGACAGCATCAGCCGCCACGTTGACCCATATCTCCAGCACGAGAGCGTCAGAACACGGTGCACTTACTGGCACTTACCTTGAAAACAACAAAACAACGTCCAGACGCCCCTCTCTTCTCCCCCGAAACTCGGTGATCCCCAACTGAGACTCACCACACGTCTACTCACCTTCTGCAGCAATCGAAACACTACGCAACCCACCGCTTTTTGCAAGGTCGTTTGCTTATCCATCTCTCTCTCTCTCTCTGTTACAATCCCACTTCTCACTTTTCATTTTATCTGATGACGGGTTGGTGTAACCAGCCTGAAAAGGTACGAGCCAAAGGATCTTTTCCGACGAAGTCTCTTCTTTCATCATCTGAATGGGCTACTCTGCATCTAAGAAAATAAAAGTGTCCTTAGTTTGAAACCTACCGATGGCAATTAAGGAGGACACCGAAACATAACCCTCATCCATCGTAATACAGGCGGTCATACGTTACATTACAGGGAGATTAAAGTTGGGGCTAAGGCTTAAAGCAAAACGGTCGATCGATCAAAAATGAAGTTCATGGGCGTCACCCACTAGTACCCAACCGGCCTGAGTTGCCCTCTGTCCTGCTTGACAAATGACTGCACAAAAGTTTTACAGTCACTAATTGGAGAGCAGCTGACCTTCAAGCCAGACAGCGGTGATGTTGTTATCTCTTGCAAGGTGAAAAGTGCAACTCGCTGATTCTAGTGAAACAGGGACAACCGAGAACAGGTGATGACTCCGTCTAAAAATTGAGGCACAGCCTTTTTGGCAATAGATGCCTGCATAATGCGAAAACACGGCTGTTTTCGCAACGCCCAAAACAAACGCCCTCTCACTGGTTGTGGCATACTTAGGAATTTAACGCAGCGACCCAATAGTAGGACTGATGTTCTGAATAATTAATTCGCTACAGAGCTACGGTTGCCATGCATTGACCGCCTAAAGAATGCTTTTTTGCGTTTTGCTCAACAGGTCGACGAACTGAACATTTACACCAGGTGCATACTAGTAACGGCCAAATGCATCTGTGTGTGGAGCGATCGTAGCGACTGTACTCCGACAGACCAAATGGACAAGGCAAGTCGCAATTAGAAGGAGCAGATCGAAGGAAGCAGAAGAAGGTTGCTGCGCAACCTTGGGTTGGGAGTGGCTGGTTGATGCTGCTGCTGCTGCTGCTGCTGTTGATGATGATGATGATGATGATGATGATGATAATGATGATGATGATGATGATGATGATGATGATGATGATGATGATGATGATGATGATGATGATGATGATGATGATGATGATGATGATGATGATGATGATGATGATGATGATGATGATGATGATGATGATGATGATGATGATGATGATGATGATGATGATGATGATGACGATGATGATGATGATGATGGTGGTGGTGGTGGTGGCGGCGGCTAAAAATCAAGGAATGACCAGTCTAGTATCTTGTTTTCTTTGTCGGTAATTTACTTCTGCCTATGATACCACCCGCTATGTAGCATATGTTGATAAAGTGGAACCGACAAAGACAAGGGAGACCGGAATGGCCATTTTTGGCTTATTAGCCGTCATTAGCCAGTCATATCCAATCCGAAGTGTGGACCACCTGGGATTCGAACTCGCGACCTTTGGTAACTGAGGCGAACGCTCTAACATTGAGCCACGGGCCCGTTGTTTTGTTGGTTGCGATCGGGAACATTATGATAGTGTGCGGCTCACCGATCTGCTAAAGGCACATGTATGTTCCGTTGTGCCCTGAAGCTCACTTTAGAGCCCTCGCAGGCGGTCGCATAGCGACGTGTAGCATATGTTGATAAAGTGGAACCGACAAAGCCAAGGGAGACTGGAATGGCCATTTCTGGGAAGGCATTCTCTAGGACCAGATGTTTATTCATCCGACGTTTCGAACTCTCAGGCAACCCATCGTCAAGAATTACTTGACGAATAACCCCGAAAGGCAAGTTCTACAAACAAGTAGTACTGCAAGTAGTATGAATCTTATATGGCAAAGACGTTATACCGTTCTTCGGACATAGATACTAGCTAAAAGCCCAGACACGTTTTTCACCAATGTTTTTGCTGCTGTGTGACACAGCAACGAGAGGTCCGGCACATCAGTGGGTCCACCAGTGGTCTCTAAGCACTTTCTGGTATATGGACTCCAGATAATAATCGGGAAAATAATTTCTGAAATAGCTTAGTGCAGCACAGGGAATCAGGTCACCCGACCATAACCTTTCTAGGTCAGATCCGAAATTTCAATGTGCATTTCTTTCGAAGTTAATCAACCACTGTGAAATAACCAAGTAATGCCCATTGTATAAACAATTGATACTACAAGTAGTATCAATCTTATATGGAAAAGACGTTATACCTAACATCCAACACAGATAATAGCCAAAAGCCCAGACACGTGTTTCACCAAAGTTTCTTTTGCTGCATTACGCAGCAACGCGAGGTTCGGCTTCTTAGTGGGTGTCCCAGCATTCTCTATGCGGTTTCGGTTATATAGACTCCAGTGGATAATCAATGAAATAATTTCTGAAATAACTAAGTGCGGGACATTGCGTCAGGTGATCCGAGCATGACGTTAAGGCTCAGACCAAAATTTAAATGAACATTTGTGTCGCATACATTCAAAAGCTTTGGGAATAACTAGGTTATGCCCCTTATAAGACCAAGTGGTATGACTAGTAGAAAGAATTTTTTATGGCAAAGATGTTATAGCGTACGTTAAAGATAGGTACTAGAAAAAAGCACATACATGTGTTCTGCCGGCGTTTCTGTTGCTGCATTACGCACAAACGTGAGGTTCGGCTTCTCAAGTGGTCACACGGCGTTCTCTATGCGGTTACTGGTATATGAACTCCAGGTAATAATCAGGGAAATTATTTCTGAAATAAATACGTGCAGCACGGGGAATCAGGTAACCCAACCATAACTTTTCAGGGTCCGATCCGAGATTTCAATGTACATTTCTGTTGAAGTTAATCAACCACTGTGAAATAACCAAGTAATGCCCATTCTAAAAACACGTAGTTCAACAAGTAGTATGAATCGTTATGGAAATTACATTATACTATTGATACTATTTAAAAGCCTAGACATGTGTTCCGCCGATGTTTCTTATGCTGCATGACGCAGAAACGCGAGGTTCGGCTTCTCAGTGGGTCCCACGGCGTTCTCTATGCACTTTCTAGGATGTGGACTCCAGTGAATAATCGGGGAAATAATTTCTGAAACTATTAAGCGCAGGACATGGAGTCAGGGGATCCGGGCATTACAAACAAGTAGTACTACAAGTAGTATCAATCTTATATGGCAAAGACGTTATACCGTTCTTCCGACATAGATACTAGCTAAAAAGCCCAGACACGTGTTTCGCCGATGTTTCTGCTGCTGTGTGACACAGCAACGAGGGGTTCGGCTCCTCAATATGTCCCCCAGCGTTCTCTATGCGGTTTCGGGTATATAGACTCCAGATAATAATCGGGAAATAATTTCTGAAACTATTGCGCGCAGAACATGGAGTCAGGGGCTTCGGACATGACTTTTTAGGGTCAGATCAGACATTTCAATGAACATTTGGGTCGAAGACAATCAACCACTGGAATAACCATCAAATGGCCATTCTAAAAATACGCAGTACTACAAGCAGTATGAATCTTATATGGCAAATACGTTATACCGTTCTTCCAACAAATATAATAGCTAAAGGCCCAGACGCGTGTTCCACCGATTTTTCTACTGCTGCATGACCCAGCAACGAGATTTTAGACTGCTATGTCTGTCCACCTGCGTTTTCTATGCGGTCGTTGTTATATGGACACGAAAAAAGCATGAGTGAAATAATTTCTAAAAGTATTAAGTGCAGGGCATGGGTTCTGGTGGTCCCGGCTGGAGGTTTCACGGTCGGAATTGAAATTACAATGTAAATTTGGGTTGAGGTCGCAGAAACCACGTAATGCCCATTATACAAACACGCAGTACTAAAAACTTGGTATGAATCTTACATGGCAAAGACTTAATACCGTACTGCCGACATAAGCCCTATTTTGCAGATGTTTCTGCTGCTGCATGACGCAGCAACGAGGGGTTTGGCTCATCAGTGGGTCCCCAAGCGTTCTCTATGCGGTTTCTGGTAGATGGACTCCAGAGAATAACCGGGGAAATAATTTCTGAAAGTATGATGTGCATGACATGGAGCCGGGCATTACTTTTTGTTCTATATTCAAAACCTTTTGAGACCGCTTGGTTTTTTTATATTAAGGTATTCAGCTAACGCATCTATATCTTTTTCAGTGCACAAGACTATCACAAACTTAAAAATCCAGCCCAATTCATATCTTTCATCCAGCTGAAGTCATAACGTTTGATAAAGTGAGTGTGCCATCGTAGCTGAAATTGCAATTCTCAGGAATCTGCGATGGTTGGACTAGGCATCACATTCATTTGACCTTTCGAACACATTTTCTAACAAAGTTCGTGGTTGCTGCTTTACGTTTGAGTGTGAATCACCTAGCATTGACCTGCCCGACTATACAACGTCAAATCTTGTCAAATAATTATCCTGGTATTGCTTAGAAGGAGATAGGTGACTAGGGCAAGGTCAGTTTACAGCCGCGATACTTGAACTGATGTTCAACCTTATTTTGGAGATAGAAAATCGAAATTTTCCGCTTAAATATAAAATTAATTGCCGGACGCTCATTGAACCATTAACAGTCGGTCATAACGTTACTCGAATGTAACATACAGTGCGAAAGATCGCTTTAAAAACAACTGAATCTTGTTAGAAAATCAACAGGTTTTCAGAAGAAAAACGGTGTTTTGAGCTGAATCCTCGGATGCCCTAATTAATTCAGGCCTGTCCTGCATATTTAATTTGTTTTTCAGATGAAGCAGGCGAGCATCCGGTGCCAAAGTCCTTACCTGCATCGCATCTTCTGCAGTTATTCATCGCGGAATCGGAATACTTTATTGATATAAAAGCAATTCTTATAGCTCACGCATTAAGAATAGACCTTCCTTGTCAACACTGCTATTGCATACCGCGAGAGGCATCTTAGCAACGATCTTCTTTCTGGATCATATTGAAGTCCAGGCCGGGCTGCACTACAGCTTCCTGAAATAAAATGGGAGTCAGCTTGGCTCACTGCATTCGTTTATCTGAAAGCGCAGCATATATGTTGAAAATGTGGAACCGACAAAGACAACGGAGACCGGAATGGCCATTTCTGGCTTATTAACCGTCATCAGCCAGTCATCCCCAATCCCAAGTGTGGCACACCTAGGATTCGAACCAGCGACCTTTGGTTATTGAGTCGAACGCTCTACCATTAAGCCACGGGATTGTTGCTTTGTCGGTTGCGATCGGGAATATGATGACCGATGGCTCACCGATCTGCTTAAGCAACATTTATGTTCCGTTGTGCCCTGGAACTCAGTCTAGAGCCCTCACAAGCGGTCGCATAGCGACGTGAAGCATATGTTGATAATGTGGAATGGAACCGACAAAGACAAGGGAGACCGGAATGGCCATTTCTGGCTTATTAGCCGTCATCAGCCAGTCATACCCAATCCCAAGTGTGGCACACCTGGGATTCGAACCCGCGACCTTTGGTATTTGAGTCGAACGCTCTACCATTTGAGCCACGGGCTCGTTGTTTTGTCGGTTGTGATCGGGAATATGATGATAGTGTGGGGCTCACCGATCTGCTTAAGGAACATGCATGTTCCGTTGTGCCCTGGAGCTCAGACTAGAGCCCTCGCAGGCGGTCGCATAGTGACGTGTAGCATATGATGGAATGGAACCGACAAAGACAAGGGGAGACCGGAATGGCCATTTCTGGCTTATTAGCCGTCATCAGCCAGTCATACCCAATCCCAAGTGTAGCACACCTGGGATTCGAACCCGCGACCTTTGGTATTTGAGTCGAACGCTCTACCATTTGAGCCACAGGCTCGTTGTTTTGTCGGTTGTGATCGGGAATATGATGATAGTGTGGGGCTCACCGATCTGCTTAAGGAACATGCATGTTCCGTTGTGCCCTGGAGCTCAGACTAGAGCCCTCGCAGGCGGTCGCATAGCGACGTGTAGCATATGATGGAATGGAACCGACAAAGACAAAGGGGAGACCGGAATGGCCATTTCTGGCCTATTAGCCGTCATCAGCCAATCATACCTAATCCCAAGTGTGGCACACCTGGGATTCGAACCCGCGACCTTTGGTATTTGAGTCGAACGCTCTACCATTTGAGCCTCCAGGCTCGTTGTTTTGTCGGTTGTGATCGGGAATATGATGATAGTGTGGGGCTCACCGATCTGCTTAAGGAACATGCATGTTCCGTTGTGCCCTGGAGCTCAGACTAGAGCCCTCGCAGGCGGTCGCATAGCGACGTGTAGCATATGATGGAATGGAACCGACAAAGACAAGGGGAGACCGGAATGGCCATTTCTGGCTTATTAGCCGTCATCAGCCAGTCATACCCAATCCCAAGTTTGGCACACCTGGGATATATATATATATATATATATATATATATATATATATTGAATAGTTGATGTAGTATGCATTCCGAGATGATAAATGAAGAAAGAAGGCTCGTCGGAAAATCGAGGGTAAACCTCGACAGTCCACACACTGCGCCTATTCCTGTTTGAATATATATATATATATATATATATATATATAAGCCAAACAAGTGCGTAACACTCACTAATGTGGTAAGGATCTCACTCGATCCCATTTGTCCGCCCGCCAGTTACCTACCGGCGATAAACGAACGTTGTGTCATAGGACACATACCATATATATAGCACAAATATGTTGCTAAGAGTGCAACAGGCAAGACGCAGACAGCTGTTTTCACGGTCATTACCGATCATCAGTACATCTTATGCGCTTGTGCAGTGAGGTACATAAACAAAGCCAAACAAGTGCGTACTGATGATCGGTAATGACTCGATGAAACAACTGTCTGTACATCTATTACCTCTTAACTTTATATTATACTATATATATATATATATATATATATATATATATATATATATATATATATATATATATATATATATATATATTGAAATACAGGCCTCCCGGGATATTCAATAAAAAAGACTAAATTCTTTGGGAAAATAGAACTTTAGTGCGTAAATTTTCGAAACTCGTCCCCCAGCTCGTCGTCAGACTACGGGCAGTGTACAGGAATAATTAATTCATTAACCGTGTTTAATAAAGGATTCTATGGTTGGGCGAAATCCAAACCGATATGTTTTGAGTGCATTTTGTCATCCTGTCGTGATTGGTTCTGGGCGTTGAATTTGTCCTTAACGATTTTGTATGCGGCATCCAAATTGATATGCCGGTTGATACATGCGTCATCTGAGTGCATTGCTTCCAAGAATTCATGGCCTTTCCTGGTTAGGCATGTTCCAACAATCCTTGTTTTATCCCATGCAAATTTATGCCCTGTTTCCAGTGTGTGCATGGCCACTTGGGATAAATGGTCTCGTCTTCTAACCGCTAGCTGGTTGAGACAGATTTCCCAGTTTGGCCACAGTAAACGGCATTACATCGAATTTTGTAGGCAACACCTTTTTTATCAAGGTAGCTGTTAGCTTAAAGTAGATGTAGTGTGGTGTGCTACTTGTATCTGGTGTTTTCTTAGCTGTCTTTCGACAAGCTTTGATACATTTTTAATGTATGGGAGAGTTCAAGAGGTCATTGTTTTGGATGCCTGGGTGACCGTGTCGTTTGAAATGCCTTTCTCTTTGGATTCTTGCTGCTTAAGGCATCGATGCACGAAGTCACGCGGGTATCCATTTTTAGAGAACAAGTTAAAGATAACATACATCTATATGAAGATTTGCATTCCAGAAAATTTAACTGTATATACCTAAAGTCCATTCTGATCGGAATAAGTTTACTCAATAAATTGTGGAATATGATACCCCCGCTCGTCATCAGCGCATGGAACAAACTGTTTAATTTAAACCATATCGAAGAGAAGATTCTTCGCTTAACTAATGATTATGCCAATAGACATTCACACTGTTTCAGTAACGCCATTGGTATTAGCTGTATCCGAGAGTGCGGTAGCTGCAGCGCAAGGCTACTATCACGTAAAACTAATTCACACGCAAGTCACCGTCCCTGCACCACCTGGTGTGGAACATACGGTGGACCTCGTCGAAATCGACGGTCGAACTGTCATCCGTTTCCACTTAACCTTGAGAAATTTGGCTGTGACATTTAAGTCGGTATGAGGAATGCCTCGCTTGCGTAGAATGCTTCCAGAAACTCAGAACCGTTCTTTGCTTGACGGACGCCAACGATGCGAGTTTTCTCCCAGACAAGTATGTGTGCTGTATCCAGTGTGTGCATGCCTACCTTAAATAAATGGTCTCTTATATTAAAGGTCATGCTCTCTTTCCTTGTGTTTTCCTTTTCGTTCTGTAGATATTGCTCACAGATGACTTTGAACACGGAATGTACAATTTTCAATGTTGTCAACTTAAGACGGATAAAGTGGTGGGGATAATTACTATGGTTTCTTCTAGGCAACACAGAAGGTAGAAAACGCGAATATGGACCAACTAGCAGAAAACCTAAGCCAGAATTGCCCATAATATCGATCATTTTGTGCTAAATTCCAAAGACATCAGAGTCATAACCAAGGTTCAGATGAGGTGTAAATATAGAATTAAGAACAGGGTTATGGTTGAGTGTAGATCAACCATTATTAAGGTTTTGGTAATGGCTACTGTTAAGGTTAGAACATATAAATAGTAAAACTTCCTTGTAGCGATCCCATTCCTGATTCCTGCCGCCGGTTGATGGGGTGGGGCGGGGGTCACACTGAAGATTCTGACCGGCCGCTGGAAAAAAAGTTACCTGTAGCGTTGTTGGCTTTCCAGTACATTCTAGCAAAATTATGGTTATTGTTAAGGTTTGCGGTAAGATTTAAGTGTTGATTTAGTGTGCGCCGTTTAGGGAGTATCGTTAAGGATCGAGAAAGCAGTAGTGTGCCCGACTTCGCCCCGGTCTTCTTGACTCTGTTGCGACACCGGGCAACGGCGGGTGAGGGAAGAAAGAAAGAGAGAGTGCGGTAGATGCAGTGAAAGTCTACTATTACTTTAAACTAATTTGCGCACAAGTCACCGTCCCTGCACCACTCTTGTCTGGAGCATACGGTGAAGATTGTCAGTTTGCAACGGTTGAAATGACGCTATGGTCAGACAGGTCCGCATTTACCCTTCCTTGAATTTGGCGCAAGGCCACGTGAAATACGGGAGATGAGGGTTGTCAGAGTTCAGATTCCCATGCCCTGACTGGGGGAAGGGATATAGTAACGATTCCGACCGATAACGTAAATGCGCTAGACTAGGGACAATTAATCACGATAGTAATCACGATTTTCACATTCAGACCTCGGGAAAGAACAAAAATAAATTACTTGACTGGATGCTGTGTTAGGATTAAGCAGTGCCTTGTACCAGTTTAGGGACCGAAACACCAACAGGAATTCTGTTGAGGGTCCAAGCCAAAATCTACTGTTTTCTGGCCACAATGCAGGCCCCTGAATTATGACTGGCTGTGCTTACTTTTTACTGCCATAATCAGAAGTTCAACGGTTTTCGAATGCATCCATCTACTATTCGGTACGCTCGGGTGAAACCCTGTAGGGTTAAACGTCCGTATGTGGCAGGTCCAGAATGACAAAGTCAATGTTTATCTAGATGCAGGAAACCGCTCAATCGAAGGCGACATGGCTTCCCTCGCAGATTCTGTTGGATGCAGGCGTGTTAATAATCAGCTACCTAGTTTTCATGTCACGAAAGTTTGTCCCTTTTCTCGATTGCTGATAATTTAAAAACGTTTATTTTTTAAATATAGTAAGGACTCATCTACATGTGATGTTTAAACTCAATTAATGTGGACAAAAACCTTTCTGCGGATTCAGCAAAAGGCTTTGATTGGCAATAGATGGAAGGCTTGAAGCGTATTCCTATCGATTTATAATTCTTCTGCAAGGAAGCGGTTCAGTGAACCGAAAACATCCCATATTTCCTCTTATACTTTCATTTTATAAGCAATGGGCACTGGCATATTGCGTGGTCAAAATAATTTGCACTACGCAGTCACATATGACTGCTTCGAACTGCAAGATGCATGGGAGAAACGGCAAGGTTATGGCATGCAACAGTTAATTTTGCCTCAGCGCAGTTGAACGGCAAATGCCCCTACTCACTACTCACAAATGCACTGCTCACTGAGGGCACTGGAGATGCAGTATCTGTGCAAGCTCCCTGCGTTTTAGTCGCGTGCATTTGTTTCTGTGGTTGCCTCATCTCGTGGTGGGCGTTTGGCGGTAGGCCAATTAGCCAATCCATGAAGTTTTACTCAGAAGCAGACGAGTATTTCTCCCCTTATGCATTAATTTAAACAAAACCATCATCGTCTTTTCACTTTTTACATACAAAAGACGGGTTTCTGCCCGGGAAAATCTTTCACTACATCAGTTTTGCATCAGGCCGTCTGCTTTCTTGTATTTATGGGGCTATATGTAAGAATTTGTCATTTGGTTTTAGGGTGAGATGTATAGTAATATCCTAGCGCGTATCTCATGTAAAATTTGTGGGTTCCGACTGCTTCAGCGTGGGGATAATGTACAAGACTTATTTATTTACCGTAGTTGCAGCAGAGGTACTAGCTAAAAGCTCAGACATGCGTGTTTTGCCGATCTAGTGCCATCGAATGAGGTAACTGAACGGGATTTTGTTCACCAGTGGGTCTGCTTGCGTTCTCCATGTGTATTCTGTCACGTTTCGGCTTTATCTAGTCACAACGACCGCTAGTGCAAGCACAGGTTAATTGCAAATAGGAAATAGTCAAAAAAACTGTCGCACAGGAAAGGGCCATGATGTCACCGATGCAAAATAGTGAAAAACGCAAATCAGTGAAAATTCAGTTAGTAAAACATAAGCCCACACCAGTAAAGGAACCTATCGCATAATTTTTAATAAGTCGGTCTTAATGAATTAGGGTGAGTTTATGAAATTCACAAACAAATTACTCAAGACGCAAATCGTCATCAAAATTTTAAAAATAAATTATATATATATATATATTTTGGTGGAACCGACAAAGACAAGGGAGACCTGAATGGCCATTTCTGGCTTATTAGCCGTCATTAGCCCGTCACACCCAATCCCAAGTGTGGACCAACTGGGATTCGAGCCCGCGACCTTTGGTATTTGAGTCTGAAAACGCTACCATTGAGCCACGGGTTCATTGTTTTGTCGGTTCCGATTGGGAATATTATGATAATGTGTGGCTCACTGATCTGCTTGAGGAATATGTATGTTCCGTTGTGCACTAGAGCTCACTTTAGAGCCCTCGCAGGCGGTCGCATTGCGACGTGTAGCATATGAAATGGCCATTCCGGTCTCCCTTGTCTTTGTAGGTGCCACCTAAACATCATATGCTACACTTAGCTATGCGACAGCCTACGAGGGTTCTAGTGTGAGCTCCAGGGCACAACGGCATATACATGTTCCTTAATCAGATCTGTAAGCCACACACTATCATGTATATATATATATATATATATATATATATATATATATATATATATATATACACACATCTTCCAAAAGTTGTATGCTTGTCAGAATTGCTTATATGCTCCCCCACTTCGTCAAAACACAAGAATAGAAACGACTCTTCCACTTACTACAGGTGACCGTAAGCTAGATTCCAGGAAACGTAGAACTTATCCTTTTCCAACCCTTACCCTAAACCCACCTTAAAAATCCAACTCCTATTTCCCGTACGTTTAGCGCAAAGCCAACTATATATATATATATATATATATACATATATATACATATATATATATATATATATATATATATATATATATATATATATATATATATATATATATATATATATAGAAAAGACGAAATTCTTTGGGAAAAAAATCGAAACTTTAATGCGTAAATTTTTCGAGACTGGTCCCCAGCTCGTCTTCAGACTACGGGCAGTGTACAGGAACAATTAATCAATTAACCATGTTAAACAAAGGATTCTGAGATTGGGCAAAAATCCGAACCAATAGGCTTTGAGTGTATTTCGTCATCCCGTCGTGATTGGTTTTGGGCCTTTGAATTTTTCTTTAACGATTTTGTATGTGGCATCCAAATCGATATGCCGGTTGATGCATGCCTCATCTGAGTGCATTGCTTCCAGGAATTCACGGCCTTTTTCTGATTGGGCAGATGCCAACAATCCGTGTATTCTCCCATGCAAATTTATGTCCGGTTTCCAGTGTATGCATAGCCACTTGGGATAAATGGTCTCGTGTTCTTACCGCCAACTGATGTTCGTGTAGGCGGGTTGAGACAGATTTCCCAGTTTGGCCACAATAAATGGCATTACAACTGGAACATGGAATTTTGTAGAAAAAACCTTTTTTATCAAGGTAGCTAACCCTATCCTTAGGGTGGACAAGCTGTGAGCGTAAAGTAGATGTAGGGTGGTGTGCTACTTGTATCTGGTGTTTTTTAAGCTGTCTTTCGACAAGCTCAGATACATTTTTAATGTACGGGAGAGTTCGCCAGGTCATTGTTTTGGGTGCCTGGGTGGCCGTGTTGTTTTAAATACCTTTCTCTTTGGATTCTTGTCGCTTTAGACAACGATACACGAAGTCACGGGGGTATCCATTTTTAGAGAACAAGTTAAAGAGGTATTTCATTTCTGCTCGATAACTTTCTTCATCAGAGCAATGTGTTTTGGCTCAATTTAGGAGACTGTAGACAGAACTCCTTTTGTGAGAGATAGGATGATTACTCTCAAAGTGTAGGATGACCTCAGAATATGTTTCTTTGCGGTAAACTGAGCTGTGGAGTGATCCATCAGTTTTCCGCTGTACGAGGATATCCAGAAATGGGAGTTGTCCATCAGCTTCCGTCTCGAACGTAAATTCAATTCCTGGAAATGTGGACTTTAGATTTTTGTGGAGCAGGTCTAATAGTTCTTTCTTAACGATGACAAATGTATCATCAACGTATCGCAACCACAATTTTGGTTTAACACCAGGGAGAGCTATTGATTCCAATTTCTGCATTACAGCTTCAGCCAGGAAGCCGGATATGGGTGACCCCATAGGGGCTCCCTTTAAGTTGTTGATAGCATTGGCCGGAGAAGGAAAAATTGGTTTCTAGACAAAAGGTCTAGGAGTTGGAGTAAAGCATCGGCAGGTACATCAGTGACGTAGGCGTGGAGTAGTTCTTCGGTGCATGATCTCGCTAAATCAAGGGGGATCGAGGTGAAGAGCGAGACCACATCGAATGAAACCATTACCTCGTCAGGTGTAACTGTGATTCCTTTTAATTTGTCTAGAAAACTTTTTGAATCTTCAATGGAGTATTCAGAGTTCTTTGTAAGTGGATGTAGCTGGTTAAATAGCCACTTTGAAATTTTTATAATTCGGTGCACCGATTAAGGAGACTATCGGTCGCAGTGGGATACCAGTTTGTGAATTTTTGGAAGACCATATATTTTTTTGCAATGGTGGGTTCTTCCTGTTTTAAGGATTTAGCAAGAACTTCTGATATTAATTTCCTTCCCGTAAGGCGTTTTAGTGCTTTTTCAATGCACGAGTTTTGGGATTTGGTGGGGTCTGCAGACAAAGGTTTGTATGTTGAATCGTCTTTTAAAAGTGAAAGCATCTTCCCTGTGTAGTCTTCTTTGTTTAGGATGGTGGTTGCACCTCCTTTATCAGCAGGTAGAATGATGATGTCTTTTTCTTGTTTCAGTGCCTTGAGTGCTTTTCTTTCATCGCAAGATAATGTTGAGTGTTTACTTCGGTTATTCAAGGCATGTACAGTACTGCTGCGAATTGCAAACTGTTCTTCTTCTGTAAGATTTGTTGATGATTTGATTGATTCAAAGTTTGCAAGGAAGTCAAGGTAGTTGGAATCCGATGGATTGTACTTCATTCCTTTGGACAGCACCTTTTCTTCGGTTTTTGCTAGGACTTTCGAGGATAAGCTTATGACTTTATTTGGATACATCGTATCATTGTGACTTTCATGAGAAATTCTCATCCACTTTTTCGTCAAGATGCTTCTCTTTTTTAGTCGTTCTAGTTCTGAAACTTGCGTGATAGTTTCCTGTAGTCCTGTCCTTAAAAAACACCAGATACAAGTAGCACACCACCCTACATCTACTTTACGCTCACAGCTTGTACACCCTAAGGATAGGGTTAGCTACCTTGATAAAAAAGGTTTTGTCTGCAAAATTCCATGTTCCAGTTGTAATGCCGTTTATTGTGGCCAAACTGGGAAATCTGTCTCAACCCGCCTACACGAACATCAGTTGGCGGTTAGAAGACGAGACCATTTATCCCAAGTGGCTATGCATACACTGGAAACCGGACATAAATTTGCATGGGAGAATACACGGATTGTTGGCATCTGCCCAATCAGAAAAGGCCGTGAATTCCTGGAAGCAATGCACTCAGATGAGGCATGCATCAACCGGCATATCCATTTGGATGCCACATACAAAATCGTTAAAGAAAAATTCAAACGCCCAAAACCAATCACGACGGGATGACGAAATAAACTCAAAGCCTATTGTTTCGGATTTTGCCCAATCTCAGAATCATTTGTATAACATGGTTAATTGATTAATTGTTCCTGTACACTTCCCGTAGTCTGAAGACGAGCTGGGGGACCAGTCTCGAAAATTTACGCATTAAAGTTTCGATTTTTCCCAAAGAATTTCGTCTTTTCTATTGAATATCTTGGGATGCCTGTATATATATATATATATATATATATATATATATATATATATATGATAATGTGGAACCGACAAAGACAAGGGAGACCGGAATGGCCATTTCTGGCTTATTAGCCGTCATCAGCCAGTCATACCCAATCCCAAGTGTGGAACACCTGGGATTCGAACCCGCGACCTTTGGTATTTGAGTCGAACGCTCTACCATTGAGCCACGGGCTCGTTGCTTTGTCGGTTGTGATCGGGAATATGATGATAGTGTGTGGCTCACCGATCTGCTTAGGAACATTTATGTTCCGTTGTGCCCTGGAACTCAGACTAGAGTACTCACAGGCAGTCGCATAGCGACGTGTAGCATATGTTGATAATGTGGAACCGACATCCCAGGTGTTCCACACTTGGGATTGGGTATGACTGGCTGATGACGGCTAATAAGCCAGAAATGGCCATTCCGGTCTCCCTTGTCTTTGTCGGTTCCACATTATCAACATATGCTACACGTCGCTATGCGACTGCCTGTGAGTACTCTAGTCTGAGTTCCAGGGCAAAACGGAACATAAATGTTCCTTAAGCAGATCGGTGAGCCACACACTATCATATATATATATATATATATATATATATATATATATATATATATATATATATATATATATATAGTACAGGTACCTTTGCGCCCGCGTCCGTGAAAAAAAGAAGAGGTTTATGATTAGAGTTAAGGTAATGAGTTTGGATAAGGTGTAAGCTTCAAGTTAAGGTGTGAGTTACGTTTAGGGTTCAGATTAGGGTTCAGATACGCTTAGAGTTTATAATGTGGTGACATTTTCAGTATATGTAAGGCCTACTGTTAGTTTAAGGACACGGGAATAGGTATTTTTTCTGAATTTACGCGTAAGGTCAAATTTTTTTCCTTTAAATGGGACGTCAAATTGCCCGTGTTTTGTTTAGGCGACCATATAAGTAATCATTGCCCATCGTTTCTATTGATTTTCGATAACAGTAACAAGTAAAATGAGTTGTACTGGAAGCGGGCATAAAATATCGTAAACAGTAATCCCTTTGATAGCGAAGCTCGTCTTCTGCGAATTTTATACACAAAGGAAGAATATCTTTTAATCATAAAAGCGTATTCAAAGTTAAATTTCACAAATGTCAGGCTGCATACTTCCCCGGTAGGAACAATTATATAGTACACCATACCAGTGAGATATCTTAAAGGACACGTGAAAACTTTCCCTGGGTATGGAATGTTTTGTAGAATTTAGGTAGAGCAGTAATAAACGGACAGACGCGATGTTATTTTGGTGAACACTCCGCGATCTTAAAATGTATTAATATCAATAAATGCCTTTTAAATAGAAAGCAAGCTTTTCCTCAAAAATCCATCGCGAGGACGCAATTTGCTGCTTAATGCGGGCTAGAACCTTGAAATATCGTGGAGGCACGAACAGGTCCAGAGAACCACGAGCAAGCGGACACAGGGACCTCGGTATTGACTGCACACACTTACAAAAGGCCAAATATTGAAAGTCAGTTCAAAGCGCGCCGTATATGGGTAAACTGATTTCCGTCAAACATGGTAACTTTCGAGTCTTTACAAACAGTTGAAATGCTTACATTGGTGTGGTTTCCTTTAAAGGCTTCAAGAATTCGGTTGTGGTTTTGTATAGTCAAATTTCGCCCACCACAGTGGTCGCCGAAGCCAAAGGACACGAAGTTTTGCTTGTATTAGTAGGTATGCCAAATGGGTGATCAGTTCTCGCACGAGGGAAAATAGAATGGCCGCTTTGCGATCTGCGATCTGTGATTGCATCGAGCACAATTTTATCGCGTCCTTAAATTAAAAAAAGCCCACCTGGAGCCGTTATGTGGCAATATGGTCTATATGGCGACAGCGACCAAACCCGCATTCCCAGTTGAATGCTTACGCCGAATGTGACTCGGACTATCACTTGCGACCACCCTGGTGCCGATCGATATTTTGCTTTCCAATTCTTGACCGAGGTCGGACATGGCTCCAGACTCAAAAATGCTCCAGGCTCAAACCTTGCGCGAGTGGACAAAGCGAGAACGGCTGGTTACGGCATGGTGATGCCACTGACTTCTGAGTTGTTTACACTCTCTGCATCACAGTAAAGAACTGTCCTGACCTATGATTTGCCCCGTGTCTGATTGCCGTTGAGGAAATTAGGTCATTTCCTTCAGTCAGAGGAAAGACTTTCTGTCATTTCAGGCCACTGCTCGAGGGTTAACTTGGTTTACGCTCAAATGACAAGTCAGTTCGCTTAAAAATCAACTGAACCACTGATAAACTGGTGTGGCAGACCGCCGGATATTCATTTAGGCAGAATAAAAATTGAATTTTGTAGCGTTCACATCGGTTGCTGGAGTTCCATCTTGCCCAGTCCGTTGAAAAGCAACGAGTAAGAAAGTTGATTATCCACAGAGAAGGAGGAGGGCTGTGGGATTAATATGTTAAAACTGGTGTATGCGACTATCAATGGAGCTCTGCACCAACTCAAGCAAACTGTATCAGTTGCCTTCTCCCTTATTGAGACGTTCACGGTCTCCCCGCATTTCGGTCGCTGTTATCGAGATTTCATTTGTATCGTCCTGGCCTTGGCTATGTAATAAGTTGACTGAAGAGAGCTGAGGAGGCTGAAACAGTTTTTCCGAAATACCATAATATTATCGCTGTTTAGCACGCAACCAATTCCTTTACTGAATATAAATGCTAGTTCAATGGGAAAGCAAGGTCACATTCTGTTCGGTAAAAATCTCTTAGCTTATAAACTAAGAGCAGATGTTATATAATTTCATCAAATTAATCTTAATGCTCCCCAGTACTAAAGAAGAAAACTGAAAATATCACGACGAATAAGCACACCAGGTACTGGAATTTGGAAAGCTATCTGACGATAACATCTCACGGGCCATGGATATTTAGTACCTTCTTCGCTCTTTATTCAACAACGATTTTAGTGATACTAAAATAAACAGATGTGTTCGAAATATTCTGCACTAAATTAGCACATAAAATCTTACCGTGGGAATTTTTTTACACTGGAGTCACTTAAGTTGAAGGAAACGCCCTCATCATAGCAGACTCCTGGGAAGTTGTCTGTAGATACGTCAGAAATTGCACCTATACTGTGATGTTTAGCAGGGAAAATTAAATGAAAGTTAGCAGCTTTCGACTTTCCATTAAATGAGTCCATTACGATTTGCGAATAAATTATTTATCTGCAGACATGCTAGAGGAAGGCAGCCACTTAGAGGCGGAATAAAAGGGCATCGGTTAAAGCTACCTCGGTCACGGAAAAATATCTTGCAGCAGGAATGCACAGAACGAAGTTAGATGAAATTAATCAAGAAACCTGATAAAAAAAATCCCGCACTATAGCGAATTAAATAGCGGTTTCTTACACACTTTTCATTGAGAAGAAATACTCAAGGTACGCAAACAAAACGTGATAGCGCAGTCCAGCTGAACGGAGAAAGTGTCAGGAGATAGGGCGATTTTCGATCATCAGGCTAGAACTGAGATATTATGATCAAGGTTCCTAAGAAGGTAGTTGCTGATAGAGGAAGTATATACTCGCTACAAAGAAAGAAACACTTAGGACTTTATTTCGTTAGGGCTGCGCCCGCGAAATTTTGTTTAAATTTTTTCAGAAAGTTTGAATAACAAAATATCGGAGATGTGTGCCAAACGAGCCCAATGCAGTTTCCGCCGACCTGAGTGCTACGTAGTGTTAGCTTTCGCAGAGGGAAATGCGCCTCTCTTCCGGCCTTCTCCGTCCGCAAAGTCCTCCAGCCACCCCCACCCCCAGCCGAGCAGCCCGCCCGTCCACGCGTCTCAGATCGACTCTGCTGCCTCCAGATCAAAACGGCGCCCCAAGAAAACAATCACTCCTTCATTTGCAAAGTGCCCTACCCCGATTGGTTGTTGGATAAGCCAATAAAACTGCAGACTTTTGTGACCTTACACCACAGTGATAGCATGTACGTGGACGGACAGGCGTGTACGCATTAGCCTGCACAGGCGCAAAGGCGTGCGCGCCACCAAGATGGAGCTACCACCACGCCCAGCTGTGGTCTTGGCGTGCGCACGCATGGCACACTGTTGTGTAGGCTCCTGAAAACGCTACTGCCGGTCTGTGTGCACGCCAGGCGTGAGAGGCAGGCGCACAAAACGTGTCGCAGTGCTTTTTATCAGACGCGGACACTCTGAGGCACATGCCAGAAGGCAACAGGTTGAGAGGGACAATTTTCAGTCACTGTGGTGGACTTTCGGTCATTCATTTTTAACGGAACTACACACCTATATATATATATATATAGCTCTCTCGCTCTCGTTGTTGTCGAAGATAACACGCAAGAGGATGCGGAACTTTTGCGGCTGCGTGGGCAGTCGACCCGGTGAGTCATTGCATACGCACTCGTCCAGCCACCTCAGATGGCCCTGGAAGAAACATTCGGGAGGACGAGGTGGAAAATCCGCTGGCAAGGCTGTCGACGAGAAGAGGCCGAGTGAGTCTTCTGCCACGCAGTTTGGAGAAAGTCTAAATGACGGAGACCTAACAAAACTGGCCGCGGCGCCGATCTGCGCCAGTCCGGAGGCCGATGATCTGGGTTCGGTCGGCGAACAGTCTCTGAATGCTGGGCAGGCTAACCCTGTTACTTTTGCTCTCTTCTCCACCACGCCGTCAGACGAGGCTGCTGCGCTACCGGTCACAATGCGCAATCATTCCTTGGATATAGACTCCAATGAGACCTTCAATTTACACGCTGACATTACCAATCCGCACCGGACTTACCCCAACATGCTGAGCGTTAAAACACGTCGCGCTTCCGCCCGCCTACTGGCTAGCTATAACCCCATTTCTGTTCGTCGCGGCTCCCTCATCGTGCGTTCCGCCCGACCCCTGCCATTGGGCGCCATGTCAGGACAGTTTGGTACGGACTCGGATGCAAGCCAGCCGTTGATGGGCAGCAGCCAGAACGGACCCGATACCGGTCATCCCTCCGTGGAGCGCTTCCTAACCGACTCAACCATTGTTACACCCTATGCCCAAATACTGGCCGGATTGCGGTCCGTGCAGTCAAACATATACTGGCTGACAACGCATAATAAGTAAGACGTCGAATTTTTTTGTGCGCGCCTTTCTGCACCTCAAGGATTTACGTTTCTTAAAAAATCACTAAGCCCGAAGCCCGTGTTACTAAGTGTGCTTAGGCCGTTTAGATTTTGCGTTCAGGGGGAACTTCAGTCAGTGCCGATCTCATGAACTGCTAATGGAAAGTGTGAAATGCTTTTTCGATTAAGAAGAAGGATTACGTATGTGGGATTGTAATGACTACCAGCTTGCGGCACACTCGGGAAATATATCGGATGCGGGCTTTGAATACGTATCTTTTCGTCCGCCTGTAAAAGCAGCACACCTGAGTACTGTGCATTTTTTTTCTATTGATTTTCGACAGCTTCCTTAGTTGGAAAATATTTTACCAAAACCGTAGACAAAACGTTCTTTGATTGTACTAATTTGATAGGCAATTACGTCTTCTTCAAGTTATATATTCGACTTAAGACCACCCTTCAGTTTACAAAAGTTTCTAATTATTAGATTTTTTAGGATCGTACTAGGTCCATTCAAGTTGATTCGCATTTGCTCACTTATTAATGTCCCTATAAGAATTATAAGACATAGCTCACATGCATTGCAAACTTTATGGACACTATATGGTATCATTTAATTACATAGACGACTTATGAGGAACGCATATGGCTTGTATATTAAAAACCTCGGAGGTAAATGCAACGGCAGATTGGGCCCAAAATTATGTTGGAACCAAAGTTTACCCTTCTTTTGAATATAAATTTGAAGGAAAGGTGATTTAAGACCAACTGCCTAAATGAGAGATATTTTGCTTAATTTTCTAGGCATTATATTTGAATTTATAAGGATATAGAAAATCGGTACAAAATTGTTTACTATCCGAATATTAATTTTTTCTCAAGTGTAATTTTTGCTGGCTGCAACAAGGGCATAAATTTGAAAGCCAACGTCTTGGTGTGTCTGAAATACCTTGAGTCTGTGCTTCAAAATAATAAATATAACAATGCTACTTTATTCATACTTTCTAATCGAAACCCCATTTCAAAATTTTGGTCAGCATTCTGCTTAAGGAACATGTATGTTCCGTTGTGCCCTGGAGCTCAGACTAGAGCCCTCACAGGCGGTCGAATCCCATGTGTGCCACACTTGGGATTGGGTATGACTGGCTGATGACGGCTAATAAGCCAGAAATGGCCATTCCAGTCTCCCTTGTCTTTGTCGGTTCCACCTTATCAACCGATAGCTGTCTTCAGCGGATACCAATGGGCTTAAATTTTATTCAAGCATATAATCTTGTAGTATGCCTTGTTTAAATTTACTTGTTTTGTGTACATCTTCTATTCGTCTGGAGTACCAGAGTCGAAAATTCACATTAAGTTATTTTATTCCTCAAGTACTTAAACTTATTCTAATTACATTTTTTTGGATATTGGCCGAATAACATAACCTAGCCACTGTACGGCTGCTGGTGGGACTCGAGAGCGAACCCCAAGGCAGAATGGGACGAGTAAGTCCTTTAACCAATCGATGTGCGCCTACTTACCACAGTTAATATTCCAGATCAAAACCGGCAAGACAGCGAGCTCGTGACGCGGTGGATAGCGTTGGACTGCTAACGAACACGTAGCAAATTCGAGCCTCAGGTGCCGTTACGCCTGAGGTTGAGTATGGCTGGCTGGCCGATTATTGCTAATAATCCAGAAATGGCCATTCCAGTCTTGCTTGTCTTAAGCATCTAAAACATTGTGCATTTCAGCTATAGTGTAGCCCGTGTCTGAAAATGTCCTTTTTGCATACATAGGGATTTTAGTTTGTTGAATTAAACAAAATATTAACAATTACTGCATTAGACAGTGAATTTCCTGTTACAGGGTGCGCATCTGAGTAATTATTACCTCGAGTGTTTTACAAAGCAAAATTAGTGCACTTGAAGAGTAATTTTCTGTCCCGATGAAATCCCAAGAGCGAGGTTGCAAACAAACAGGCTATTTTTTAAGAAATCAGATGTTTTATCCATCTTTAAATTTCAGCTTTGCAGATCTGTGTGATGGTGTGCTCTAAAGCGCAGTAATAAAGACTGCAGGCAATCTCTCATTTAAACGTCATCAGCCAGGCATACCCAATTTCAAATGCTGGACAACATGGGATTAGCACCCGCGACCACTCTACCATTGAGCCACGGGCCCGTTGATTTTGTCGGTTGCGATCGGGAATATGAATCATGATACTCTGGGGTTCAGCGATCTGCTTAAGGAACATGTATGTTCTGTTGTGCCCTGGAGCTTACTTTTTTGCCCTTGCAGGCAGTCGCACAGTGACGCAAAGCATATGCTGATAAGGTGAAACCGACAAAGACTAGAGACCGGATTAACCATTTCTAGATTATTAGCCTTCATCAGCCAGTCATATCGCATTATCATTATATATATATATATATATATATATATATATATATATATATATATATATATATATATGGTCTTGCTATCTGCCATTCTTTTACTTTAAATCGGGTATTTATTTAATCAAGAATGGGCGCACACTGATGCATTGGCTTTCCGAAGCGAACAAGCTCCGTATACGTGGTAAAGGTCACGAACAGGCAAACATTTGTTTTCTTTATCGTTACTCTTTCTGTACATATATGCGCATGTATTAGTGAAGGGAATGTTTTCCCGCGCTAGTCTAGAATTCGGACGAAAGGCTGGTCGAGTAGCCCGTCAAAATTTGACGTTGACTGGAACTTCAAATTATCGACAACACGAAGGTGCCCAAATCAGAAATCAGGGAAGACAAATAGGGTTTGACGATCCTCTACTGAGACAAAGAGCATATTGGAGGTCTTCAAAGTAGAAGCCACAAGTTTTCTCTTCAGTCACATGTTTTTTCCGTGTCCACCGTTGAGATTTGTAGACACCAGCGCGTGTGCACTTTTGCTCTGGGTCCGCCTGTAGCCAATCAGTGAATGGCGCAAACCGATTGACTCCGAGCTCTCTTGAGCCTAGTGACAATTCTCGCGCGGTCATAGCAGAGAATCGACCGATAGCGTGAGGTGGACAGGAAGATATGAGTAAACGCTGGCTTGGTGACCAGGGGAAGGAACTGCCACAAGCCCACTTGCTCAGGTTCCTCCGGTCTTTATGGCAGCACAAATGAGAATGGTTCTTTGCGCAGGTGACGTTCGGTTCAGTTTATTAGGTGAATCAGCACTTGTATTTGCGTGACAAACAGATGTGGAACTTATGTCTGGCCATTCGCTACGTCTTATCTCATGCGGTGTCATTTTCACGCAATGGGAGTGTTGAGGAGAGAGAGAGATTGTACTACATATGTCCCTTTGGCTGTAGTACGGATCACGTTCCACTACGGCTGGCCGATGATGATGATAGACTCGTCGAAAATTGCCATTTCAGCGTGATGAGCAAATCTCTCTTATTGATGGCAATCTACCCTATAATTAACAACTAAGGCCTCAAACTTCGCGTTGCAAGGCAAGACTTCGGTGCCGATTTCCACCTTGCAATCGGAGTGGACCTGTAAAGCCCCGGCTCTTACTACAAGGAACATCATCATAAATTTTATCGTCATCTTCATTTTTCAATGAGTGCAACCAATAGGCGCCTCGACTTCTTACATAACGTTTGGGTTGTACATTGGACCGCAGCAGGGTTGCAGATGGAAGTCAAACGATACCTTCTAGTTCGAAACCCCCACGATGCGCTACCAACAGAAACGCATGCCGAGCGGTCTACTTTGAACGAGTTAGCTTCACAGAAACTTTCACAGAGAACATAACGAGTGAGGCGGGGGAAGAGGGGGTGAAGGTTGCGAGGGATGGCAGGGTTGGGGTAAAGTCCGAACAGTTGGTAGGGATGCTGGCGTAGAATGCTGCGAAAACCAGAGCTCACAGCTCGTAAAAAGGTGAAAAAAACCGCTGATTTTCGGCAGCCCTGATGGTTAATCGTGATCCAAACCCTGTCATTTAGACAGGCCTACCACCAACATCTCGACAGATCGTGAAGAACAGTATCCTCTTCACTGGCAGGCAAAATCGATTATTGGTGTAACTCGGACGCAGCGGAGAAATTTGGCGTGTGCAATATTCCCCTGAATCAAGAACACCTACTGAATGGGCTTATGTTCCTGAACTAACCCCTACGGCAGCGATGCAAATGATAGCTAATTTTTTTCTCGTATTGTGAGCATCTGAAGTGTGAGGTCATTGCAACAAACTACACCAGTCTCGATAACCCGGAAGTTAGTGTCAGGGAGATGTTGGCCGTCGGTAACAACCGTTAAACTGCTGTCTGCGTCTTGTATGTTGCACTCTTAGCAATCTACCTGTGTATTCTAGGTGACATGTGTCCTGTGGCACAACGTTCCTTATCGTCAGTAACAATCTGGCGCACGAACAGAAGGGTATCGGGCAAGATCCTAATCACGTCAGTGCGGGTAGCTCGCTTACTTGTCTTATATATACATGTATCTATAGTAAGTAGGCGCTCACCGATCGGTGCCTTGGGGCTCACTCTCGAGCCCCGCCAGCAGTCGCCCAATGGCTAATGATTTAGGCAGGATAACATGACCGATGCTGACAAGAGAAACTGAAATTAGAAATTTATGTCTTATTAGCCATAATCAGCCAGCCATACCCAACCCCAGGTGTTGCGGCAATCGAGGCTCAAATTTGTAACCCGTTGGTTAGAACTCCGACTGCGCTACGAGGTCGGTGTCTTGCCAGTATTAATCAGGAATATTAACTATGGTAAGTAGATGCTCCCCGATGACTTGTGCACTAATCGACACATCGAATTGGACGCCGTTTAGAGCAATTTCAAAAAATTGAAAAGGCGACAGCCAATCCAAACTATATGTCAGTCCACAGGGATGACTGTTGGCAAAATGACTATGGTAGTCCGACTTTGAGTGTTCTGGACAGTTTTGTATGCCTGACGATGACCTGGGGAATGAGCCTTAAAATATACATAATATAGTTTAAGAAGTCAAGTTTGAAGAACGTCCGCTTTCGATTATTCATCGTCAGGCCTTTACAATAATATAAGGGATGGTAGGGATACAAAAGTTAAAACATCCAATAAGCAGTATGTGTGGGGGGGAGGCAGAGTGCGTTCAAAGGTCAGGGGTTAAAGTCTAGTCTTGATGGAGGCAAGGGATGGGGAGAGGAAGATTAGAACCGAAATTTTAATGATCATTAGTGTCAAAGACGATTTATATAATAGTGTGGCGCTCACTGATCTGTCTACGGAAAGTGTTCGTCCCTTTGTGCCTTGTAACCGAGACTAGAGCCCTCGCAGTCAATCGCATTGCATCTGGTGATACAGATAGATAAAATAGTTCTGAAAAAGACAAGAGAGACCCGAGGGCTATTTCTGGCATATAAGCCGTAACCAGCCAATCCTAGGTGTGGATCACCTCGAGATTCGAATATGGAACCTTTTGTCATTGAGGGTAACACGCTGTCTTTCAATTTATATATATATATATATATATATATATATATATTGCAAAGGAACGTTGCTAAAGATGCAACAGGAAAGACGTAGACAGCTGTTTCACGGTCTTTACCGATCATCAGTGCGTCATATGCCTTGTGCAGTGAGGTATTTATACATGTCAAACAAGCGTATGACACTCACTGATGTATATGAATCATCTGACTCTATGTCCTGCACTTAATAATTTCATAAATTATTTCCTTGATTATTCTCTCGAGTCCATATACCAGAAACCGCATAGAGAACGCTGGGGGACCCACTGAGGAGCCGAACCCCTCGTTGCTGCGTCACGCAGCAGCAGAAACATCGGCGAAACACGTGTCTTGGCTTTTAGATAGAACCTATATCGGAAGTACGGTATAACGTCTTTGCCATATAAGATGCATACTACTTGTAGTACTACTTTTCTAAAAATGGGCATTACGTGGTTATTCCACAGTGGTTGATTGTCTTCGACCCAAATTTTCATTAAAAATGTCGGATCTGACTATAAAAAGTCATGTCCGAATCATCTGACTCCATGTCCTGCACTTAATAATTTCAGAAATTATTTCCTTGATATATATATATATAGAAAAGACGAAATTCTTTGGATAAAATCGAAACTTTAATGCGTAAATTTTCGAGACTGGTCCCCCAGCTCGTCTTCAGACTACGGACAGTGTACAGGAACAATTAATCAATTAAATATGTTAAACAAAGGATTCTGAGATTGGGCAAAATCCGAACCAATAGGCTTTTAGTGTATTTCGTCATCCCGTCGTGATTGGTTTTGGGCGTTTGAATTTTTCTTTAACGATTTTGTATGTGGCATCCAAATGGATATGCCGGTTGATGCATGCCTCATCTGAGTGCATTGCTTCCAGGAATTCACGGCCTTTTCTGATCGGGCAGATGCCAACAATTCGTGTATTCTCCCATGCAAATTTATTTCCGGTTTCCAGTGTATGCATAGCCACTTGGGATAAATGGTCTCGTCTTCTAACCGCCAACTGATGTTCGTGTAGGCGGGTTGGAGACAGATTTCCCAGTTTGGCCACAATAAACGGCATTACAACTGGAACATGGAATTTTGTAGACAACACCTTTTTTATCAAGGTAGCTAACCCTGTCATTAGGGTGTACAAGCTGTGACCGTAAAGTAGATGTAGGGTGGTGTGCTACTTGTATCTGGTGTTTTTTAAGCTGTCTTTCGGCAAGCTCAGATACATTTTTAATGTACGGGAGAGTTCGCCAGGTCATTGTTTTGGGTGTCTGGGTGGCCGTGTTAGTTTTGAAATACCCTTCTCTTTGGATTCTTGTCGCTTTAGACAACGATACACAAAGTCACGGGGTATCCATTTTTAGAGAACAAGTTAAAGAGGTATTTCATTTCTACTCGAAAACTTTCTTCATCAGAGCAATGTGTTTTTGGCTCGATTTAGGAGACTGTAGACAGAACTCCTTTTGTAAGAGATAGGATGATTACTCTCAAAGTGTAGGATGACCTCAGAATATGTTTCTTTGCGGTAAACTGAGGTGTGGAGTTATTCATCAGTTTTCCGCGGTACGAGGACATCCAGAAATAGGAGTTGTCTATCAGCTTCCGTCTCGAACGTAAATTCAATTCCAGTTCCAGTTATAATGCCGTTTATTGTGGCCAAACTGGGAAATCTCTCTCAACCCGCCTACACGAACATCAGTTGGCGGTAAGAACACGAGACCATTTATCCCAAGTGGCTATGCATACACTGGAAACCGGACATAAATTTGCATGGGAGAATACACGGATTGTTGGCATCTGCCCAATCAGAAAAGGCCGTTAATTCCTGGAAGCAATGCACTCAGACGAGGCATGCATCAACCGGCATATCCATTTGGATGCCACATACAAAATCGTTAAAGAAAAATTCAAACGCCCAAAACCAATCACGACGGGATTACGAAATACACTCAAAGCCTATTGGTTTGGATTTTGCCCAATCTCCGAATACTTTGTTTAACATGGTTAATTGATTAATTGTTCCTGTACACTGCCCTTAGTCTGAAGACGAGCTGGGGGACCAGTCTCGAAAATTTACGCATTAAAGTTTCGTTTTTTCCCAAAGAATTTCGTCTCTTCTATTGAATATCTTGGGATGCCTGTTTTTCAATATCTATATCTATATATATATATATATATATATGGCACATATATTATACCGTACTTCCGACATAGGTACTAGCTTAAAGCCCAGACACGTGTTTCGCCGATGTTTTTGCTGCTGCGTGACGCAGCAACGAGGGGTTCGGCTCCTCAGTGCGTCCCCCAGCGTTCTCTATGCGGTTTCTGGTATATTGACTCCAGAGAATAATCAAGGAAATAATTTCTGAAAGTATTAAGTGCAGAACATGGAGTCAGATGATTCGGACATGACTTTTTAGGGTCAGACCCGAAATTTCAATGAACATTTGGGTCGAAGACAATCAACCACTGTGGAATAACCACGTAATGCCCATTCTACGAACAGGTAGTACTACAAGTAGTATGAATCTGATATGGCACATATATTATACCGTACTTCCGACAAAGGTACTAGCTAAAAGCCCAGACACGTGTTTCGCCGATGTTTCTGCTGCTGCGTGATGCAGCAACGAGGGGTTCGGCTCCTCAGTGGGTCCCCCAGCGTTCTCTATGCGGTTTCTGGTATATGGACTCCAGAGAATAATCAAGGAAATAATTTCTGAAAATTATTAAGTGCAGAACATGGAGTCAGATGATTCGGACATGACTTTTTAGGGTCAGACCCGAAATTTCAATGAACATTTGGGTCGAAGACAATCAACCACTGTGGAATAACCACGTAATGCCCATTCTACAAACAAGTAGTACTACAAGTAGTATGAATCTTATATGGCACAGATATTATACCGTACTTCCGACATAGGTACTAGCTAAAAGCCCAGACACGTGTTTCGCCGATGTTTCTGCTGCTGCGTGACGCAGCAACGAGGGGTTCGGCTCCTAAGTGGGTCCCCCAGCGTTCTCTATGCGGTTTCTGGTATATTGACTCCAGAGAATAATCAAGGAAATAATTTCTGAAAGTATTAAGTGCAGGACATGGAGTCAGATGATTCGGACATGACTTTTTAGGGTCAGACCCGAAATTTCAATGAACATTTGGGTCGAAGGACAATCAACCACTGTGGAACAACCACGTAATGCCCATTCTACAAACAAGTAGTACTACAAGTAGTTTATATATATATGCGTCTGCCGGTTTGCGACTAATAATCATTCATTCGAAAATTCTGGCACTTTTTCATGAGATCGATCAAATTACCGCCAAAAACTAAGGAGACTGAATTGGAAATTTCTGACATCTTAGCCCGTAACCGTGACGTTTTAACCCACATTCTCTCGTTTAGACCCCTCATCGATGGTGTTAAGGAGCACACGCGTTCCACTGGAATCGATAAAGTGCCCCGCAGCAGGCAGAAGAACGAAAATTAAATCACAAATAGTCATTTCCAGGCGGGCTTTTGGAAATTGAGCCGCCATCTTTTCTGCTCTCCATTCACATGTGAATCCTTTTATTTGTACGTCGATTGGCCTAATTCACCCATTATATACTTGGATTTTAACACTATTTTGTTTATTCTAAATACAAAAAATGAGGTCATCACTGCACGACGCTGGCAATATTTTGAAGCAAGTCCAAATTGATCAATATTTTGAGACACATTCAAGGACTATTCTTCACGGTGAATGGAGGACCTATTTTGCTGAAAATTTTGGAATTTTAACTTTCAAAATAAAGCGTAGCTCTCTCTCTCCCCTGTTTTCTTCCGTAATGTCCTTCCAGCCTATAATAATAACAACCATGTTTGGGACCCTGAGACTCGAACTCTGGCTTTTTGGTTATTATTACCATACACTAACCATTTAGCCATGGCATTGTTCTCCTGTTGATTTTGGTACAAAAGTACTCCTCGATTTCCTTTGGGTCCTAGAGTCCGTAGGTAATAGGAAATCGATCCGCAGTGTGTGCCTACTAAATATAGGAATTTAATTTTGCAGTCAAATACGTTTTGTTGGGGAAAAGGAACTTTATCGTGTAAATTCTCTAGGCCGATCGTTGTCGCCAGACGTACAGCAGATGTGTCTCAGGCGGCGATGTCTTTTATGTACTGCTACTTCCTTGGCGTTGGCGCAAGCAGGCGGCTGTCGACTGCTCTATTTAGTTTTAGTCTCTTCCATTTCTCCTCGAGATTTTTTACGCGACAGGCAACCCGATGTGTTGGTTGAGGCATGATTCATCTGAAGGCACTGCCTTGAGACTTCTCGGCATTTCTGGGGGCGGCAGCTACCGACAAAGAGGTTATGTCCCAATCGGAGGTGTGTCTAGGCTATGCTCATCCCGGTGCAAATGTGAAAATTTGTCAAAATTTGCGGCAAAAACGCCTTTTTCGCTATGCCCTGAATTTCAATGCTGCAAGAGTAACCACGTTTGCATAAAACTGAGGATCTATATGGGGCAGTTCGAGGCTCATTTTCTGCATTTCAGTCTCCCTACACGTAAGGTATCCTGCCAGAAATGTCGATAAGGAACGTTAATTTGTGGAAATACGGCAAGAGATATGTTTGGAAGCCTCGGCGTGTGGGGTGAAAACAGTTCAAAGCAATTAATTCAAAGTGAAGGGGATACGTACATCATCATCATCGTCATCGCCATTTCTATCACCTAAAATTTAACCAGCGATTTGCATGACTGTTTTGAAATTTTCTTTTATTATTTATGTCTAAAAAGACATAAGGAAAGCCAGCACCAGAAGAGAGTATTTGGAGGCCACGTTTCAAACGCAGCATATCCTTTTTAAGCTAAGCATAAAAAATAAGCGATTAAGGGAGAATTCCGGTACCTATTAATCTCCAGATGAGGGGTTGAGTTGTATGATAGGAACGTAAACAACGAATATAATAAACGATTTTACGAATATTTGTGGAAAACGTCACTGTGAAGGGCAGATGAGAGATTGGATGGTTGAGTAATATTAAGGTACTCGAAAGAGGACCGCAATCAAAAGGTATACTATTTTAATTCCTGATTATTAAATAGGGGACCATTCTCTAAGGGCCATGCAGAGAATTGATCCAAATCAACCCTCAGAAAATGAAGATGAGTCTCATTTTTAAGAGCGTAGTGACCAATCATGTCATCAGCATATTTACCATATGGGCAGTCATTTTGCGATTTCAGGTCATCAGTGTGAACTGCGAAGTGACCGGATAAGATGGAATTATGAAGGGCTCCGCGAGTATTGAGAAGAGAGTAGATTTCCGCTTGTTAGACCGGAAAACTATCTGACTTCGTCTTCCACTGTTTATAGAGACGCTGGGCCGAGTTAATGCGGCGCGGCAGGGGGGAAATACGAGGTCGTCAATCGCCATTCCTCCAGTGAGGCAAGAGGGGGGGACGATCCTGTAGTTTTATGGATCATTACGCACAAGGCACGGGGATTGTCTGTGCAGCCACAGTGTGACGGAAGGGGAACGGTGCCAGAAACTTGCCTTCCGTCGGGCGTTGGCGATCATCGCCCGCACCCGCACCGACCTTAGTTGTCACTGTAGTCTGTTAATTCCGTTTTTGTTCCTTTGACGGCCTCTTACCTCGTCTGCCGGGATGTGACTAATGCGGCCTTCGACAGCTCCGTATTGTGTTGCAGCTACGGCTACCTGTCCCCTATCTGAATGCGCATTCGACCGGGGTGCACGTCTGAACCTTAATTTATCGAACTGCGTATGGATAGGTTGGTAGACTGCTGGAGGAACTCCACAGCATTTAATGCAGAATGTCGCAGTGCGCTAAGCCTCGATTCAGAATTTCTAAAATTCTGAAAGGCTTGCTCAGTGTTTCGAAACCAGAGACGGTGGGTTCAGTCTCCTCATTTTCCTCTTGCATTATTTTACATGGGTCGGGGTCATTCCCCGGTCTCCGTAGTGCGGGTAACTTCGCAGGACTTACACTGAAGCTGTAAGATGGCGTTTCTTGTTCCACCTACTGACAGCAAATCCTTAGGCCTCATGCTTTAATGTCTGATAGCTGATTCTTACCTGCGGACGGCGGTGATCCTCATGGGACTTAATCGAGGGGAAATGGTATCATAACCGTTGATCTTCTAAATGTCACATCATGTGGGGTTGGGTCTGGCTGGCTGATGACGGCTTATAAGCCAGAAATGACCATTCCAAAATCCGCTGTCTTTTCAGTAGTGCTATTCTGCCGACAAGGCATATATATCCTTCGATGTAATAAGTTCAGAAATTATTAAATGCAGGAAATGCAGACAAGTGTTATGCACAGGACGTTTTATTGTCAGACCCGAAATTTCAATAAACATGTCAGTCGAAGATAATAAGCTACCGTGGATTAAACCATGTTATGCTCACTCTGCACTAAGACCATCGGCGATGTATGTAAGGGTTGCTTAATACAGTAGACGTTTGGGGGCAGGGAAACTGCGTCCTATGAAAGCGGCACCCCTTGTATATCCGCCACGCTCATTTACGGCTGTTTTCGAGCGTGGGCTTCGGTGGGAATCTGAAATGACGGGTGAATACAACTCGCTCCAATCTTCGCATCTTTTCCTTTCCTGGTTCGTATTTTTCGGGCCAAACGTAACCTCAAACTAGTTTTGCCCCATGCAAATGTCTAAAAATCCATTTCAGCCATCTCTGTATTTGGAATTGACTGTCTAGACTTGGGCTTGCACATACAGAAGCCTTCCTAACTCATGAAATCATGAAAGAATTAATCTTTAAAGAAAATTAAGGCTTATTATGGTTTAAAAATTAATATTACATTGTCTATAAATTCTATTTTTTTCAGAAAAAGTACAAATTACGAAAACATCAAAAATCTTTTTATCCAGTTGAGTAAACGGAAGTTTCAAATGTATAGGAAGCCTGTCCATGCTGCTAAACAGAGTAAATAAAACAGCAAAAGTAGAATTACTTTTGAAAATAGTCGTTTTAAGAGTTTTGCACATCCCTCATTCATCTAGATTAAGCGCAACGTAAAGTATGGCCTACATCAAGCAGCCTAACATGCGAGTGTATATTCAACACGGTTTCACGAGAATTTTCCAGTTTTCCATTCGTTTGTGCATTGTTTAAGCTGCGTTTGGCAAGGCAAACAGATTATCGCTATGATTGAGCCGAGAGGGACGTCACAGCAATATAATATATTTCATAAGTTTCACATTTTCACAGGCCGGTCACAGACTAATAAATTTAAATAGAATCGTCAGATGCAATCGTAAACGTACCATTTTGTGCATAAAAAGATGACTTTTAAATTTTTAAATTTCCTTATAACTATTTCGGTTTTCTATTACGATGAGTTTCAGATCGTCTTTGAAAATGTGTTTAATTCTTTACAATTTTCGGTGTCTTCCGTCAACTGCTCATTAATGTAGATTCCGTTCGATGTTTTTAGTCAAACCTTTAAAATTAGATATTTCATTAAAAGCATTTACCAAAGTAGTGACTTTTTCGACATTATTTCTAATGTAAATGGCCGTCTGGGTCATATTTGCAGGCTCTCTCAAACAGGAAAACTCGCTGCCGAGAAAAAGAACGCCACAACAAAAAGTCGGGAAAATATATGGAATAAGTTACCTATTTAAAAAGTGCTTTAATTAGATATTTTTGCTGAGGATGTCTGCGTACGTTTTTCCAAAGTAACATCAAGGAAAATCTGGGAACGTTAGACTGGTTTTTTGACTTCACAGAAAAATAGGGACACAATTTCTGCTGGAAATTAAAGATCTGACTTCCTTCTTTCTATTAGAGTGTTTTTAATATATTTTCTTACTTCTCAGTCTAGTTCTAAGATTTCAACCGCACAAGAGTGTGGTAGAATATATACTAAGATTTTGCAATAAAATTTCAATCTTCTGCCTCTTCCGTTTCAAGTTTCCTTATTCATTTATAGCCAACTATAGACCAAAATTGTCTTGACGGATTTCGCGTACGCCGTGACAGCTAAAAGTGGTAGCATGTTATCGCGTCTCGTATATATGCGCGTTTAAGGTCCTACTTATCGGTGTGGTAAAACAAAGTACACTCACATACATAGCGTTTTTTGGTAAAAACGTCAGTAATTTGCAAAAATTAATTTTTAATACTGCCCTTTTTCCGAAAACAATGTGATCTTTCAAACCTGCATTCACCTGATTTTTGTGAAAACAAAACAAAATTTTCCGTTCTCCAAAGGGATATATTCCAAATTTTTCCGGCTTATATTTAATGTGCATTCATAGTACTGAGCACAATAACAAAATGCTTTGATCCCTAGCTTTTAATGGCGTAAGAAAATCCCTGGATAACAAGAAACGTCGGATTTTGCCCCATATAGCCCAGTTTTCCCATCATTAAACCCATCTGAAGTGAACTCTTTAATATTAACCAGCTTTCTGTGCATCAATTCAATACAAAATACAGAAATAACACCTTAAAATGCGTGCCCTGCTACTACCTCAAATTCTTATATGAGACATTTCATGAGTTAGGCAATCTACTGTA
>WEDG01002193.1:0-292245 GCA_017591395.1 Schistocephalus solidus
GTACCTGGCACTTTTACGGATAGCCAGAATTGTTTAAATAGACTGGAGGCACTTTTCGCGCGGATCCCACATGGGAATGGAGTGATTGAATGTCGGTGAAGATGACGGTGCCCCCTTCCACTCTCGAACCCCGGCCCTTCGTCCCCACGATTACCGTCGCCATTTATCGTATCGTTATCCTCCGTTCAATGTCAGCATCCCCTCATCCCGACCCTGCAGTTGCCCACAGCGTTGCACTCCCCACCGGTTATCCAACGGACATGATAGAATTTCCCCCACTCCAAAAGGGACATAGCTTCATGTAACGCTTTCTTCCTTATTTTCTATCGTGTCCTTTCATACCTTTATATCCTTCGTATTATTAGAATCCATTTTCGACATTTCTATCGTTACTTCTAATGACTGTTGCGTTTGAGTGATCGGCATGGTGCTTAGAGACCCTGTTCAATACGCGCATCATCTAATAACGACTACAGGTGCATTACTCACCCGTGTGTGTGCCAACCTCGAAGTCCTTGGGCGCTACACAGACAACAAAGAATCTCATATTATCAAACATGCTTCCAGCCAATCATTAATGATTGACTGGAAGCATTGGAATCTTCTTGCTGTTGAGCGGCTCATGCCCATAACCCGTTTTAATTTTTTTGAATTTAAATTTTACTACTCGCCGAACGACTGTAAAGATTGAATCAAAGTTTCTCAATTTTTTCTAGTAGCTCAGATTACTAGCAGATTACTAGCGCCAGAAACTGACACTCCACCGTAACTATCAATCAAGCCCGGAAGGCCGTAAAAACTGTCCTCATAATCCTATTGGCTCTATTCAACCTACAATGTATGATTAACGGATACCCATTTGTCTATTCTATGTCAACCTATGAAATCATCTGGAGAACACGACATAAATACCAAGGAGAATTGAAGCTCATCACTTTGGGCCGGAGACCGCTCTCTGACGCTTCCTCCAGCCATCGCAATTCCTTCTCTTACGGACCTCCCAAAGATCTCCCCAGGACAGTCAATCCCCACCAAAGGATCCTCACATGACTAAGCCCCAATATAATTCCAATTCATAGTTACAAATAATCCCTAAACTCTTCGCCTTGCCAACTGTCTTGTTCTTACTTGGGCGTCAATAATTTGAATTCGTTACGTATCTAATACGAGCCCATTACATTTTGGTGGCAGCATTTGGATCGAAAATGTCCGACGACCTGATTACTAGGCTAGTCCAGGCGATGGAGAGAGTTTCAAGCTCTGAGGCCGTCCACCTTAGCCGGATAAGCTGACGGTGTATGACGACCATGACTTGTGGGAGGACCGAATAAAAGTTTGCCTGGAAGCTGTAGACGAAGGTGCCCGCCCAGCCGCTATCCTGGAATGGTTAGACAACGAAGTTTACACAGTGGCCAGGGCTGCCAACCTTACAGCGTCGCTCATCCCCGCGACAATCTTCGAGCGTCTGCGGTGCGAGTTCGGACGGTCGTCGATGCCCTGGGTTGCCCGTGCCGCCCTCAAAAGTCACCGACAACACGCGGGCGAGTTTGTCGTTGACTTCCAACGACATCTTCGAGTCCTGGCCCGTCAAGCCTACCCAAACGAGTCCTTCACCGAGCTCGAGTGAGGATTTTGGAGAACTTAGTCGACGGGATATCTCTCCCTGAGATCAGGCGCCAATTCATCCGCGACCCCCAGCAGCATCAAGGTTGCCCACGATATTGCTCGGCATGAGGAGGACATTCATATGGCCTGTCCCTTGGCCCAAGTCTCCTCTCCATCAGCCTTCGGGTGTCAACAAGCTCCTGCTGCCATACAGGACTGTTCGGTCGATGTCTTCGCCATGGGACCGCGACAGAGCCGCGACATCGGCACACAGACAGCTCAATGGCAGTGGGGCCCTGCTCAGCCCACTCCTCCTTGGCGTGGCTCTCCACAACCAACCTCTCCTTGACGAGGATCTCCACAGTCTTATCGACGCGGGAACTGTAGGCAACAACTTGGTCGTCAGACCCGCCCTTCACCTTCCCCAGGTGTTCATGTGATTACCTCAGGTAAGGAAGAAGCGCTTGGTAAGTGCATATCTATATCTGATATGCTTATTGCAAACGTAGGTTACATACCACACTACCCTGCTATAGATGCATCCATAGGAAAAACTAAGTCACCATGCTTAGTTGATTCATGAGCAGGCTGCTCCATCATTAGACAGAACATTTTCCTTCAATTTCAGGCTAGATTGAAGTATTGCACAAAGCCTAAGGTCAGCCTGAAGACGGCAAACTGAGCCACTTTGCGACATAAAGGCATGATAGAGCTTAATTTGGGAATAAGTCACGTTATTTTAAGTCAAAGGTTCGTTGTCTTTCATAACATTGCCTGGGACTGTATATTAGGTGCTGACTTTCTTCATGCATTTAAATGTTCCTTGGAGTTTAAAGCTTACACTGTCCATGTCGGTGGTACTAAGGTGCCCTTCAGGACCGAGGTGCCGGATAGTCAACATGTAGTTAATGCATTTAAGTTAGAAGATGTTAATAATTTAGTGCCGCTTCTCTTGACAAGGATAGCTCGTCTATGTTATGTAGTTTGATAAAGGCGTTTAAAGATATCTTCGATTGGGACGGCCGTTCACTCGGACGTACTAATGTGGCTCAACATGAGATCGATACAGGTGTGACTCGGCCCACGAAGATTCCTCCTAGGCGATTACCCGTATTCTACCAGACACAGTTAAAGGCAATGATCGATTATATGTTAGACCGGAAAATTATCAGGCCGTCTAATTCACCTTGGTCATCTCCGGTCGTGTTAGTTATGAAGAAGGATGGCACCATGCGGTCATGCGTTAACTATCGCAAATTAAATGCAGTGACAACTATGGATTCTTTCCCTCTGCCCAGGATTGATGTAACCCTAGATGCCCTTTCGGGTAATCAGCTATTCTCTTCTCTAGATCTAGCAGCCGGTTACTGGCAAGTAGAAGTGGGACCCGTTGACAGAGAGAAGACTGCATTCGCGGTCCCATCGGGTCTTTACGAGTTTGAGACAATGCCTTTTGGTCTAACTAATGCGCTAAGTGCTTCTCAACGGCTGATGAATCAAGTCCTGGCTCAACTCATTCCCCAGTCATGCCTAGTTTATATGGATGACATAATTGTTCTTGGTAAGGATTTTGACAGTCATATTAGCAATGTCTGAGCCGTGTTTACGAGTCTCCGACAGGCTGGTCTTACCCTAAAGCCCGGTAAGTGTGTTTTATTAGACCTCGTGTCAAGTTTTTAGGGCATGTAGTCTCGGCCCCTGGCATAGAAACGGACGAGGATAAAGTGAGGCAAATCCGTGAGTGGCCCACCCCTATGGATGTAACTGGAGTCCGCAGTTTTCTAGGACAGGCTTCTTACTATAGAAGATTTATCAAAGACTATGCTCACCTAGCCGGTCCGCTTCACAAGCTGACCCAGAATGATGGACAATTTAAGTGGACTGCTGGTTGTACTAGTAGCTTCCAGACGTTGAAGGATAAGTTGTACACCACTCCGATTTAGTTTTTCCTGACATAAGCGATGACGCTAGGAAATTTATTCTAGATACCGATGCTAGTGACACTGCCATAGGCGCTGTCCTCTCCCAGCAACAACCAGATGGTACAGAAGGCGTCATTCAGTATCTAAGCCGATCCCTGGCAAAGGCAGAACGCCGTTACTGTGTGACCAGAAGGGAGATGCTCGCACTCACCCACTTCGTGGAGGAATGCCGGCCATACCTCCAATACCGGCCTTTCATCGTGCGCACGGATCATAGCTCTCTGACCTGGTTGCAGAACTTTAAGAACGCTGAAGGACACGTTGCTAGATGGCAAGAGAGACTAGCCGCGCATGAGTTTGAGTGCATATACCGTCCAGAACGTCAAAACAATAATACTGATGCTCTCTCTCGGAAGCCTTACCGTCCCCACGGCGAATGTCCATCATGTACAGACATTAACCTTAGTACTGTGTCACTACAAGACGACAAAAGCTGTCTTTGGGCGCAAGCTCAGCAAGGGGACCCTCATATTGGCCCGATATGACATAGGAAGTTAAGTGGTTCTCGACCACTTAGTGCAGTTGAACTGAGAGGCCATAGCTATGAGACGCGTTGCTTGCACACGGTGTGGGACAAACTATTTATGGATAATAACGTTCTGGTCTATCAGGATGGCGAACAATACCCGCGACGTATTCTTCTACCATTATCCATGGTAGACGAGGTTCTTAATAGAATCCACACACAATTGGGGCACGTGGACATCCATAAGACCGAGTGGGCCCTTAGGCGCCAATACTACTGGCCTAACTTGAAGCGGTCATTGTGGAACTTTATTCGGTATTACACCATGTGCAATCAGATCAAACCGCCACGGCAGCTGAATAGGACTGCTCTTCAGCCAATTCTGATGGGCTACCCCAATGAACGTGTGGACGTTGACATAGTTGGACCACTACCACCATCAGTTCGGGGCAACCGATATATTCTAGTGATGGTTGACTTCTTTACCAAAATGGCTGTAGTGGAACCCTTTCGCAACCTGTCGGCTGATACTTTTGCCCAGACCATCTTTAACAAATGGGTATGTAGATGGGGTGCACCAGAACAGATCCATTCGGATCGAGGGTCCTCGTTTGAAAACGCGGTCATTCACAGTCTGTGTAAATAATGAAGTTTCAATAAGACGCGCACCACGGCTTACCATCCGCAAGGTAACGGTCAAGTGGAGCGGACAAATAGGACGCTAGTTGGTTTACTAAAAGGCTTTTTGTAGATCGTCAGGCTCCCTTCACATGGGATGATGCGTTGCCAGCATGCATGCTTGCATACTGCTCAACGATTCACTAGTCGACATAGCAGACGCCTTTTGCACTCACCTGTGGTCGTGAAATGCGAATACCAGAGGATCTACAGGTACCTCTTGAGAATAATAAAATACCGGTTGGTTCTTACGTCGCTGCACTCCACAAGAAAATGCGTATAGCCACTGAGGAAGCACGGATACACTTACAAGGAGCCCAGAGGCACCAAAAGGAACACTATGACAGGCTGGCACATGGGTGTCCATATGATACCGGTGATGTGGTGTGGCTCAGGGAACATGCGACTCCCCAGGGATTACCGAGTAAGTTAGTATTTGACTGGTCAGGGCCATATACCATCACCAGAATGCTCTCTGTTACGACCTGCGTCAATCAAGATCGAAACCGTCCTGTCACCTCTGAATTCAAGGTTCAATTTAATCGACTTAAACTGAGGAAAGGCCAACGCATAATAACGGCAGAGCAGAACACCGAGGCGATGCAATGGGTTACGTAGATTATGAGGGGGTCGAGAGGTAGGTTGAAATCCCACCCGAAGGTGGAGAAGAAACCGCACTGCCATTGCCTTATAACCTTCAAAATTCGAGGGACCCCGTAAGTTTGTGAGATGATATGGAGCTCGCTGAGGACAGAGACAACTTTACGCAGGAGGGGGCAATATACAGATGAAAACAAAGTTTTTCAATTTTTTCTAGTAGCTCAGATTACTAGCAGATTGATGGCGCCAGAAACCGACACTCCGTCGTAACTACCAATCAAGCCCGGAAGGCCATAAAAACTGCACTGATAATCTTATTGGCTCTATTTGACCTACAATGTATGATTTACGCATACCCATTGGTCTATTCTATGTGTACCTATTAAATCGTCTGGAGAACACAACATAAACACCGAGGAGAATTGAGGCTAATCACTTTGGACCGGAGAAGGCTCTCTGAAGCTTCCTCCAACCGTCACAATTTCTTCTCCTACGGACCTCGCAAAAATCTCCCCAGGACAGCCAATCTCCAACAAAGGATCCTCGTAGGACCAAGCCCCAGTAGAATTCCAATTTTTAGCTACAAATAATCCCCAAAAAATGATCCTCGGAGGACCAAGCCTCGGAGGACCAAGCTTGGAGGACTCTGCCTCCATTTTTATGGTAGGATTTTTTTTTCACTGCCTATTTTTTCTAGTTCACCATTAATTTTAAAACATCACTTACTGTTGACATAGCAGGACAAGTTATGTATTTGTACATTTTATCTGCACACATTGTCAAAACTTTATTTTGTTACTAATTTTTGCTTAGACAGTGCCTTGCCGGTTCTACCAAAAATAAATTCTAAATATAAATTCTAAATTCTAAATAGAATTCCAATATCTAGTTACAAATAATCCCTAAATTCTTTGCCTTGCCAACTGTCTTGTTCTTAATTGGGCGTAATTAATTTGGATTCGTTGCGTGTCTAATACGGGTCGATTACACCACACAACAGAACGATGCACTTGGGGGCATTTGCATCCGATTGGATATAATAGACAATCGAATAGCCCGCGACCGAATTTACCGCTGTCAAATGATTACTCGAAAATCCACAAAGGACAGACTCTTCTTCCACCGTCTTGTACCCACCTATCTTGCCGTTGCCAAATCCGAAGCTGATCACATGTAGTAACTTCCGATTATAAGACGGAGCACGCAATGAGGTGGCTGACGAACTGTTTAGGCCTTCTATAGCTCACCTACAGCTATCTCTTGGGATTGACCTCACTGGGGTGGCCATTTAAAAACACCGTGTAGGTTCAAAGTATGACGAGAATGTTTGTGGACTTTAATTCCAAGAGTTACCACTGACAACTAACAACGGCACCATTCTGCGCGACGTCTCTTCTCCATCTCATCGTTTATTTGTGCCACCATCACTTCGCCGCAGAGTTTCCTCCTCTCTGCAGAACCTATCTCATTCTGGGAGTCGAGCTACCAGCAAGCTGGTTACAAACCTCTTCGTCTGACCTGGGATACACAAGGCCTTGAAAGCTTTGACATGGGCTTGTCTCGCCTGTCAACGGAGCGAGGTCAAGTGACACAACAGGGCCCCTATTCACACTTTCCCCGGCCCTGGTGCAAGTTTCAGCCACTTTCACCTGGACATTGTAGGCCCCTGCCTCTGTTTAATGGTTGTCCACATTTTCTCACTTGTGTGGATTGACTCACCCTGTGGCCGGAAGCCAGCCCTCCGCCTAATGTCACTGTTCCATTGGTGGTCAAAGGGTTTCTCAGTCGTTGAGTTGCCATCTTTGATGCCCGTTCACAATCACGACTGACCATGGTGTGCAATTTGAGTTTGATTCTATTCCAGTCTTTCCTCTTCTTTGTAGGCTCTAAACGCACCCGCACGAAAGCCTATCAACCAGCTGCTAACCGGATGGTCGAGTGGTTCCACCTCCAGCTGAAGGCCTCCCTCCACGCTACAGACGACTTGGAGAACTGAACGGACCATCTCCCCGGGTCCTCTTGAGCATCAGCTCTACTCTTAAGTCGGACCTTGATTGCTCCACCGCTGAACTCGTGCTCGGTGCCACCGTCCGACATCCTGGTGAGATTATTTCACCAAGTCCTCTTTGAGTGGTTGATAACCCTACCAACCTCCTGCACCACCTCCGACAACTCATGCGGACTCTCTCCCCGGTTCGGTCCAGGCTATCAGTCGCGTATCTTATAAAGAGAAATATCTGGTGACCTGCTCTCACGTCTATCTACGATGTGATCAAGTACCCCGGCCATTTGAACTCGCATACGATGGCCCATTCCGGGTTGTCTCTCGAAGGACAAAGATCTCCGCATCCAACGCGGGACTCCCAGGGAGGTCGGGAGCGTGGACTACCTCAAATCTGTTGACCCGCATACTCCACCAGACGAACCCTGAGGTCCCTTAACTCCTGATCCTTCACCTCACCGAGTCCATACTCTCTACCCCCCGTTTAACATACTTCCTCTCCTTTCCTGTCCACAACCACCATCTGGCACCTCATTTGACTCCAACAATCCAGACAAAAGACCGACCCACTCTCCTGCTACGCACCTCGTATATAATAATCGCAGTGATCGTCATGTTCATTTCCCGACCATCTAGTTACAATATTTTAACTCGTTCACACCGTTCGGAGCCATTTTACGCTGCCATCCGGTCTTGGAAGGGGGCAATGGGCCAAGTAACCGGACTATTATCCCTTTAACTATTTGTTCACCCTTTTTAACTGTACTTTTTGTTTTAACTGAACGTTAACAACATGGAACGAACAATAGCGTGTAGCCTGTTCTGAACTCGCAGGTCATTTTGTATTCAATTATTATTGCTTGCATGAACACTGTGTTTGGAATCGGCTACAGCATCATTCTAGTTCGCAAACCGCTCATGCAGTGGTCTTTTTTCAGCCAAACCTTTCACGTGCGGAGAGGGAGAAATGGACGGCGATCAAGGTAGAACTCCTCAAGACATCCATACTGGGCAAGGGCAATTTCAAAATCTTGAATGGATAAATTATACACGCCCAGAGGTCATTTCTCTGGAGAAAGCCACTGACACTAGGTATGAAGGGCAGCCAGATCACCATAAAATACCGCTCAGGGCAAAAAATGTCCGTAAACACATTGACCTTCAGTTCAAGCAAAAAGCAGAAGCCCCCTAATCAGACTGTGGACGGTTTAATACTCACGACAATTTTAAACAATCTGATCCCAATATTTTCGGAAAACCTGTCCAGACGAAGCTCCGCTTTGTTTATACAAATGCGCTGATTTTGTTCCAGAAACTAGATGAACTGAAAATATAAATATCCGATGTGCACCCGGATGTCCTATCCGTTACAGAAACTTGGTTGCAGACTGAAATATTGGAAAGCGAAATTGCCATCGAGGGATACGAGGTGGGGGTATGAATCTACGTCAATAGAGCAATCATATCATCTGAACGCATAATTGCTTGCCTTTGTGACTGCGAAGCAGTTTGGCTGAAACGAAAGAGGCGCGGAGAATAAAATCTGAATTTCTTGACTATATCCAGACTGCCAAATAAACTCCAGAAATTTAAGAGATTTAGTTTGAAATAATCAAGGAAGCAGCTCAGAATCAAGCCACAAGTAAATAAATTAATTTTAATTTAAAGCCCAGAAGGCCCCATCATTATAAACTTAGTGTTGCGGTTTAAATAAGTAAAAAGTGGATAATTGCTGCACTATGTGAGCAGCTATATGAACAGCAGAAATTAGTTGTATGGTAGACATATCCGATTCAGAAGGATTTGCCATTTTTAAAATAATAGTCAACAATCTTTGGCATATATGGTGAACTAGAAAAGAAGCATTAAAAAAACTCCTACGGTTAAATCGGGGTGCAGTTTGACAAGCCGCAAATTTTAAAAAACTAGGAGTAAAAAACTGCTTCTCTAAACAATTAAAAGCTAGAGTTGCTTGGAAAGGTTTGATGCAATGGGATAATATTGTGATGTTGCTGACAACATATGAGAGTTCAGAACACTCCTTGTCGGGTGAGAGAGAGAATAAAACAGTCAGAGCTACCGTTTATAACCACCCTGGAGGTGAGAGAGGAGGAACTCATCGTAGACAACACGGTCGAAACGAAGAGGGCAAAGAAGAGGTCACGATATTATCACCGAGATGCGACATTGCTGACTACATAGTTCACCAACAAAGAGGTTAAAACATCAGAACCCGCCACAATCATCAACAGATCAAGGAGATCATCGTCAGGGTTGTGAAATCGGAGGAAATTATCAAGGTTGTCAAGAGTTGGCGATGCTTGTTTAAAAGAAGGGGACGAAAAAGTAATGCGAAGATTGATTCTGCAGAGGATGATGGAAATTTTTTAGCAACCAATATAAAATCAATGGAACTGCCTCCAATACCAGGAGGACCCTTTTCGAAATCCAAAAGTTGCGAGTTAGGGAAGGAAACAGACAATAAGGACTTTATATCTTCCGCAGTTAAATGTTTGCGTGATTTGGTTTTAAAAACAGCTAATGTAGACGAAAAATTAATTTCCAGTGTAAGATTATTCCAGATGAAAGTAAATTTGGAGGTGAAAAACTGAAAAAGGTTAGTTGTGGAGCTAAACGGTGGTAAAATGATCATGGAGAAATTGCGAGTAGCGTAAGGTCGATCTACCGGAGTGAAGGCGTTAATTCGTGGGAGATTTCAATACACCATTGATTGACTGAAAGAAATTATCATGAAATGTTCACGGTATTCCTTTAGCTTCAGACTATTAAAGCTCACAATTGAAGCTTTTTCTCGTTGAGAATTTAAGATTTCAAACGAGCATTAAAGAGGCTCGAAAGGGCGAATTGCTTAGATTTCTTTCTTTCAAACGAGCGAATTGATGTGGGTGAATTTAGGTTACTCGCGCCACTTGGTAAGATTGAACATGTCATGCTTCTGTGGGAATACTATTTGCACAGCCTGCAAACCGAGACTACTGGTGTTCGGTTAAATTACTGGCACGGTAATTTCTCTGCAACGAGAGGTGACTTATCGCCAATAAACTGGCAAGACCTGCTCGCTGGAATTCCGGATGTCGATTGGACCATTCTTAGGGAGTCATAAACGATGTTATGCACCAAAAATTTCCGATTAAAAAGTCAAAAATGCAAACCACCCCGTTTGGTAAATGCGAGATTTTGAAAGAAACCTAAACTGAAAGAATAAACTCCGGAGATGGTACGTAGCAACAGCTCAACCCATGTATTGCCAAGAATTTTGCCGAAAACGGGACGCGATAAGGTCAATTGTCCGCAGATCACGGAAGGAGTGTGAGGCGGAAATTATATAACGGGCCATCGATAAGCCAAAAGTACATTTAGCTACATCAACAGTAGGTTGAAGAATAAGGAGACGGTGGCAGTTTTGATAGGCGAAAACAAAAATGACTACTGAAAATCAAGATAAGACAGAACACTTAAGTCAGTATTTTGCATCTGTTTTTACAGATGAAGCGGATTTTTTACCAGACAGACTTCGGTACAGATAGTAACGGCGCAGTCATTGTGGACATCGAATTCCCAGAAGAAAATGGGAAGAACGAAATTTTTGCACTTAAAGATGCTATGCATCCGGGTTCTAATGAATTATCATCAAAAGGACTTTGCAAGCGAACTCTCTAGACCCCTCTCGCGTATTTTCCAGTCGTCCTTTCATCAAGGCATCCTCTCTACTGATTGAAAAGCAGTATATATATCATATTCACAAGGGTGGAGCGAGAACCAGCGCTAAAAATCTATCGACCGGTAAGCCTAACATGCGTTTGTTACAAAGTGATGGAAAGGATCTTCAAAAAGGCCAGCATGCAGTTTCTCGAAGACGAAACTTCCTTGATAACACCCAATACGGATTTTGACAAAACCGCTCCTGGTTGACCAATAGGCCCGATTCAATGCAGCAGTGGTTTAGGTCCTTAGATGAAGACTTCAGCGTTGATGTCGTCTACATTCACTTCAAAAAAGCCTTTGATAGTGTTCCTCAACACAGGTTACTCTTCAAGGTCTGAGAAACCGGAATACGGGGAAATTTGCTTAATTGGATAGAAGACTTCTTGATAGTCCGATCGCAATCCGTATGCATTGGTAATGCGAAATCAATTTCCATGCCAGTTTTGAGTAATGTACATCAGGGCTCCGTTTTTGGGCCATTTAGTTTCTTAATCTATGGCAACGATTGTATGAATGGATTAAATGGCAAGGGAGTCATGTTTGCAGACGAGATCAAGATATTTATTTATTTATTCTCAGTTTACAGGCAAGTTCAAAAGAGATATAAAGTAGAGGATCGAGCGGACAGTGAAAAACTCCTGATAATTCTTTCAAGTCTTTTCAGGAAAAAAACTGCCGTTCACTGAATGATTAAAGTTCGGGAAGAGGAAGGGTTGACACAGGTGCACGGTGTAGTTGTTCTCCGTTCAGTGTCGTTGATCCGGTATTCTGCACTAGGTAAAGATGTGTCGGCGAACGGTTGCTCGCTGTCGATCGAGGAATTAACCGAATACTGACTGCAGAGCCAGCAATATTGCCCTTATCATGAATCCTGGCACAGGGCTCAGAGTCCACGAACGCCATCAGAACTGAAGAGGGATTCCACAGATTTGGCACCCAAAATTCCTGCGAGATGTCCTAAATATGAAAATCTATTGAGAGCTCTCTCGAACTCCATCTCGTAAATTTCTGGAGTTTGATTTGGCAGTCTGGATATAGTCATGAAATTCAGATTTTATTCTCCGCGCCTCTGTAGTTTCAGCCAAACTGCTTCGCAGTCACAAAGGCAAGCAATTATGCGTTCAGATGAAATGATTGCTCTATTGACGTAGATTCATACCCTCACCATTTTATGCAGTCCATCTCAACGAAAGCGTTAGTATCCCTCGATGGCAATTTCGCTTTCCAAAATTTCAGTCTGCAACCAAGTTTCTGTAACAGATAGGACATCCGGGTGCACATCGGATATTTATATTTTCAGTTCATCTAGTTTCTGAAACAAAATCAGCGCATTTGTATAAACAAAGCGGAGCTTCGTCTGGACAGGTTTTCCGAAAATATTGGGATCAGATTGTTAAAATTGTCGTGAGTATTAAACCGTCCACAGTCTGATTAGGGGGCTTCTGCTTTTTGCTTGAACTGAAGGTCAATGTGTTTACGGACATTTTTTGCCCTGAGTGGTATTTTATGGTGATCTGGCTGCCCTTCATACCTAGTGTCAGTGGCTTTCTCCAGAAAAATGACCTCTGGGCGTGTTTAATTTATCCATTTAAGATTTTGAAATTTCCCTTGCCCAGTATGGATGTCTTGAGGAGTTCTACCTTGATCGCCGTCCATTTCTCCCTCTCCGCACGTGAAAGGTTTGGCTGAAAAAAGACCACTGCATGAGCGGTTTGCGAACTAGAATGATGCTGTAGCCGATTCCAAACACAGTGTTCATGCAAGCAATAATAATTGAATACAAAATGACCTGAGAGTTCAGATCATGTTGTTAACGTTCAGTTAAAACAAAAAGTACAGTTAAAAGGGTGACCAGTTAGTAAAAGGAAAAATAGTCCGGTAACTTGGCCCATTGCCCCCTTCCAAGACCGGATGGCAGCGTAAAATGGCTCCAAACGGTGTAAAACGAGTTAAAATATTGTAACTAGATGGTCGGGAAATAAACATGACGATCACTGCGATTATTATATACGAGGTGCGTAGCAGGAGAGTGGGTCAGTCTTGTGTCTGGATTGTTGGAGTCAAATGAGGTGCCAGATGGTGGTTGTGGACAGGAAAGGAGAGGAAGTATGTTAAACGGGGGGTAGAGAGTAAAGATTCGGTGAGGTGAAGGATCAGGAGTTAAGGGACCTCAGGGTTCATCTGGTGGAGTATGCGGGTCAACAGATTTGAGGTAGTCCACGCTCCCGACCTCCCTGGGAGTCCCGCGTTGGATGCGGAGATCTTTGTCCTTCGAGAGACAACCCGGAACGGGCCATCGTATGCGAGTTCAAATGGCCGGGGTACTTGATCATATCGTAGATAGACGTGAGAGCAGGTCACCAGATATTTCTCTTTATAAGATACGCGACTGATAGCCTGGACCGAACCGGGGAGAGAGTCCGCATGAGTTGTCGGAGGTGGTGCTGGAGGTTGGTAGGGTTATCAACCACTCAAAGAGGACTTGGTGAAATAATCTCACCAGGATGTCGGACGGTGGCACCGAGCACGAGTTCAGCGGTGGAGCAATCAAGGTCCGACTTAAGAGTAGAGCTGATGCTCAAGAGGACCCGGGGAGATGGTCCGTTAAGTTCTCCAAGTCGTCTGTAGCGTTGAAGGAGGCCTTCAGCTGGAGGTGGAACCACTCGACCATCTGGTTAGCAGCTGGTTGATAGGCTGTCGTGCGGGTGCGTTTAGAGCCTACAAAGAAGAGGAAAGACTGGAATAAATCAAACTCAAATTGCACACCGTGGTCAGTCGTGATTGTGAACGGGCATCAAAGATGGCAACTCAACGACTGAGAAACCCTTTGACCACCAATGAAACAGTGACATTAGGCGGAGGGCTGGCTTCCGGCCACAGGGTGAGTCGATCCACACAAGTGAGAAAATGTGAACAACCATTAAACAGAGGCAGGGGCCTACAATGTCCAGGTGAAAGTGGCTGAAACTTGCACCAGGGCCGGGGAAAGTGTGAATAGTGGCCCTGTTGTGTCACTTGACCTCGCTCCGTTGACAGGCGAGACAAGCCCATGTCAAAGCTTTCAAGGCCTTGTGCATCCCAGGTCAGACGAAGAGGTTTGTAACCAGCTTGCGGGTAGCTCGACTCCCAGAATGAGATAGGTTCTGCAGAGAGGAGGAAACTCTGCGGCGAAGTGATGGTGGCACAAATAAACGATGAGATGGAGAAGAGACGTCGTGCAGAATGGTGCCGTTGTTAGTTGTCAGTGGTAACTCTTGGAATTTAAGTCCACAAACATTCTCGTCACACTTCGAACCAACACGGTGTTTTTAAATGGCCACCTAAGCGAGGTCGATTCCAGGAGATAGCTGTAGGTTAGCGATAGAAGGTCTTAACAGAGCGTCAGCCACCTCATTGCGTGCTCCGTCTTATACACGGAAGTTGCTACATGTGATCAGCTTTTGATTTGGCAACGGCAAGATAGGTGGGCACAAGACGGTGGAAGAAGAGTATGTCCTTTGTGGATTTTCGAGTGCTCATTCGAGAGCGGTAAATTTGGTCGCGGGCTATTCGATTGTCCATTACATCCAATCGGATGCAAATGCTCCCAAGCGCATCGTTCTGTTGTGTGGTATAATCGACCCGTATTAGACACGCAACGAATCCAAATTAATTACGCCCAATTAAGAACAAGACAGTTGGCAAGGCAAAGAATTAAGGGATTATTTGTAACTAGATATTGGAATTCTATTTAGAATTTATATTTAGAATTTATTTTTGGTAGAACCGGCAAGGCACTGTCTAAGCAAAAATTAGTAACAAAATAAAGTTTTGACAATGTGTGCAGATAAAATGTACAAATACATAACTTGTCCTGCTATGTCAACAGTAAGTGATGTTTTAAAATTAATGGTGAACTAGAAAAAATAGGCAGTGAAAAAAAAAATCCTACCATAAAAATGGAGGCAGAGTCCTCCAAGCTTGGTCCTCCGAGGATCATTTTTTGGGGATTATTTGTAGCTAAAAATTGGAATTCTACTGGGGCTTGGTCCTACGAGGATCCTTTGTTGGAGATTGGCTGTCCTGGGGAGATTTTTGCGAGGTCCGTAGGAGAAGAAAGTGTTGCGGTTGGAGGAAGCTTCAGAGAGCCTTCTCCGGTCCAAAGTGATTAGCCTCAATTCTCCTCGGTGTTTATGTTGTGTTCTCCAGACGATTTGATAGGTTAACATAGAATAGACCAATGGGTATGCGTAAATCATACATTGTAGGTCAAATAGAGCCAATAAGATTATCAGTACAGTTTTTATGGCCTTCCGGGCTTGATTGGTAGTTACGACGGAGTGTCGGTTTCTGGCGCCATCAATCTGCTAGTAATCTGAGCTACTAGAAAAAAATTGAAAAACCTTTGTTTTTCATCTGTATATTGCCCCTCCTGCGTAAAGTTGTCTCTGTCCTCAGCGAGCTCCATATCATCTCACAAACTTACGGGGTCCCTCGAATTTTGAAGGTTATAAGGCAATGGCAGTGCGGTTTCTTCTCCACCTTCGGTGGGATTTCAACCTACCTCTCGACCCCTCATAATCTACGTAACCCATTGCATCGCCTCGGTGTTCTGCTCTGCCGTTATTATGCGTTGGCCTTTCCTCAGTTTAAGTCGATTAAAGTGAACCTTGAATTCAGAGGTGACAGGACGGTTTCGATCTTGATTGACGCAGGTCGTAACGAGAGCATTCTGGTGATGGTATATGGCCCTGACCAGTCAAATACTAACTTACTCGGTAATCCCTGGGGAGTCGCATGTTCCCTGAGCCACACCACATCACCGGTATCATATGGACACCCATGTGCCAGCCTGTCATAGTGTTCCTTTTGTGCCTCTGGGCTCCTTGTAAGTGTATCCGTGCTTCCTCAGTGGCTATACGCATTTTTCTTGTGGAGTGCAGCGACGTAAGAACCAACCGGTATTTTGATTATTCTCAGAGAGGTACCTGTAGATCCTCTGGTATTCGCATTTCACGACCACAGGTGAGTGCAAAAGGCGTCTGCTATGTCGACTAGTGAATCGTTGAGCAGTATGCAAGCATGCATGCTGGCAACGCATCATCCCATGTGAAGGAGCCTGACGATCTACAAAAGCCTTTAGTAAACCAACTAGCGTCCCTATTTTGTCCGCTCCACTTGACCGTTACCTTGCGGATGGTAAGCCGTGGTGCGCGTACTTATTGACCTTCAGTATTTACACAGACTGTAATGAACCGCGTTTTTCAAACAAGGACCCTCGATCCGAATGGATCTGTTCTGAGTGCACCCCATCTACATACCCAAATTTTGTTAAAGATGGTCTGGGCAAAAGTATCAGCCGACAGGTTGCGAAAGGGTTCCACTACAGCCATTTTGGTAAAGAAGTCAACCATCACTAGAATATATCGGTTGCCCCGAACTGATGTGTGGTAGTGGTCCAACTATGTCAACGTCCACACGTTCATTGGGGTAGCCCATCAGAATTGGCTGAAGAGCAGTCCTATTCAGCTGCCGTGGCGGTTTGATCTGATTGCAATATGGTGTAATACCGAATAAAAGTTCCACAATGACCGCTTCAAGTTAGGCCAGTAGTATTGGCGCCCTTAAAGGGCCCACTCGGTCTTATGGATGTCCACGTACCAATTGTGTGTGGATTCTATTAAGAACCTCGTCTACCATGGATAATGGTAGAAGAATACGTCGCGAGTATTGTTCGCCATCCTGATAGACCAGAACGTTATTATCCATAAATAGTTTGTCCCACACCGTGTGCAAGCAACGCGTCTCATAGCTATGGCCTCTCAGTTCAACTGCACTAAGTGGTCGAGAACCACTTAACTTCCTATGTCATATCGGGCCAATATGAGGGTCCCCTTGCTGAGCTTGCGCCCAAAGACGGCTTTTGTCGTCTTGTAGTGACACAGTACTAAGGTTAATGTCTGTACATGATGGACATTCGCCGTGGGGACGGTAAGGCTTCCAGAGAGAGCATCAGCATTATTGTGTTTGACGTCCTGGACGGTATACGCATTCGAACTCATGCGCGGCTAGTCTCTCTTGCCATCTAGCAACGTGTCCTTCAGCGTTCTTAAAGTTCTGCAACCAGGTCGAGAGCTATGATCCGTGCGCACGATGAAAGGCCGGTATTGGAGGTATGGCCGGCATTCCTCCACGAAGTGGGTGAGTGCGAGCATCTCCCTTCTGGTCACACAGTAACGGCGTTCTGCCTTTGCCAGGGATCGGCTTTAGATACTGAATGACGCCTTCTGTACCATCTGGTTGTTGCTGGGAGAGGATGGCGCCTATGGCAGTGTCACTAGCATCGGTATCTAGAATAAATTTCCTATCGTCATCGCTTATGTCAGGAAAAACTAAAATCGGAGTGGTGTACAACTTATCCTTCAACGTCTGGAAGCTACTAGTACAACCAGCAGTCCACTTAAAGTGTCCATCATTCTGGGTCAGCTTGTGAAGCGGACCGGCTATGTGAGCATAGTCTTTGATAAATCCTCTATAGTAAGAAGCCTGTCCTAGAAAACTGCGGACTCCAGTTACATCCATAGGGTGGGCCACTCACGGATTTGCCTCACTTTTATCCTCGTCCGTTTCTATGCCAGAGGCCGAGACTACATGCCCTAAAAACTTAACACGAGGTCTAATAAAAACACACTTACCGGGCTTTAGGGTAAGACCAGCCTATCGGAGACTGGTAAACACGGCTCAGACATTGCTAATATGACTGTCAAAATCCTTACCAAGAACAATTATGGCATCCATATAAACTAGGCATGACTGGGGAATGAGTTGAGCCAGGACTTGATTCATCAGCCGTTGAGAAGCACTTAGCACATTAGTTAGGCCAAAAGGCATTGTCTCAAACTCGTAAAGACCCGAGGGGACCGCGAATGCAGTCTTCTCTCTGTCAACGGGTCCCACTTCTACTTGCCAGTAACCGGCTGCTAGATCTGAGAAGAGAATAGCTGATTACCCGAAAGGGCATCTAGGGTAACATCAATCCTGGGCAGAGGGAAAGAATCCATAGTTGTCACTGCATTTAATTTGCGATAGTTAACGCATAACCGCATAGTGCCATCCTTCTTCATAACTAACACGACCGGAGATGACCAAGGTGAATTAGACGGCCTGATAATTTTTCCGGTCTAACATATAATCGATCATTGCCTTTAACTGTGTCTGGTAGAATACGTGTAATCGCCTAGGAGGAATCTTCGTGGGCCGAGTCACACCCGTATCGATCTCATGTTGAGCCACATTAGTACGTCCGAGTGTAGGGGTACTAGTTAGGGGCAGCACCACACAGCTTGCATTTGGCTGCTCCATTTGTCTCGTACAGGTGGTGAATGCTCCTGTGGCCGCTCTAACTGGTACCCAACTCTCACCTGTGGCTCCCTCGAAGTTAGTTCTTCCAGCGGCCACACCCCGGGCAACCGTAACGACCGGCGGGCTGACCCACGTGAGGGTCTCCGGTGTTGTGTGTGCCTCCACACTTGGAAGTACTTCTTATCCAAAAGAGTAGTCAAAGTTTGGAATAGTCTTCCTCTGGATGATGTTATGTTGGATTCCTTGGAGGTTTTTAAGCGAAAGTTAGATCGATATAATGGTGCCAGCTACAACACGAACTGAAAGCTGCAAGAGTGCCGTCAGAAATAGGTGTTTGTGATACTACTAGCTATATTTGAGTAACATTTGTGTTTTGTTATTTTCGTTTGAGGTCTTGCACTCCTATAATTCCCATGCTGGGGTCCTCGAGGTCTTCGCTGCTTAACTATTTGCACACCTTGGTGACACCGTGAGTGTTCGCACCAGCTGGACCTGGCGGCCGTCGTCCATGAGGTGTATGAACGTTCTACCTTGGTTCGAACCGCAATGAACTGAGGATGAACTGGGCACATATTTCCGCATTTTAAATCCCTCAACGGACTCTGCAATCAGCAAGGGAGCATCTGACTGATTCATGTGACCTCCGAAATGCCCCCGTTAGACCCCCCCAACGGCAACAGTTTTTTTCTCCTAAATATCACCGAGTTTTTTTTCACTGTCTGCTCTTTTTCAGCTATGTTGGCTTCGCCAACATATCGAGATATTATTTTTTGATACTACAACTCGCATGTACAAATAGGGAATTCAAAGATGACTCACCTACATCTCCCTTAAATATACTGATACTGAAATCGTCTTTTATGCCTTCTAATTTCTTGCGGCCAGCTGAGGGCATTATACCAAAGAAAATTGAGCAGTAATCCAGGAGAGGTAATGCGTACATCTTAAATAGATGCGTCTTTGAGTATTTGAGGTGAAATTTTTACATATGAATCAGCAAAGGTGAGTGGCTTTTGGTGATATTCATTAAACGTGGGAGGATAAGTCAAGAGTATTTGTACAGCTCAGTCCTAAGTCTTTTATGCATATTGATTCTTTTATTTCTTAATCACCAAAAATTATGGGTGTCAGTTTTTGTGAACCGTGCTTGATATTTACGACTTGCCCATTTTTCCCTCTATATTTTTTTTCACCAGGTAACAGTTTTCCTCACACTTAAAACCGTTCCTCTATTACATAAACCCCCGGTTAGGGTTTTCCCACTACGACGCCGTTTCCGATCGTCGCCTTAGAAAATGCTGGACGGATTCTATTATCTTCCGCTTACAAGCGCAGGAGGCTAAATATAAACTAGCAGTATACCAGGCCGGGCCTAACGTAAGTTTATGAAGCGAGTTCTAATATCACTAGTTCTAAAATATCGGAGGATATACCCGTTATTCCTGCGTGCTTTGGAGACAACCAGAGCACCATGGCCTGAAAAACAGAGACATTCGGAATATAATCACCCCGATCATTTATAACCTCTGACACATTCATATCGTTACCCTCTATCTTTAGTTGAAGCTGATGATCGTTACCAGCAATTATAACTGAGAATTTGCGCCATGGGAAAGGCGTCATGTTCGGTAAGTCCCGCTTTTGCGGATGCGCATGTGACCTCATGGGCTCATGCGTTGAGTGAATGTGCCAGAGTAAATGAAGGCAATGGGGATGGACGCGGTGACTGGATGTCGTGGCCTCAAACACTGGCTCACCAGTCTCCTTGCGATGGATTCGATGACCGATCAGGTCGATGCAAAATACGAACGTGATTGCAATAATAGCAGGTTAGAATCGAGTCCCCATTACAGGTAGTGGCGTGAGTGGCAGTGGGCGGGAGGTGGATGGTTGCAAAGGTGGTGAGAATGAGGGAGATGACGTCATTGGTGGCCGTCGTCGTGACCAAATAGGGTGTTCCCGTAGGGAAAATGATGTCGCTGGTCGAAGTCACCGAGCATTAGCAGTGTTATCACCGGCGGTGAGGTTAGTCGCCATCGTGTGATTCGAGGTATGGGTGGCAGCGGAGGCGTTCGTCGGATTGTGTTTGAAGGTATCCGAAGTGGCCGAATCGTGCGCAGGGCATGCGTTGGCGGTGCAAAAATGCTGGAAGGACTTGGGCATATACAGTATGGATCCGAGGCGTTTGTTAGGACGATACCCTTAGCCCGTTCCTGGATAGTTACTTAATCAGTTCGTACGAACACCTGCAACTCAAATGCTGGGACCACCCTGATTAACTGGTTACCTGCTATCAGTCCGCTGCCGGAACTTTGTGACTCAATGCTCCAAGGAAGCTACTGTGCAAACTCAAGTGCCTGGACAAGCAAATGAACCTTCTGAGCGTTTGACCGGCCTTATTCACTTATTATGAGAAATCGATTGCTAAGGTGGAAGTGGTACATGTTCGGACATGGTACCCATTTGTTTGGAGGATGGCGACTCTCAAACCCGCGGGTATTATGAAATCAAGAAATATTCAAAGCCGAAAACAAAACCTTGCTGATGTGCCCACCGGAACATCGAGCGGACTTTAAACAGTGATTCGATAAGTACGGTAGACTCCCTAAGAATATTATTCGCTTCAAAAATTTCCGGCGATAAGCCTCGCGTGCATCAGGCGAGCGCGCAAATCAGCTCATCTAGACGCTGCTGGTGCATTCCTACGCGGTAAGAAGATAATTAGCAGCTGATCATCATTAACTCCACTTTTACCCGATTATCGCTATTTTCGTTCGCCTCAACACCAAAGCCAGAAGTAAAACACGTAAAATACGCCACTTCACGCAGAGATAAAACGTCCTAACGGTTGATGGAGCGGAAAAAATCACCCGCCCAAGAGTCACGAGCATTGTGGTCCCTCATATTCCTCTACTGGGCTGTAGCTGAGCACGGCAGAAGTAAAAGCCGATTCCTCCCTGTAACAAAGATATAGAGCTTGTTTTACGGGCTATTCCCACTCCACTATCGTTTGAACAAACAAGTCAATTAGTCGTGAAAAGTAACGACATCCGACATTACTAATTGAATCGGGATAATCAACAGACAGGAAAAATAGCCAGTTGAGTTTGGGGAGAAAGAAGATGGAAAGAGTAGGGGAGAGGACGTGGGTAAGAGGGAGCAGGAAGCAAGGCAGGGTGAGGAGGGAAATAACAAAGTCTGTCGTGTGAAAGTGCAAAAAGGATTGCCCATAAATCAGTGTTTGCGGCCAACATCTTGCCATTCACCATCTGAAAATAAAAAAATGTGTAAAAAAGTAAACGCAACGCAAAAGAAGACCTAAAAAGGAAGGAATTAACTTTGATATGCGTTTTGGAGCAGATAAACGACTTTATGAAAGAAATATCTTCCTCTGAGGGATACACCAGTACCTGTCTTATGTCTGTAGAAGACATAGTTTGGCGCCACTTACGCTTTATCCCGCAACCCGGGAAAATTCAGCAGTAATGAATGGTTAGTATTGTGCATTCTTATAGTGATCGGTAGTCCGGCTGAGTCCACTACTGTCCTACGAGGTTACCGAAGTGGTGACATCTACTTAATTCGGTTTATAGTGAACCAAAATTGCGATGACCCCCAAGTGGCACTCACCCTCAGGCACACAGGTTTCCAATGCAAAACAAACTCCAACACCCTGAGATGGACTTAGGCCAGCGGAATGAAAAAGCTAATAGGCCTGCCTAGGTTTGCCACACACGACCTGGTTCAGACTTCCACAGGAACCTGGCTTCGGTTGAGGAGGTTAGGACGCGAGAGTGCCATTTAAACAACATAAAGGGGCTACCACAGTCTGATCTTCGCTTTTTGTAGTCTGCGGGTACCCATAACGGCATCATTAGAACACATGCGTATCAGTTATTCTCTGAACATTGCTGGTACACTGTAGTTTGGCCTGCTTCGGCACGGCAAACGTGTTTGTCCTGCTAGTCGTATTTGGCAACACGGTGTCTGCGTGCTGCTCTTGCCACTTGGCTTTTAACATAATGCAGGAGCGCTTAAAATGGGGGGGGAGGAATAATTGTGACTCATCACCTAACTGGTAAGTTGCTGAGATATCTGCACTCAGATAACAGCCCCGCACATCCTGCTATGATATGTATCATACACTGCTTGTTATTACGAACGTTGGAGAACCTCGCTACATGACTGTGCAGGGAGTGATGGCTGGTACCTTAGTGATCGTGTGTGGCTCACGCAGACAAGCCAGTCAACTTTGTCCCCCACAGCGTCCACGAACTTGTCCGTTCGTCAACAAGTTCCGTTACCCCTTAAGGACAGCAGACGCGGGAAGAGTGAGATAGATGCAGCGCAATGCGCTGTCACTATAAAAAAATTCCTCGCTTGCTACCACCGAGTAGTACACCTCGGATGAGAGGCAGGTCTCGTCGAGGGGCGACAGTCAAAGTATCAACACTACAAACTGCAAGGCACATGATGTCGGGTGACATATCTGACACCAGTCTACATTTAAGGGGGTTACTACCGCAAGGTAAAAAAACAACAGTCCTTTAAACGGTGATAGGCTGGCTGCACGAGAAAAGGCAATGGGCAAAATGTTATGGCAGTTCGACCGCTGCAAACGACGACGGAGTGGGTGCAGCACCGATGAATTGCGCGTAAAGTAGCTTATACTTTTATGGCAAAAAGTCATACCTTCATTCTGGCCTTCTAACATTTTCAAAGTGTGCGCAGATGCATCTTTTTTAACGTCTTTTCGGAAGGATTTTGCTTTGGATCCAGTTGTAACAACGGTATCACCCACTACATTCAAAACCGAAGGTGAACAAAAGTCAAACACGAGCAATCATAAAATTTTATTTGCAAATCCTTTCGAAATCTTTGCCTGAGAGCATACTGGAAACCGATTCCCAATTTTCGCATGAAATCACACGGGTATCATTTTACTGTGATGATAGTACGACCGACAGGAACGAAAACACCCACTATCTGGGTCACGCAGTGAACGCAGGAGGGTTACTTGCACCTCAATTAGTTAAGACTATGTCAGGCTTGCGCAGCATCTACCACACTCTCTGCTCTCTGGCACACAATATTTCGGTGACAAGAACAATTAAAAACGAACGGATCTGGGACCGAGCATCTGAGTATGAAACAGCTGTACCCTACCCATACTTTTTTTCCCTCAAAATAAGCTATACTTTGGTGCGCTTTCGAATAACCACGTCTGCAACACGTATTGGCTACTGATACGCGACTGCGGTGAGTTTATTCAGTAGCAATGAATTCAACTGCTTCCATTCCCAGATCAGAAGTTTTCAAATTAGTCGCCTAAGGGTGCGATAACCCTATGATCGGTCATTCGTGCTGTCTAGTAGAAAGTGCTTTTTGATAGTTGGCGACCCAGTTGTCGATAGTTCACCCAAAAAGCTCACAGAAAACAATCGACAGTCCCCTAAACCGCGACATTTAGGTAATGTATTTGGAGATAGCCACCATGACAGATTTGCGGAGCGACACTGTCGATCAGCAGGGAATATAAAGCCTAACGGCGTACTTAGAAATCCGCTTTGGAAAAGTGATCGGATGTCAAATTGTAAAACCCGATGAACGTGCAGTGGATTGCCTAACTCGTTAAATGTCTATACTAGAATTTGCGGTAGTAGCAGGGCAGGCATTTTAAAGTTGTTATTTCTGTTTGCTGTATTAAATTGATGCAAAAAAGCTGTTTGATAAGAAAGAGTTCACTTCAGATCGATTTTTGATGGGAAAACGGGGCTACATGGAGCAAAATCAGACGCTTCTTGATATCTAGGAATTTTCCTACCCTATTAAAAGCTATGGATCCAAGCATTTTACTTTTGTCCGCAGTACTATGAATGAACATTAATATAAACCTGAAAAAGTTGAAATATATTTCTCCGGAGAAAGGAAAATTTTGTTTTGTTTTCACGAAAATCAGGTGAATGCAGGTTTGAGAGATCGCATTTTTCGGAAAAAAGAGGGCAGATTTAGTATAAAAAATTTAGTTTTGCAAATTTATGACATTTTGTACTACAAAACGCTGTAATAAATTTTTGTGAAGGTACTTTGTTTTACCGAACCGATAATTAGGACCTTAAAGCGCATATTTACGAGACGCGATGGCACACCGCCACTTTTCGCTGTCACGGCATACCCAGTAATTTCGGTCAGCAGTTGACTATAAATGAAGAACGAAACTTGAAACGGAAGGGGTAGAAAATTGACATTTTATCACCAAATCTTCGTATATATTAGGCCACTCTCTTGTGCGCTTGAAATCTTAGAAGTAGATTGAGAAGTAAGCAAATCTATAAATACAAACGCTCCGATAAAAAGAAAAAAGTGACTTCTTAAGTTTTCAACGGAAATTGTAAGGTAAAAAAAAACAGTCAAACGTTCCTAATTTTTACCTTGACTTCACTTTGGAAAAACATTAAATATACAGGCATTCGACAGCTAAACATCTAACTAAAGCGCTTTTGAAAAAGGTAACTTATTATCGAAAGTTTTTTAACAAATTAAAGGCATATATTTTCCCGGCTTTCTTTGTGGACGTTCATTTTTTCACGGCAGCGAGTTTTCATGTTTAAGTGAGTCCAACTATGACCCACACGGCCATCTGCATTAAAAAGAATGCCCAAAAAAGTCACTACTTCGGTAAATGCTTTTAAGAATTATCTTATTTTGAAGATTTTACTAAACACATCTAACGGAATCTACATTTATGGGCAGTCGACTGAATGACACTGAAAATCGTAAAGAATGCACCCCATTTTCAAAGACTATCTGAAACTCATCGTAATAGAAAACCCAAAATAGTCATAAATAAATTTTAGCCATAGAATATTCAGCTTCCTATACACAAAATGGTACGTTTACGATTGCGCCTGATAATTATATTTAAATTTATTAGTCACTGACCCGGCCTGTGGACATGTGAGCTTATTAAATATTATATTCCTGTGATGTCCCTATCGGCGCAATCAAGCGAAAATCTGCTTGCCTTGGTCTAAACGCAGCTAAGGCAATGTACAAACGGAAGAAAAAGCGTCAATTCTCGTGAAACGGTGTCGGAATATACACTCGCATGTTAGGCTGCTTGGTGACGGCCATACTTTACATTGCGCTTAATATAGATGAATATGCATGTGCAAAATTCTGAAAAAGACTATTTTAAAAATTAATTCTACTTTTTCTGCTTTATTCACTCGTTTAATTGTATGGACAGGCTTCCTATTGTCATTTTAAAATTTAAGTTTACTCAAACTGGATTAATTTTTCACCTTTTCGTAACCCGTATCTTTTCTAAAAAATTAGTATTTCTAGACAATGTAATATCAATAAGTAAACCACAATAAACCTTATTTTCATGAGTTAGGACAACTACTGCACAGGTTGATTGCCCAATATCAGTAGTATGCGGGTGATGCTGACCATTGCGGGTCGCTCAGACAACGCTCAATAAATCATGGACAGTGAATAGAACATACCGTCATCTTGCTTTGGCTGCTGTTTGGCGGGCTTTTCAGTAGATTTCGGTCTAAAAAGTGAGTACAGTAACCATTTAGTGAGGTGCAAAATGAGGACCAACATAATAGTTAGTCTTGCCAACCACAGACAAACCGAAAACCCAATCCATTTTTGATAAACTTCGATTTTTTCCCCAAAACGCATAGTTATCTCGCGAAGATTTGGGCCACAATAAAGGTCCCTAGAAGTATTTGCTGGTTGTGGATAAACTCTATATGCCAACGAGTGTCCGTCTCATGTCCTGATGAATAAAGAGTCGAAATTTATTTAAGTCACGCAAAAACAACGTAAAACCGTCTCGAACATTTTTGTACAGTGCTCACGGGAGAAAGGATAATCTTTCTTATAAAAGGCCCCTCTCAGAGAGATCCCCACTTTATTGGCCGGAGTAAACGGCCCCTTGTTGTGAATGTGTTGGGAAGCCGAGTTATGAAAGCAAGAAACAGCTAGGTTTGTAAGAAAAGGCTTTAACGTACTCGGGATTCTGAGGAGGTGGTGCAGGAACCTGTTTGCGTATCCAGCCCGAGGTACTGGTGTCCACGACGAAAGCAGGACGGCTAAAGGGAGAGGAGAATGAGTTACTGAAACCGCAGGCCGAAGAGGACGGCGGCAAGAAGTTGTTTGCAAGACAAACTTACTTCTGTCGGAAGCCCCCACCGACTTCAAACCCACGGCCACGGGAAAATGACGAATGCACTCTAGGCAGACAACAACAACAACCGAATGTGTTCGGTCAGTGTTGAAAAGACACGAGTGGGCTAACTGCAAATGATCATATGCAGGTACTATGGGCCAGTATTACATTTACTCGTAAGGATACCACCAGCAGTCAGTCTAAATTTCAATTACTACGACAGAGTTGTAGCTTGGAAATTAGGAAACCAGGTGGATAGCGAGAAACTATAAGCAAGGTTTAGGGGTCAACTGCCTTCTGCCTTAACTATAACCTCTTCTGCTGAAAATATATAATTAGGTAGTCACTCACTCCGTGAGATACCTGGGCACCTATATTGGAAATTTGCATTAGTATGTCGAAATCAGTGTGCTCCAATCCATTACACATTTTGGTGAAACGAAATTTGACGTTCAGTGAATGGGTTAGAGCAGTTGTCTAGGAAACCGACAATAATCCTAAAACGATTAGCAAAGTTTGCTGGATAGAAGGGGGGGAAAGGAAGTGCTTGCCCGCATGGATCAGACAAGTCAAGGTAGACGAAGAGTGCAGGTAATGTGAAGGTTTGTCTAAACACAACGCAACACTTTAAAATGGCCCGAAATGATCATACAAAGAAAGACTTCATCTAGATGAATGATGGCTTTGTGAAACTATGTGTTAATTCACCAGACTAATCAAAATACTACATTTAGGAAGTTGGCTAGGGCCGTGGACTAACTGTAGAGGCAAGAAGGAGCTGCACCAAAAGTGCAACTTTTTTTGAAAATGCGTTTTGACCTATAAACATATAGGCAACGTACTCTGGTGCAGCACTGGGACGTGGTTTGCGTTCAAAACCGGAGACGATTGTTTCCGTGCGAGGCCCTTGGGATGCAAGAGTGCGTCGTGCCCAGGCAGCGCGAGGTGGTTCGCCATCGCCACCTTGGTTGGACAGAAAACAGCATATGGAAGTAGCACCGGGGTTTTCAAAAAGATGTTAATAGGAATACGCAGATTAATTTGTGTGGTCTCATTATGACTGGAAAAGTGCTATACTGCCAGTCAATAGGTTAAAAAAACATTCATTTGCAGGTGAAGTCAGGTCTGAATTTAATATTGAGTCAAACTGGAATTGGACAGCTAGTAAGAATTAAATGGAGCCAGTGGTCAAAAACCACAGGGATTCGGCGAATGCCAGATTTCGCCCTGCCACCGCAGGTGGCAGGGGGAAGTAGGCCGTCTCAACAGTGTACTGAAGACCACTCTTGTCATTCAGTGGCAGTAAGTTATGTCGGACAGAGTACTCTACCTAAACATGACCTGTATACTGTTGGCCAACAATCTTTGTTCCCCTTTAAGCATAGGTGGGGCATGTATTCCTGAGCAAAGTGGAAAGCCTCAATTCTGCGCAAGGTAAATAATGGGTTATCCACGTAGCTATTACAATTAACAAGACATACTACCTTGGTTGACACTTAGCGACGGCCGCTGGCACGATCAGGAGGTTAATAGTTTCAGAATGGGCACACATGCCAGCACATTATAAAAGTCAGTGCATATGGTCACGCAAGCCTAGCCGACGACTTTACGTCTACTAGAAAAACCCGAAAATTTCAGAGCCACAAAGTTCGACAACTTGAAGAAACATATACTTTGCCAGAACCGGTGACCACTGGTAACGATCGGCAGGCTTACTTAAAGCATGCAAGGTAGAGTTAAATCTGTGATCGCCGCAGGCAGACGGCCGGTAATATATTGGCCTTTTGATAAACGATTACTCGTGCATAAGAGGGGAATAGGTGGTAGGACCAGCAGTCCTAACAGATTCGCTCAAACACCCCCCTGACGAATCATCACACGCTACACTATCCAGTCACCCATAGGCCGTTTGCATGGTGATATCGCGCAAGCTGCCGACACGGGTTGGTTCTCTACTCAATCATTCGGATAAGTTGTAAGACCAGTCGAGATGCTAACCCCTCAAGGACACTATCGGATTGGTCCACTTGCAGCCCAACCTTGTAAATACTCATACGTTCTTTCTTGCCTTAAATACACTGTAATAAGACATCAATAGATTTGTACTCTTCCGCCCTTGCTGTTGAAATCTCCTTTGGGGATTCAATGGAGTTGTTGGACGGCAACCATCAAGGTTTGAAACACGATCATAATAATAGGAACCCCCTCCCCCTATTCCGGAGGCCTTGTACCAATTTTCGGGGAGATGACGGTCGTTGTTAAGGTTAGGCGTAAGACAAGATAATAGCAAACCTAACTTTTGGTAATGCAGGCGACCTTGTGCTAAATTATAGGAAGGGTAAACACCAGTTACTCATAACCCTGACAATAACCTCAATCCAAAACTTAACCCTAAATCGGACCTTAACACTAACCTTAACTAAAATTTTACCTTAAACTTAACCCGATAGAACACGAGAAAAAGAACCCTCTTCCAGGTAAAACAGATGACCTAACGCAAAATTCAAGAGAAAATATCCTCGCGTACTAACCCTTATTCAAACCTTGACGTCAACCATATTCTCCTGACTGATTATAGTCACTTCCTGGTCACCTCATAAGCAAACGTACTTGTGGATGCTTCCGGCTCCGATAAACAAGGAAAAATATTAGAGTAAAGCACGAACCTCGAGACGCGGACACAGAAGCCAAGCCAGCATTCTTTTCCCTCTCCCTCTCGGCTCGGAGCTCAGCCTCTTTTTTGCTTGCGGCTGCGGCTTCAGCTTCAACTATTTAGAGGGGAAAAAATCAGAATAAAATTCCAATAGATAAGAACTAGTAGAAAAACAAAGAGGAAAAGTAGAGAAACTGCCAATGAAAGTGAACGGATGTTTCGTAAAACCGAACGAGCTATGCTAGATGTCTTGCACATACAAATCTACGCCCTCTTCCCTTAAAGAAAAACGCGGAGATGGTCAGCATCTCACGCCAGTGCTCATCGATTGCCTTAATAATTCCAGACAGAAAGCCAATGGTGTACAAACATAATCCTTACTTATAAGAGTGAGGTCGCGTGCATATTCAACAACCTGCACTCACAAGACTCACGTACATCAAACTTGCATAATGAAAACAGTTCCGCAAAATAACTGAGAAGCGAATGTAAGTCATAGTGTGTGCTGGTTGTAACAACGTTGCTCTACTACCAGGTCACAGGAGCAAGTGGTAAGCACTAAAAAATGAAGGGATTCAGCTGCGAGGGGTAGGGGCAGCTATCATCGGAATCAGCCGTGGGTAGGTAAACGGCTTCTTGCGGTTGAAACTGTGGACTTGCGCACCGCGCCCGCAGTTGAAATAGTGCAACTGGACGAAACTGGGACGAACTAAGTGTAGCAGGTCAGTTTCCAACTCGAGGGAAAGTGAGGTTTAACATTCTATGAAGCCTATGCATTCGAGAATGCATAATTAATTCAGGCAGGAAGTCCAATTCTGCATCTGTGTACATCAAATCCTTCGTTAACATGGGTCGCTTTAATAGGGGCTCAAAAATATCAGCGTGCGCCGAAAATTTGACGTTAGTTTCGTAATCAAGAACCAAACTAGACCTTGGAAAATCGCTAAACAAAAGAGCCCGTCAGCAGGCCCTCTTGTCCCCTCGAGTGCGAGGAGAGTGTGGTACTCAAAACTCACGTCTCTGACGCTCTGCTTCCGCCTTTGCTGCGGCCTCTGCTCGTGCCATTGCCTCCTCCTCTTCTATCCTCTGGCGTTCGGCCTCCTCCCTTTGTGCACGTTCGGCCTCCTCCTTTCGTGCGCGTTCAGCCTCCTCCTTTCGTGCGCGTTCGGCCTCCTCTTCTGCACGCTTCTTGGCTAGCCGCTCAGCGCGCACTTGGTTGCACTGTTTTTCCCATTCTGCCAATTCTTCTTTGTACTTCTTTAAGGCCTGTTCCTTCAAGGCCTGGATTACCGACTGTAAATAGAAGCAGACCCACGAACAGGGAATAAATGGACAACAAAAAGAAAGAGGGACGAGTCGTTGTCATAGGCGCCGAAAAGAGTGAGGGGGAGGCACCGAGGACTTGCACTGGGGAGGCAAACATATAAGATGGAGCTCAGAGCAATGCATCAAACAGGCCAAGTCAAGATTGTCAAGTTTCATGCCTGACCCTCGAAATCAGTCCAACAACTGTCAACCGCACGTCGGCATTACCTCCAAACTTGGTAAAAGCGCAAACTGCAGCTAAGCCTGGCACCCGGAGCTGAGAAGAGACGAACTCCAACAAACGAAAATAAGTTGGATGACGATAAGGCATTGGCAGTTATAAGGGTTAACGTTTTTAAAAAATTTCCAGGACGGTAACTCCAGAATTAAGCTACGTGACCCCTGCTGTTGGAAAAGTCATCCATGTTGGTAAAACAATCAATCACGATATCAGTCATAGATAACTCAAAAAAATCAAACAATTCGGAACATAAGCCGAACAGCGGAAACCGAAAACAAAAGAACCCACAAGGGTAATGCTACAATGGATTTAATTTCCAGGTTCACTTTTGAAGAACTTAATTTCGATAAAAAGTCACCCGATATTCTGCAGGGGTTAAGTCGTCAAACAGAAACGTAATAAAACACGAGTATATACAGACTACATAGTTTGGTTCACAGACAAGACTTTTAGTCATAGAGAAAATACTACCATTACCAGTCCGTATCGTAGGTTTGTTGTAAGCCCCGGGCAGAGAGGCCAACCTGAAAAAAAGGGCTTCTGAAGGAGGTACTGTGCTCAATCTTGAAACTAGGACACTAACATGGTGCACGAGTACCGTTTGGTGAAGCCCCAGATTTAACTGCATAATGACAGAATCCAGCAGCATACCCTCACACGAAACTCAGTTTCGTTTTAAGTCTTCAGTCAAATCCTAAGGAATTAGCTTTGGCTCCAGGCAAGAAAGGTGAAAATAAAGACAGATAGGATGGATAGATAAAACGTCACTCACCTCCACATCCGACTGCATGCGCATCAGTCGACTCTGATTTTTGAGCCGGTTCTCGTGTTCCTTTCGGGAGTTATCCTCGGCCTCTTGTTGAGCTTTTTCGTAGAGTTCTCTACGTTCACGTTCCTCCGCGACCGCAGCTTCGCGCAACAGAGGTATCTCCTCCAAACGCATTGCACGGGCCAGGTGATCCACCTTCCTGGCACGCGCACTGGCTTTCTCCAGTAGATCGCGGCGTTTCTTCGCAACCTCGGTAATCTGCCAGATAAAAAAAAGGAGCTGGAACACCGTCGAAGCAGATTGATCTGGGGAAAGTGGACTTGACAGGTAAGTGGTTGAAAGGGGTCGTCAGGCGCAAAGAAGGTAGGTATGCATTCAAAAACAGGCCTATTGTAGCAGGTGGAGATAAAACAGTCAAGGAAGTGCGTATGAATAACTAAAGCATGCCTTCTTTTCCATGAGGGAATCTGCATTGAATTGATCAAGCTGCTCATCAGTGATATCCTTCAGAGCGTTCAGGCCATTTTCGTCGGATCGCATTATAAGTGTAAGGCGTTCCAGCGCGATCTTGCGTCTCAAACGCGTCTTCTCCTCCTCGCTCTTCAGTCGCTCTCGTTCGAGTTCTTCACGTTTCAGCTGTTCAATATCTTGCTTCAACAGCTCCCTCTTTTCTTCAGCAATGCGTTGTTCTTCTTGCTCAATGAGCTGGAAAGAAAACAGGGAAGGCACTTTAGACGACAGATCAAAAGGGGGCATCGAAAGTAACCTTCTTGATAAAAGTGTCATCAGGTTACCTTAGCTCTTTCCTCTTGTAACTTCTCTAGCTGTTCTTTCTTGTCTTCAATAAAGTAACGCCTAGACAAGAGCTCGCGATGATGTTGATCAGCGATGCGGCGATACTCGGCGACAAAGGCGTCACGTTGCGTGTTCACAGGTTCATTCAAATTCAGCAGTTCAGTGACCTGCTGGAGAGACTGGGCATACAGAGCCAACTGACGCGACAGCTGATCAGTAGCAACAGTCTGCGATTTAAAAAAATAACAGCTACCTTATTAAGCTGCTAAATGATTGGGAAAAAAACAGAGAATAGAATCAAAGGCGATAGCTACACAGGTCTTTATCTTTGTAGAACCAACCTCTGCCCGGGGGCCCGGCAGTGAGGAATCTTCACGAGTTCTAACCTCTAAAAACTGGACATTGCCTACTTCACAGAAACCCGTTCGTCAGGATTTGAATTTAAGGAAATTACCAGTACTTATTTTAAACGCGTTTCCTTTACTATGATGGAAGTGTATGCGAATCATCACAAAGAGGCATAACCGCTGTATCCTACAGCACCAATGCTGAAGTCCAGATCTGACATACTCCTGTTCAATTAAGCATTACCGCCAGTATTGTTGAATCTCAATTAGACCAGGTGATGAGAAAGCAAAGAACCACTTCTGAGAATGATCTGATTTCCTTGCGTGGTTTCATGATGGGTGCTCTTGACCGTAAATCCTCACGGTCACACACATAACATGAAGATTTAGCCACGGTAATGAAGAAGCTAAATCACCCGCTCATAATCGGTCATTGACTAACAAAAAAAGTTAACTAAGCCCACCGAAGCAGCAGACATGGCAATTCAATGGCCAGAAGTTAAAAAAACCAAACGGACTGCATTCTCCTGAAAATTCAATGGTCAACGTCCGCTGCCGACAGTCATTATGTTTGGCGTTTGGGACAATGAATGCATATGGCGTGAGTATGTATGTACTTGTTAGATGTGAGATGAAATTGTCGTTTCAAAGTTATAAAAACTGTCAGTTACCCATGTTCCGCGGTAGAAGTAATTCATGTTGCAGACACACATCCAATGACGGTATCAGTGAGTCCGATCGCCGGGTAAATGACAAAGAAAAATGATGCAAATGTGGCAGTTAACGACTCCGACGCGGGCAACAAGCAAATATTGCGCCAAGCAAGATCACTTGTGATGGGTGGGGGAGCTGATAAGTTCGATAGGAATGTGATGGTAGACCACATGGATTCTATGAATACTACAACCCTGCATCCTTGATCCCTATCTGTTGCTATTTCTGATGATGGGTGCGAGTGGAGCATGAAGCGCAGTAACTGAGTGTCTTCCCATCCAACTGCGATCTGGAATTCGCGTTTTCGGTTCTATCGTCAGAGCCTTCTACCTCGGGAACGGGGGGGGGAATGACGGGAAACGCCGCTTAGGAAAACTAGATTTCAGATGGAAACATGCAAATCATTTACCGAGCTGTGCCAAAAACGCCAAGAGCAAGTACAAAAATATTTAGCAGAAAAACAGTTTCCTGTGTAACCCAAAAATTTGGCTCGTAAGTTCTGATTTACTCTATTATCATCCGAAAGAAATTAACAATAGGCAGCAAAATGATGTGAAAAACTATGCGGGACAATCGTTGATAGTAGGCTAAATTGGTAGGCAGTCCAGTTCTTAGATCTTTGCAAACATGCAATCCCTTAAAAAATCCGTGGTGTTTGACGCCGTTTTTTAGACAACTTTTTTATAATAACTGTTGATGTTCACCGGAATCATGGCTTTATTCGTCTGAGCTTTCGAAGTTTTACTGGTGTCCATCGTCAGAGATAAAACAGCAACATAAACGAGTGACATTTAAAGGGGGGAATCAAACACCAGTGGCACCAGTCCGGAGGTGACTACGCAGGGCCCTGTATGCCGGCGCCAGATCGATAAATCGATTGACCGAGTTCTCATCGGAGGCCCAAGCTTCAAGAAATTCTCGGCTTGTCTTGCATCTGGCGTGGGCGATGATCTTCGTGGCTGCAAAGTTAAACTCGTGACCCGTTTCGTAGGTGTGGGCAGCCACTTGCGATAAACCATCACGCCGTCACCTGGAATGCGGACTTTCGCCTCCATTCGTGATAACTGTTGATATTCGCCAAGTTATGAGGTGACACTAGCGGAGACGCCAAAAGCCAAATGTATCCATGTTAAACTCTGAGGACGCAGAAACTATAGGAGGCCTCGGAGGAGATCGTATGACTGATGAACACAGAAATTGCAGCGGCTCGTCATCAAGGATTACCAAATTCAAGACAATCGTCTTAGCTGTAGTTCATTGAGATCGGAATAGAGATGTTGGCTCCCAACCCGTTTAGAGGTTCACATAAAATCCGAGAAGCGGCCGCCCGGCTAAAGTAGGTAGACTGTTAAACCAACCGATATGTCGGCTGTCCATTCCGACGAGGTCCACCGTGTACCTCGCATTATGGTGGGTGCAGGGACGCCGGGTTGCGCGCGAATTTATTTATAGAGTAGGCTAGCGTTGTATCTACCACATGATCTCTTCCCTCACTAACACCAAAGGTGGGACCGGGCGCAGGTGACTGGCGCGGCGTGAGCCTCCGGTTTGGCGTACCACCATACTCCCATGCGTGACATTCGTTTAGGGTTTGCATTTCCAATAACGCCTGCCGAGCCCTGATCTAGACCGATGTCCCTACAATGGGTCTCTCGCTAGACGCGCCGGACCAATACGTGGGACAGATCAGGGCATGTCAGGTATTATGGGGCATGGGAGCCCATAAAAATGTCACACATGAGGTTTATTGTGGTACGTCTAGGCGCAGGCTCATTCCACACCAGGTATCCGCGCCCCGTCCCGCCTTCGGTATTAGTCATGACTCAGGAGAGTGAGGAAACAGAGAGTGGGGTAGATTCTGTGCGAGTCTACTATCATCGCAAATAATTCATGCGCAAGTCACTGTCTCTGTGCACAGCATGCTGTAGGTTATATGATGGATATCGTCGGAATCGACGGTAGAACTGTCGTGTTGTCCCTAAAACCGCCCGGGCGATATGTGCCGGACTAGCGCGTCATATCAGCCAAAGCTGTGCAGCCTGTGGGGTTTGGGTACCTCACTGCTGGCAAAAGGGAAAGTTGTTCTAGTGTAAACTGCGGTTACTTGTGAAGAGGTATACGAACCTCGGCAAGGCGTACTACACATACACTTATGCAAGCAGCATGTAAAATTTAAAATTAACCGGGAGTAGAGTTGGTTTTATTACACAGCTCCTATTAGTTCGCGAGAGCGCATTGTGGTGAACAACCCTGAGCATGGGAGCTGAATAGAATTAGGTAAAGCAAGCGCGTCACTGATCCCAACCATGCAATTGCGCTGTTTGCACGTAGCCTGTTGCAAGGAGATTTGCTGCTAGTGATAAAACTTTTACCAGTCAAAACATGACACTATTGGCACGCTTCGACCGACAATGCTAACAGCATTCGGTTCGATGTACTCCGGCAGGTTAAAAAAAAACGCCCACCTGTGACTGTGCCGGCACCCCAATGGCTTGAGTGTAATCCTTTTGGCTGATACCGAGGTCAATATAGACATCAAAGATGATCGCCTGACGTCGATGGTCCACTCGCATCGGCAGCTCCAAGTTGGAAATTAATTCAATCACGCATCTTTCGAGAGCGAGTGGTTCAAAGAATGGACAGAGTTTGGCCAATTGGCTGAAGTGCAGTGTACGGTAGACCTGCGAAAGCTGAAGGAGTGTTTTGGAGACAAGCACCTCCTGCAGTGGTGCTTGATAAACGCTCAAGGCGGGGTTCTCGGCGATGCGGTCAAGGGCCGGCTTTACCCTCTCGGCAAGTTTAAGCGGTTGAAAGTCGAGTTCGAAGGCCTGATATAGTTGAGTCAGCTCCGGAGGCACAATCGACTGGATCTTGCCCATCGATAAGTCGGTCAATAACGAACTACGTGTGGGTACCGTGGAGAGGCCTGGAACAAGACAGTTAGACACCAAAATAAATTTAACTTACCGAGTAAATTAGCAAGAGCCTTCTGCTTGGCCTGATTGTAGTCGCTAGACATGAGAGAAAACTGACTTCTTGCTTGCGGTAGGGGTATAGACAGGGCCGCACACAGGGCTTTTGAACCAAGAGCTGACAACTCTTCCGGTGTCAACGCCTTCTTGTGTTCTCTATGGAGCACTAGGCGCTTGTAAACTGCGGCAGCGTGGAAGAGATAACAGCCAGAACGGAGAAACAGTTCAGCCGCCCTGTTGTAGTAGTCAGCCATCAAAGCGGGTCGATCAATGGTCTTTGCCAGCAAAACTAAGTTCCAGATGTCTTCGACGGTTTTGAATGCCTCCTAATTTTAAAGGAAACTCGTCAGTACAAGAAAGTAAAGCGGGTTACGTTGTAGAGTTCAAGCTGCATAGCACAGTCAAGCTGTCGGAGTCTGGTCTCAAAATGCCAAATTTGGGTGTCTGGATTCGTCAGACTGATTGCATTCTGAGCGACCGGTTGTGTTTGAATTCTCGTTGTATGCATCCGAAGCTGGCAATGAAGAAACATAAAAATTCAGTTGCGTTTATTCAAATTATGCAATTGCAGCACTGCTGTATAGTAAAGGCAATGGTAAACGTTCGGTATCACTGTCAGCGGTTAACGGAGCAACTGAAATAATCTACGCTAAGCAAAATAAATCCAGGGCTAGCTTAGGAACCCTACGGTTGTCCGAGTCGACTTCTGCTAATGCAGTCAAGCGGCAACAGTGCCAGTGACCGGAGACCGCAGGGGCTACCGGTAGGGGAAACTGACGTTCATGAAACAAGTGTCATGAGTAAACAATACAAAAGCTCTGCAACGAATGACTGCACGACGAGCAGCGATTAGGACGGGATTTCGAAACTGAGCCACCATTCCTCCCCTGGACTCTTAACAGCACCTTAGTTCTGGCTTGAAGATGAGTTGGCCCACCTTAATTTATATATAGAAATCGATTCCAACTCCATCAGCCCGTCGTCACGGTTGCGGATTTCGGGTAACGAGAGTAAAATGCAGGCCGAAAACTGAGGTTTTTGACTGGCTCTAAACCATGCACAAACTTAACCTGGTAAAACACGGACATAGGAACACCCGGCAATAAATAGTACCATGTTCTAACCCTAGGTCTAACCATAATCTCCCTGGAATTTAGCGCAAGGTCAGCAGTATTACGTGTTTTAGCTTTAGTTCCAAATTATGCATATCACACGTGTGACAGCATAGTAAAAATGTCTCTGGTAGCCAAAGGCGCAGAAAAGGGTTTGAGCCTATTCTATGTAGCCCACTCCTAGCGATTCATGTGTTGTTGGCCCAAATCGAACGGAAACCCACGACAAGGAATGGTACAGAGATGATCTACCGTACCAAATACAAGTATTTCGATCTCCGTGTACGATTAACACATGGAATGTCTTGTAAGAAATCCTATCATTACGCGGTAGTTGTACACCCATTACCTAAAATTCATTAAACTAAGGGAGAAATGCATCGTTACTGTTCATTGGGAACAAATCTACTGGACCACGAATCAGAATAATTTTGTAAGCGTGCACTAAAACTGATAAAAGTTGGCCATATGGGCAACCGACTTAATTACATTCAGAGGAATCAGCAGAAACCTCCGAGATATAAAATTAAATAATAGGACGGCGGTCGAAAACCGAATAATATAGATTCAAGTTTACTCACCATCTCACTGAGCTTCCGGAATTCGGTTTTTCGTCCGTACTCTACGCAGAAGTCAAAGGCTTAAGGAAACGCGTATTACTTAAAAATGGATTTACCATCTCTTACAATACGATGATAGACATGTTCGAATTTTGAATTGTTGCGAACCAAATCCAAACAAATACGATAGGCTTCCCAGAGAAATTTCAGCCACGGCATTAGAATCGTGTGGTCAGAACGACCTTGAGTGCCTTCGGCGCTTACAGCGTTCAACATAAGACTATGAGTATGAGCATGAGTATGGATATTGTAGGTACCTCTCGGGAGTTTCAGCGATTTCCAGATCTTCGACGTCGGGCACTGCGTCCTTCGATTCTTGTCGAGCCTCCTCCGTTTTCGTTTTTATGAGACCAAAATAATGTTTTAGTACGTCATCCAAGGATTGCGGACATTCCTTTGAATATCACGATTTAAAGAAATTTTACCTGAATTGAGATGTTCCTATATTGATGAATTATTCGTTTGAAATGCTGATTCTTCTTGAGTTCAATGCATAACTCTACAAACAAGAGCATGGGCTCTTCCAGGCTCTTTTGCCAGTTTCGAGCCCGGCGGAATTTCATCATTTCATACAGCACCTCCAAAGCATTGGACTTTTTTCCAACGCTAATAAGCTCTAAAAAGTAGGATAAGATGTTATTATGGGTTGTCAAAGTGAAACATATGGAGTTTGAGTCTGCGGCAAAGAGCAAAAGAGGAAAAAAGACGAAAGCTCCATTCAAAGCACTCCTTCTTTCATCGGAACATCTAAAATTAAATAAATGGTAGATTTGGGGGCCAGTCATACAGCATTTCTGCAAAAAAACTCACCGTCACTACGTCATCATTGAAGTCCAGATCAGCAGCTTACTTTGCACAACCTGTCGTAATATCGGGAATAGCTGCCGATACTTCAAACAGCCAAGTAAATTAAGTAGTTAAACAGTTGGCGAAAGATTCAAACACGACCCGGTCCGCGCACGATAGGCGAGGTTGGAGTATCACGGACGCCACATTCAGAAGGAGCCAGTAAGTCTGATTCTCAGTCCCCCAGGCAGTTCCCTCGTAGTCAGACAGTATTGGCCGCGAGTGTCGAGTTGTCCCGTCAATTTTCAGCCTTCAAAGTCAGCAATTTTGACTCTGCCACGATACATTCAAGCGAGTCAGGTTTATTATTGTGAGGAATCTGTTGGTGCCGCATGGATAGATTCCCCAGAGTTCTGCTCTTTCGCCAACTGTTTAACTATCCAGTTGACTAGGCTTTTTGGACAGCATCGGTAGATAGTTCCGATACTACGGCAGATCTGGACTACACTGATCACGAAGTGAGTGAACTTTTGCAGGAATGCTGCGATTTGCGCCCCAGAAAGGTGTAAGAGGGGCGTGAGTAAACTTTCAAGGCATTATCGTCTCAGGCTTCTGGATATGACATACCTGCCCGGTCACAGAGGTCAGCTTCTGGCGTCATCTGTCAAGTCTTCTTTTACGGTGGTAAGGCTAATGTGCCGAGACAAGATGATTAACCAGTCACGCTCAATCTTCGTTTAAATTTGATAAAGCACGTGAAAATGGTAATGAAAGTCCGAAGACTATGACATGAGCACATAGGGTTTTGTCAAGACAATACTATAGGGATGGGAGATACATCATCCGGAAATAGTATAACAATGGTGTATGTATTTACTTCACCGACAGCACACACAAGTAACGCCTGTAATTCAAAACTTCGAGTTGTCACATGAGCCCTCCATACTCTCAAATGTCGATTGCTACGTAGTGTTCTGCAATGACATGGAGAAGACAGCATCCATATTATAGTGACCAAACTAGGTTCTATCTGGCGAAGAAATCACGAATAACCAAATCAAGCATTGAAATTCGACACTGAGCGAAACTCTGATCCCACAGCCTTTAGAATTAGTAGGGCAACCAAGTTTACTCCACTTGGAAGTCTGGCAGCGATCGACTGCAAATTAAAAGCGATCATTCGCAATGCGGTAAACCCGAAACCATGAGTCGGTTGAAACGGCTGCGAATACTGTCAGTACAAGCATATGAACACTAATTTTGATTGTCTTGTTGTGTGGCGAGAAAAGCTGCAAAGTTCAAAAATGTATGGGGAGGACTGCTAGAAAACATTGGCAAACTCACATTATGTCGATGGTATTTTGAGATAGTGAACTGCCCTTGATCTTAACTACCAGTGTTTACTACAACTCAAATGAATAGTACATTTTCGCCGATAGCTTGGTAATGCTAAATCAGCAAAGCAATTAAGATTACCTGTCGCAAGAGTTTACCATTAAATTGCTGAAAAGCGTGGGACCCAGGTTGAGATGATTCGTCAAAATCTATTTTAAAAACTGGATATGAAATTCCAAGATACATAGGCAAAGACGGTAGATACCAAGAGAAAAAGATTTGTTAGATAACCACGTTGCAAAAACCTTATACATACAATGGGTACGTTATGCAAGGGGCGGTTACCTCCCAATAAATGCAAATGTCATTACCGTTTGACAAAAAATCGGTATAAGGCCTGTCCAGACCGGTTTTTTAACTGTTACACTTCGATGTGATCCACAAATGGTCTGCCTAAGCTAACCATTAGGTCGAAGATCTCCTATTAGTTAAAACCTCAGGCCATTTTAATGAGGGAGGTAAAACGTCTGTTGCAGTCGCAGTGGCTACATTATCATGAGTAGGACGTTAAAGCAAGTCTAAAACTCAAAGACGAGGGAAAACAGTTAAGAAAGCGCAGTTTTGAATACTTAATCGAATAGAAGAATTCGCATGGAATCCGAGGACGCCTGAGTAATTTGGTGGGCTCCAACCCGGCAAGCAATCGGCTTTACAGGAAATAATCAAAACGGACTTCTAAACAACGGTCAAAAGGAAATTGATAATCAAGTGAGCTGCAGTAATTTTGCCTGGTATTTAAATCAATACACAAAATACTTGATGTGGAGGTGAAAGAAAATTTCGTGTCGCTTGTGAGACACGAACGAACGTTATAAAAGCATAGCGTTTACACAAAGAAAACGATTTCAAAGCCATTTTAATACAAGCTATAATAAGAATTTGAATTAAGAACATACCCTTTGCCTTTTCATGGGCAGTTTCCGGTTTTAAGAACTGGTTTGGAGCCATTGATGCGACAACGTGAGCAGATAAAACAAATTCAACTGGCGCTTCAAAGTTTAGGGAAAATAAAACAATGGATCTTGAGTTAACGGAATCCACAAGGTTAATACGTCTATATTTAATTTGGTCAAAAATGATAATAACTTAATTCTTTCTGTGATTTGTGCAAGCACTTGTGTAGGAATGAGTACTGTTTAATTTTGATACTTTCACTGCAGGTTACTCACTACCTCAATCTCTGAGAGCCAGTGAAGCATTTAAACCTCAGAAAAAAATCACGCACGAAATTTTCGTTTCACATTCAAAAAAATTGCAGTGAATGATTCTGGACATGACTTGGGCTAAATAGAATAAGACTGAGGGAAGAAGACCGGGAGGGGTTTAAGGCTGGCAAAGCTGAACATTCCGTGCACGAGTACATAAACGCCTGAACCGCAAAATATAGACCTGTGTTTAAAAAGGACTGCTAATATTCTAACTGAGTGGATGTTCGATAAAAAAACATTCATATGGAGCCATTGCAGCCGTACTCTTAATCCGCGAGTTTTATCACTCGACGAACCAACACAGGGTCAAGTGTGATTTCGGAATTGTAGCATTAATTAACGGACTTTCCAGTCCTGACTTTCAGCCCATCGGATATATTTTAGGGCACCAGATTTATTGATATTGCGAAATATGCGTTGCAAACCGTGCCTAGGTGAGTCCTCATAGGCGTTCGCACATACGCTTTTCCTGCATTCGTCGGTAAACACGCACCGAACACTAACGGAACTCACTCGTCCCACTATGCCTTGAGGCTCACTCTTGAGCCTCTCAAGCAACTGCACATTTACTAGTAGAAGCGTGGCCAGATGAATTATGCCGGCAAAGAAAAAGGGGAATTGGAATGGCCATTTCTGGTTTATAAGCTGTATTTTGCCGTCGTCGATCCTTGGGGAAGCACCAACTACGGTTGTGTATGACTGGCTAAGGATGGCCATTCTATTCTCCTTTTTCTTTGCCGGCTATATTCATCTGCCTATTCTTCTACCAGCCACTGTGCGGCTGCTGGCGAGGCTCGATATTGAGCCTCGAGGCTGAGCGAAACGAGTGAGTTCCGTTAGCGATTGGTGAGCCTTCATCAACGAATGCAGACAGTATTTCCTATCTTAACCGGCAATACAACGAGTCCGTGGCTCAAAAAGTAGAGAAGTTAACTTCTGATCAATGAAGCGCAGGTTCGCTCATCGATGATGCACCACCTAGGGTTGGGTATGACTGGCTAACGACAAATAATGAACCAGAAATTGCCGTTCCAGTATCCCTTGTCTTTGCAGCCAATATTTATTCGCATTTCCGCTCACAGGTTTCAGTCTATTATCAGAGCCTGACAACTTTGCATTAAAGGGATGAGGCTTGGTGGCTGAAATCACTTCAGACGACCTCCTACATGTGCCGCACACTACTTGAACCCTAATAAGGTTTTCCTGGAGGCGTATGTGACCCAATTTGATGATGCTGGTGAGCTCTATGGATTCTACAGCAGGTATGGGAGTGGATGCGGTGACGAAGGCAGAATTTAGAGTTTTAATGTCGAGAGTACATTTGGTCAGATGATGGCCATCTTTTTCGTTTGATCCGTGCGTGGAATTTCCATCACCAACAGAGGCAAGACGGGAAAGGTTTTGTAAAGGTGTTGTTGATCGGAGGCTCTTGAAATTTTTGAAAAATACTTTTGAAGTTAACAACAGCTTTCCAATGGAAGTCATAGATTGCTGATTCATGTTTCACTGCTTTACTCCCTGCAGTCGATACATGAAGTTATAATGCCAAGTGGCCAAAATCTTTTGCGAATCATTGAGGGTGGCTCGTAGGGTTTTCCTTGAGTGGTGTTTTAGCCTTCCCTGCTGACCAAACGCTTGTAGAAACGTTGCTTTAAAAGCTTCATGTAGGGGGGCATTTGTCAACAGTCCTCGCGTATTGCTAGCGCGAGCTCAGCTGAGGATGTAGGAATGGGGATTGGATGCTGAAGATTCCAGTTAATTCCAGGACTTCTGTGTGTGCGATCCGATCATGCCACCTTAGCTACAGATATGGGAATGATTAACATTCCTGGTTTGGTTGGCCTAAACGGCCCAGGCGTCCATAGCGTAGTGTTGCAAAGGCTTTTGCTCTTTATATCTAAAGTTTGGTATTCGATTTAAACTCTCGGTCATTAAAAGCTTAGGTGTGCAGCCGGCCAATACCTGGCTAGCTTTTAAAATAAGGTGTGCCACTGCATCACCGATTCCGACTATTCTGGGCATTTTCCTGCCCAAACGTTGAGCTTCACTGACAGTGATTTGTGGTTTCCTGCAATATCTATTTGGCATCGGTTGAAACATGACAATCGTCTTCGCTGAATTGATCGTTAATCCGAAACTGGCTCAGTCATAGTTGACGAGCTCTATCCTGTATCACATGACCACATCCGTTGTTGTATTTTATGTACAGTCATAACCGAAGAATAGATGTAGATACTGTTTAGAAGTACTTTTGAACATTCTTGAACGTAACATTCATTGAGCAGTTGTCGATTGAGCCGGTACGGGATGCGATTTCTGGTCGCCCCTCATGGCATGCGTCCATCCTCATAGTGGAGACCATGGGGCTGAAAAGCATGTGGGCGGGTGCGCAAAAACGTTTCAATAGATTGGTAACCGCGACTGCTTCTGAGACTGCCCCACTGTCCGTTTTTTTCTTTTTAATCTACTCTATCTCTTATTGCAAATCCACAATGTAGCGAAATCAATTAGCTTTGGAATATTCGCGAATGTTATGTCAGATTAATATCGAAATTTCCATTTGGTCAATATGGCACCAACAGTGAACTGTCTCGTTATGGCGCTACACAGCAACAGGCACCCATCACATACCGCTTTCAGTTCACTTATTCATTTTCATTCCATCTCAGCATCGAACAAAATTTACGCGGCCGTCTCGTAAGGTTTTTTTATTGAATTTTATTATATAAAATAACGGGCAAAAGGTTATACCCTTTAATTTAACTGTCCTGCGACGTCATATCGTGTGGCCTGGATTGTGACGGGCAGATAAAATCCGGAAGTAGGGCTTAACGAGAGGATTTGGATAAATCTTATTGATACTAATCGCAGGTCGCTTTCAATTTTCAATTGGGCCTTTTATGACGCTTCCTGATCACATTCATGGACGTATTGAGTGGCCTGGTGGATGTCACCTAAAGATCGTAGACGTCAACACACCCACCTTAGTTTTACATTCCGTACATTTCTATTTTTCCAAGGGTTCATTATGTAGGTAATCATATACCTTCAATTACGTAATGCCACGGCAGGCCGTGCATTCCTTTTTTTTATTTTTTTTGTCTTTGAAATTGACAGTAGCCAAGATTACCCCATCAAGTAAGGTATAGAACACAGTAAGTGATAATCCTATTGCAGGATTATGCGAAGTTTCGATCTAATTATTGACACGATCTATTACCTTCGCTGTGAGCGGACCTACGTCCTGGTGGAGTTTGTTGGGAATATCCACATTCCCACGAGGAGTCAACCTCACAGAAAAGCACGTTCGCACGTTTCCCATGCTGCATGCCCGACAGCGTCCCACATTGACTGGGGTTACAGTACCTCCATCAAATCTGATTGGCCCTTTTCTGTGAAAAGTCGCTTAGCTCTTCTCTATCTTCCTCGCAAAGCGGATTGGACAGAACATAACCAATCTATACGGGATGTTATAACTAAATGCAGCTTTTCATTGAGAACAACTTGTCGTTTTGAATACACTTTATCTTGGCGGATCGTGTTCCCTTTTTCGACCGTTTTGTGGTAAGGACAATTGTCGATAAAGCGTACGCTTCGTTCGATTTCGAAATACCTGGCAGGGTCCTAACAGAGTTTCAAATACATCCTTGTTTGAGCATTGGGATTCATCTCTTTCTCTACTTTTCGTAACGTTCCCTTGATAAAATTTTCACATGTTGTCTAAATGTCCGTTTATATTCGCGCCTAAACATTTGAAAGTTAAGAATAAACGACGTATATGGAGAAAACGCAATAGAGCACTAAAGAGCACAGGCAGCAAGTGAGATGCACGCAATAATGGCAGTATGGGCAGGCGCGCGCGCCAGCAGTTCTCTAAGAATGAGTAACCAATTACTGTGTGAATAAATCAATCCAGTTAGTCAATCACCTGACCCAACAGCCCTATCACGAGAAGTCGCAATGCGAGTACATTCAGTTTCCATACGAAGCTACCAGGGATGTAAAGATCTCCAGCCGCCAGCACCGCCTGTCTGTGACAAGCAGAAAACTGACTAATTCAATCCGTGTATGAAGTGAACCTCAATGAATAAATTGACAATCGAATGAAATAATTTACCTGTTAGACAGCATGCAGTAATTTTCTTCCATTGCTCCTAGTTAATAATACCGATTAAGTTATTTTCCTAGTAAAACTGTCACTTCAAGAAGTCAGTCATTTTCAACAGAATACCGTTCAGTTCAGCTCAGTTTTATTAAGGGAAGCGTAGGTGACACCTTTGAACTCCTATTGATTTCAATGACATTCCCACTTAAAAAACGCCAACGATTAACGAAAGTTGAGCAAAGGGTTATTTCCACGTCGCTTTACAGGGCATAGGACGAAAAATTCTTAAATATGTATAGGATCTTGACAGATTTGAATAATTCCTTTGACCCACTTGCGAAAACCTCGGTGCCGAGTTTTTCACAAGTGGGTTAAAGGAATTATAAAATATTATTACTCCAAATGGAGAGTAGTATGTTCAATAACACGCAAATTTGTGAATGGGGATAGCTTGGAAAAATATGGTAGTTTCTGACGTCGTGGTGGTACATATGGCCGTACTGGTCAATCTTCCGCTTAAAAGTGTCGATGGATGGGGACATGCTTATGTCCGCAGGCAGAGCATTCCAGGCCTTAATCACTCTGTTGGAGGAGACGAAACTTCTTGCGTCCAGTTTTGCCCCAGTCACACGTAGTTCGAGAGGATGTCCTCTCAAAGTAATGGTAGTGGTCAGCTCAAAGAAGTCGCCGGATGCAAGGCAACAATCCTGATCCCGCAGTTTGCGAATGTTTGTATTAGGTTGCCACATAGCTGTCTATAGTCCTAAAGGAAACCGATCAAAATTGAACAATTGCGTCTCGTAAGGTAGGTACCCTTGACGTCGAAAACGTTTGGTCGCACGTCTTTAGACCTTCTCAATGATGCTGTGGTCTTTAAGAGCCCACGGTCTACGGGCTTGTATGGCAAATTCAAATTGTGGCCGCACGAACATACGAAAATCTTTTTAAGACACCCTTTGCCGAACCTTGCAAACGCCCGCTTAATTAGATACAAGCTTGACATTGCGGATTTTGCTACTTTTGAGCAAAGAAACGATGAGTTCAGTAAGGGCGTGATCCATGCTTCTAGATCTTTTTAAGCCAATACCCGTGGTAGCAGTTTGTGGTTCAAAAAGTACATCCTCTGGTACACAGAGCTGGTTTTGCCGATTCGCAGAATATTATACACGCTAGGAGCCAGCTGTTCTACCATTCCTCGAGTCAGTGCAAGGTTGCCTGTAGATTTGCTTCATCAGCTTTGTTGTGGATGATCTTCCAAAGCTTTATGTCATCAGCAAACGTGGCAGTGTCACAGTCCAACCAAGTTACGCAGTCATTAATGTATAAAAGGAAGAGGATAGAGCCAAGGACAGGGCCCTGAGGAACCCCACTCTCAACCGCCACCTCCGATGATTGTCGATCGCCAAGATGGACAATCTTAGATCGCCAAATCAAGAAGTTTTCGACCCTCTTCAAAAGCTTGCCCCTTACCACAGTACTGTTAAGTTTGTATAGGAGACGCTGGTGAGGCACACTAGTAAAGGCTTTCTTGAAGTCAATTTAAACTGCATACACCGAATTTCCTTCAACGACCGCTCGGGTCCATCGATTTTAGACAGAAGAACAAATTGGTTAAATAGGAACTTCCTCTGCGGAAGCCGTGCCGTACGTCAGAGAGAAGATGATGCCGCTCCAAAACTGCATCACTTCACTTTTGATGATTTGCTCCATAATCATGCAACATATGGAGGTGAGACTTACCGCCAGATATTTATTTGCGGAAGCCCGGCTGTCACTTTTATCTATCGAGGAAATCTATGCAGTCGTCCAATTGGGTGGCAATCTACCTGCAGCGAGGGAGGCTCGGAAGAGAAGACACAAAGGTTCTGCCAACTCTTTCAATAACTTTGCCAGTATTACATAAGGACCCGGTGATTTCGTTTCTTCCAGCTTCAGTAGATTCTGCAGAACAATAGCTCCTGTAATGCTCGCAGAGTAAATTGTCTGGAGCACTTCCCCCTATAGTTATCAGCGGTTAAATCAGCTTCTCTCGTAAAAACCGACTGAAAGAACTGAGGTAGATGCTCAGTCATTTCCTCGCCAATGAAAAGTTCGACACCCTCATCCGTTTTTAACAAAGGGATGGGGTCTTTATTTTGAAGGCACTGCCTAATGTAGTTGTAGAAGAACTTCGGGTTTTCTGCTGCACGGTTTATCAGGTTACCCTCAAAAACTTGGCGGGCCTTATAAACAAGGCCTTTTACCTTGTGTCTCTGCGTCTTGTACTTCCTCAGCGATTCGACGGTCATTTCCTTTAGATAAGATGGCGACAACTTTCGCTTGTGGTTTTTATTCACTCTTAAGTGTGGTCGTAAGCCACTGTTGGTGATCTTCTTTTTCGAATTACGACAGCAGCTTGTGATAAGTTCATGTAATATGACCTTTTATTCCAACCACATCTCGAGGATACCCCCGGTGAATGTTTCATTCCATGTTGAACGGCGTACATCAATTTTCATTTAGGTTAAATCCCCAGCCATATGTTGCGTTTGGCTGTGATACTTCGATCGGGGACAGAGAAGATTGAATATTCCCACGGTAGGACTGCGTGGTCACTTTTGCCCAGTGGGGGTAGACGGTTCACAGCATCGACGCTGTCAGGCGCTTTTGTAAATAAATGGTCCAAACATGTAGCTTGTTGCCCCTTGCGTATTCTGGTTGGAGCCAAGACGTGTTGAGTTAGGAAGCGTTTGTGTATTGCTTCTAGGAGGTGGCGATCAAAGTGTAACTCCAAGCTTGGTGCTGAGCTCAGATTTCAATCGATATTCGGAGCATTAAAATCATCCATAAACATGACTTTGGATCGACTAGCAAACACTTCTAAATCGTCTACCATCCTACTGTCTGGCTATGGATCGTTTCTCGGTTGTCAGTAGACCGTCAGGGTATCAAGCGTTTGGGACCCCGGCGTTCTGATGGTGAGTCAGATGGCTTCAGATTTCGCACGCAAACTTATCCGTTTATTCTTACGCGAGCAGGCCCTGTCTGACATAAGTCAGCACACCCCCATCTTTTCGTCCCGCTCTATCCTTTCGGAACAACTGAAAACCGGGAGAGCAACTTCGCGATCGTCCACCTTCGCAGTCAGCCACGTTTCAGTTATGGAGATGATATCTGGTGAAGCTTGGCATGCGTATATCGTAAGCTCATCTAATTTAGTGAGTAGGCTTTGGATATTGGTATATATAAATTTTAGTTTAGTTGTATGTTGCAAGCCGAATATGTCGCCACCTTCGTCATTTGCGGCAGCCGAACCGACATATGCACAGCATGTGGCCATATTCAAGGGACTTTGCCTATTTCCACAATAGAACTTGGTTGTGGGTAGCATTTTGCAATGAATTAGTTGCCAGACAGGGATACTTTCGTCAGAATGACGGGTGTCCTCCACAGAAGGGGTTTTGTACTCGAATAATCAGTCCGTTCCTTATTACCAGTCTCTTCTCTCCCCAGTTCTTCACTTCCGCTATTAGCGCTCTCCATTTCATTCTCTCTTGTCCAGAGTAGTCCGGTTGAAAAAATACATCTGCGACTGGGGACTCACCCTGCTGTTCGCTCGAGTAGGTCTATCTGAAGTTGGTGCTCCAAAATTACCGTTATTGAAATTGAATAAACTGAGAATTTGGAGATTCTTCTTGATCAATCATGCTACGTCAATTTAAAAAGTCTACCGTATACTGGAGCGGTGGAATGCCATTGACTAATACGACGTGGAGATTAAACTATCGATAACCATAGCCTCCGCGAGGATCAGCTATCACTGTCTTATGATGGGCTTTCCACCAAACAAGTCACTTTTCCGCGGAAAGGTACGTGCGGGTTCTAAATAGTTACGGAGGGTAATACTGCGGATCCTCTCGGCAAATCTGCGAAAGACTTTATATTAGGTTCCGATTGTGAGGGATCAGCGTAGTATCCACGAGGATTTCCCTTGCTTCCAGCAAAAGGATATAACGTTTGACTCACTTGTGAAAAACTTGGTAGCCGAGGCCACCGAGTTTTTCACAAGTCGGTCAAACGAATTATTCATATTTGCCAAAATGCCCTACAAAAAAGATATAAAACGGAATCATTCCCTTGCTCGAATTAGTGTTTCCAGAATGAAACGCAACCAGCAGACTGGACGGGATCATGACCCAGATTATCGAGTAATATACAGTGCCATTTCTGATTTGAATATAATCCTCGAGTCCCAAATGCTTAATATACTCAAACATAAAGACCTGAACGACACAATTAATTGTCTCTTACTATTTCCCTAGTCAGGTTGAAGAGATGTTTTCTTGAGTGGCCTATGTGGAGGGAATCTTACCTGCTATTGGAATAACACATAGATCCTTGATGTTTTACGACTACCAGCTGACAAGGACGAGCGTGAGGTCGTTATGGCGCAAACACTCAAGCTTGCACACTACTCGGGAACCAACTTGGAATACATTCTACGACAGGAGCCGGAAGAAATGAGAAGACGGCGAGGTTGCCTTAAGGGGGTAGAGCTGGCGTGTTGAACGCCTAACCAGTTGGCCTTGTCCGGAGCCGCCCAGTCTGTATGGGCCAGACGCTGATATCAACCGTGTATTTTTCATCCCTACGATGAAAAGTGTGCTACAACGAGCGCCCAGGAATAATAATAATCATACTAACATGTGCCTTTCTGCTTAGCGCAATCGTTGTACGCTCAATATGGTTACTTACCAACTGTGGTGCTAATTATTCAATACGGTTAAAGAATGACAAATACAAGGCTAGTTGGTGTGATTTGACGTCTCACACTCTTGAAGACGATGGTAATAGCCGGGCTCATTCAGCCCCTCTAGATGGTGAAAGTCAAAGATAAGGCACCGGACGTCACCCAGCGCTAAATAGGGCACAGGGAAGCCCTGCCAATCTCGAGTGAGCCCCAAGGCACAACTGGACAAGTGATTCCTGTAAACGATCGGTGAGCGTCTAGCTACAACTGTTAATATTTCCGATCGAAACCGGCAAGACAACGGGGGCGTGGCTCAATGGTTAGAGCGTTATAATTTTAATGTCATTCCAACGTTGGTATTCATAAAAATAAGGTAGTTTTTCCCTGGAAATACTGTTTGGGAGCCTCACAGGCAATGACAACAGTGAACGACCTAGGAGCGTGTCATGCATAAAGGACTGGAAGGATAATTTCTCCTTCCTTTGTCTTCATGAACCAGCCATAACTTCAACTCCACGCCCGTAAGACAACTGATCGGGACACAGGTCAGTTAATGATCAGACACTGGAGTATCACATCCCACCATTTGAATCAGAAGTCAACTTCCTATGAGCTACAAAAGGAAATAGTGCGTTACTGATACGGTTGCGGGACGAAGTACGAGGAAGGCAGAAACATACACGCAGAGAATCTGGCTCAATTTATCCGAGTATCCTGAATCACTCAGCTTGGTTGTAGCTCGAAGGTCGAATACGGAGGCTTGGTAGATAAATAACGGACCGTCAGGGAAAATAAGAGATCCCAAAAATTACATAAAACACACAATATTACTGAAAAGTTTTTTTTTCAAAAGTAGAAAGCTCATTTTAAACCAAAGTGGAAAACGTTAAGAGCTTTACGTAAAGTAAGCTATGAGAAAGTAAAGTTCGGGAAAAGCTATTTGCAGGATATAAAAAGAGTTCGAAGGACAGCAAAAAAATAATGAAACAACGTCCGAGTTAAGCTGCTGAAGAAAAGTGCTGAACCTTCAATGTTTCCTGAGAACAGCTTTAGCCGCCTCCTCAGTATTTTCCTCCAGGGTGATTGTGAAACAGTCTTGATCTTCGAAATGCGAAACCACCTACAGTGAGAAGATGAGCATCTTTGAAAGTGTCACAGACCAAGATTCATTCAAAGCAGTACTCTAGTTAAATGTTACCATTTAAAAAAAATTGGAAACAAGACGTTAGTGCTGCTATGGAGAACCCAGACAAAAGTGACATTAAATACTTAATCTTCTGGTTCAGAGGCGCTTTTACACCCAGACTGAGCAAATAAATTTATTTCCAGATTATTTTAGTGTCGAATGAATAATTCAAGGAGAAACCCAAAAGTGAGTACACAAGAAAAAAGCAAAATGCAGTACCTCGTCCGTTATTACAACTGGTATATCCTCGGAGTTTTGAAGAACCAGTGGGCCAAGAGGTGTCGAAGATCTTAGAAATGACGAGAGGCGAGAGCGCAGTTCTTCCTCAGTTTGATGATACAGGTAGAGAGCGTTGAAAACTGGGAGCATGCGAAAAAAAACAAAGCAAAAAAGAAAGTCAACGATGTGAGGAAACGCATATTCGGGTCTTTAATTTGAAGAGACATGGGGGAAAAAGAAAGTATGTTGGAAAACATGGAGAAAATAGTAAATAGCTGGTCATGCCAACGGCGACAAAAGGCCCAAAAAGTGATTCTGGCATTGCCACTTCGGTTATCGACTTTCATCAGACGCTGCGCAAAAAACACATTGTTAAGCACGGCCGTCTGTGATCCGGTGTGAAGCCTTCCAACGGATAACTCAAGCTAGGGGTGGCTTGATGCATGATAAACTATACTTCTATGAAAGACAAAAGACTTGGCGCACTGGATGGTGGGCTGACAGCCAAAATGCACTATCCTCACCTAATCTCATATCCTTCGGAAGATTGGAACATACAAACCCAATGCGACTGTTTTGTGGATTTTGTCAAAAGCACCGGTAGCAGTTATATAGTTATAATGTAAAAATTACGACAGGCCTCACAGTCTACGCAGAGGAAAATATCGTTGGGGTTTTACATTAAAGCAATATGATGAACTGACTATTCACTCTAAATACTGTGTGCCAAGGATACCCGAAGAGCGTCCACCTTGCTGACTTTGACCGAAAAAAGTAGAGGACCAGGCGGTGGCGTGGGTAGGAGTGACTGTTTTTCTAGTCAGTCTGCAACCTCTCTCACTGTTGGTTGGAAAGCGATATAGTAAGCAGTCCCAAAACGACAGAAGATAAGCTCAGAATGCTATTAATCGTTTAACACTCGTTTATTTAACTTTCGGAACCATATTAGACTTTGACTGAGGACTAACTAAACTGTCGAATGGCTACACAGTCAAAGAAAAAAAGAAGACGCCCATGGAAACACAGTAATATTCATACAAAGGGACTTACTGGTGGACTGAGGTGCCTATTTTATAATGCCACTCATTTAGGTAATGTGCTTGTCCCTGTCACAATGGACTGAACAACGAGCCCGTCACTCAACGGTTAGGGAGTTGGATTTCTAAACAACAATTCGAGGAGTTCGAACCTCGAGCATTGCAAAAAACCGAGGTTGGGTATGACTGGCAGAAAGCGGCTAATAAGTCAGAAATAGCCATTCCAGCCTTCTATGTCTTTTTAGGGAATGTTATTCATCTAGAACTTTTTCTTCTTGAGGCGGATTGGACAGAATAATAGCCAACGTGAATGGGATTCTATAAGTACACGTAGTTGTCCAGTGAGGATAACTTTTAGGCTTCAATACACTTTTTCATGTTCCGTCGTATTTTGCTTTTCTGCCGTATTGGGGTTTTGAGACAACAGTCTAGGGTTCACGTCCCTGCCATGTACCAGGTCGGGTCATAACACACGATCTGAGAACTCGTGCTGTCCAGCCTCTATAATGGCAGGGGCAGTCGTGGCATGTTATTCGATAAACCACATTCAATTGAGCACGGGAGTCCAGAGTGATTCTGGTACGTATAGTTGCTGCCGGACAACGGGCGGTACCGACGCTTAACTGTGAGGCAATGCGTTCCGTTACTTCCGATACATTCTTTATATACGGTAAATGTGCCATCCCAGTCACGAACATTACCCTCTCCCCCTCATCTCTGTTTGACTACAAAACTATTCACCGTTCTCAGTCTCGGATGATGGGTTCCTGTAGGAGCCCGAAAGCTCAGGCTAATAACCTACTGTTCCAGTTATCACGCGTTCACATTCTTTGCAACATCACCTTCCGGTTGACCAATTAAAGTATGATTTCAAAGCGGATAGCATATTCCAAGTGAACGCTATGAGGAAAGTCTACCTCCTTTCGCATTTCACAAACACCTGGTTTTAATTAGTGACCTTTATAGGTACTTTCACGAAGATTTTAGAGGCAAAAGGCGCAAATATCCAGGCATTAAAATGTCTGGCTCTGTAACTGATGGCTGAATCGGTCTTGTGGGCGACAGGATGCACTGCATCCCAGGGAAATCTTCAGGTAATCAGCGAGTAGACACGACTGTGAGCAAACCAGAGTGGTTGTTGACTTTTACAGACAAACAAACAATGACTTCCCATAAAACTCGAAATAAAGTCCGATATCTATAATTACAACGGCTGGTGTACAAGTCTGCACAAGTTTCAAGAAAAGATTCAAATCAGCGATATTTCTGCTCTTGGCTTGGGTTCAATTGAGGCTTACTTTTTTACTCTCTACAAACGGGGTGCTTTTACTAGACTTTCTTACTCGAGTATTTGGTGAAAAATGCCTAAAATTTTAATCCTGGAAAAAAGTATATCAAATTACATACTACTCAAATAGTAGGTTTGCTACGATCAAAACAGCTCAAGGTCGCATGACAAGCTTATCCGACTGGTGTAAGTTCATTTCATTAACCTTTCCTGTTTTGCAAACGCCTAATGGCTGCTTTTTTGCCTACTAAGAAGTTGAAGGGAGGCGGATTGAACTGAAGTGATCGTTTCTGACATGTTCACAATAACCCGCCAGCCATACCCTGATATCGGGTCGGAAAGTCTACTGGTGGAATTCCAGTCAGAAACTTTGAGTGGGAAATCAGCAGGAAATCACTCTAAAATGACCATCACAGTTTTGGCACACTTTGTCACCGTCTTTGAGTTGTTGCTGAGATCACCTGCGGAAGCCTTAGACTCGGCCTTGTGGCAAAACCGACTGAACTCAACTCGACAATCAAGCTATATCAGAAGCGTCAACCGCAGGGGAAGTGTTGTTTACTTCTTTCAGCAAAAGGTACGCAAAAGCGCGACTCTGCACGAGGTTCCTAGTGAGAAGCGCGATTTGCCCTACTCATAAACGAGTTACAGCGCAGGCTAAAACAATCAGAAAATAATGACAAAGTGCGGTGGCAGAGAAAAAGGCTAAACTTTAACTGACCCGAATCACTGTTTCTCCGAATGTAAAGCGTGCACGTAGCTCTGGGTGGTCTATAGAGAAGATAAAAAGGTAAGTATTGAAATATTGAAAAGACATTAGGGCGGTAATAGGACACAATAATTGGCATAAAAAAAGGAGCCTGAGTTGAGCTGGCCGAGCAAAATCATGCTGCCGTGCTGATTCGTGTTTTGCATAGAGTGAACTGTTCCATCCCACATACAGCAGACAGGTCCTGCTTACCTATAGGCGTATGTAAAAGACAGACTAGTCGTAGATTGTCATAGAACGGTGTACATGACACGACCAGCTAGCACATAATTTACTCTCAGGCAGCATTCTACGCTTATGATGCTTTGGTTTTTATCGTTTCGAATGAGGCGTGAATCCTGCGCAGACTGTCGCTGCGCCAGTCATTTGCGTCCTATCTGCGAATCAGATGATAGACCGGCTGGGACAGTGGGCTACTGCTTGAAAGAGGTAGAAAAGAGTGAAGTCGATCCTGGGAACCCTGTACCCGACGGCATAGCCCCCACTATAAGCAAACTGACGAGCTTTTAAACTATCACGGTGCACTAAAAGCCATGGCTTAGAAGGCTGCCAACTCACGAGATAACTCGGTCATCCTCTCAGGATGGAGATTCAGGCTGTAATGGCTCCTTCGTAAAATGACTCCTATAACACTTCCATTCAGGTGGGAGCCGAGCCACTCCTTTATTGTTTGTGTGAAAAATCGGTCCATCGTACGCAGACCAGACAGCAAAACGACAGACGTAGACAGGCTGTTCAGCGTTATCAGTCATGGTGTCCGATCCCGCCCGCAGTCCTCTTGATTCCTGCTTTGCACCGAGCTCAGGTGGGCGAAGGAGGAGAGTGTAGGGTTATTCTGCACAAGTCTAGTATCCCTTTAAACAAATTCAAGCAGAAGACACCGCTCCTGCGCCCATAATTTTGTCGAACACAAGACGAACATCGTCGGTATAACTGTAGGGTACTGGACGAGGGCATAGACGGTTACGAGTGACATTGGCTTTGCGAAAAGCAGGTAAAATTCAAGTTCAACACCAAGTGCTGTTGTCTTTCATGAAGCGGCAAGTTGAAAAAACGGACTGGATGTTGTTAAACAAAGGCATTATAAATGTGGTCGGGAGAAAGGCCAACAAAGCTTACTTCTGCAGGATGGCGTTCGACAGACGGATACCTTCCTGGGTACCACAGATCTGGATAAAATCTCGGCGATTTAAGCGAAGCATATCTGCCCCTAAAACAAAAACATTGTACAAAATCAGTAAAGCTGGAGATGCAAAGTCAAGAATTCGAAAGCTAAACATAAGCAAAACAACCTGAAAACCTGCCGAACTTTGAGCGGAGATTTCCAAAGCCAGAAGAGCGCAACCAGTTCGCGACAGCCGCCCTATTCATGTCTGGTTTGAAGGGTCTTGCTTTCCTCAAGCCGCTGCCTCCATTACCAGATCTGAGGACAGACTCTAAACATGGCGCAGGAGTATCCAAGGGTCGTGGGGTCTTTGGACATCTAGAGGCGGCCTCGGCGGATGGAGAGGGAGCTACCGCTAACGTCAGACCCTCAGGGCTCGGCACAGGTATCTGCGCGCTACTAGACACGGTGACAGAAGCGTGAACTTTGGTCGGTTCAGACACTGTACAGCCGGCATTAGGGTTTTGTGCGAGTCGTTGGCAAGGAGCAGCTGCAACCTCACCGTCATAGTCGTCATCCTCGTCGTCACCCTCAGCTACCTTATCTTCCTCCTCCTCTTCTTCTTCATCTTGGTCGTCCTCGTCATCATCCTCGTCATCACCATCCTCCTCCTCTTCGTCGCCATCCCTAACGCCATCCTCATCATAATCATCCTCTTCCTCTCCATCATCTTCACCGTCACCATTGCGTTCTTGACTGCCTAATTGCCGCCCCGATTCAAGATCTGACAGCGAATTTGAAGGAATGACAAGGTCGCTCAGGCGCTGACCACGGACCTCCTCATCGCCAGTCTGCTGACTATAGCTTGAGTAATCAGAGGTTTGAAGAGTTCGCGAGCAACAGGGCTGCACCAGGAGACCGGGACTTGGAACAGCAACCTCCTGTTGTTTTATCCCGGGAAGAGAGGTAGGAGTTTCGGAGGTGCAGACGGAAGTAAGAGAAGGGAGCTTTGGAAAACTGTAGCCTTTCTAAAAAAATAGAAATTCTCTATGGAAAGGTCGAACGCTTACGCACCCAGAGGGTTAAGATACATGACATAGCTCCACTTAATTAGACTAGAGGCTAAGTAAAGTGTCTCACCAAGAGGCGGTGTACAGTCTGTCGTCGTCGTCGTTGACGCTTAACGCCAAACTCAGTCATGCTGCCAGGACAGGCTCGACCACAGGTTGCGCAAATGCCAGGGCAGGGGACTGAGGAGATGGAGCACGCGGCTGCTCCCGAACCCACACCGCGTTTCTTGCCGTGGACCCTCTGTGGTGAGGGAATAGCGGTGCCAGTGCGTACATCGACAGGTACAGGCAGTTCAGAGGGTTCCCAACACGGCAGTCGACGAAGTGCAGGTTGCTTGAAGAGTGGGAAGGATGCTAGTGTCGGTGGCTGTTCAGCCCCAGGAACGTCCACAGAGGGAAAGAAAAAAGTTTCGGAGGAGGCACTAGAGCTGTGTACGGAGAGTGGAATCGTTTTGCTAGCCTGCTGGTAGTGTCTAGACCCGCTGATGTCACACTGGGAAAATGGCAGTAGATCGACGTTGTCTGGGACAGGCGTAACCGGCTGGTCTGGCCATGTGCACAAAGAGCCGGCGATCCTGACCAGGAGAATGAAGATAAATGCGAAAATTTGAACATGGGTAGAAAAGTAAAAAGGAAAACAGGGATGGCACCATAACATGGGTCACTAATTTTGGCGAAAAAAGCTCAAGCCGCTGAGAGGCAACTGAAAACCCTCCCGACAACGAATCTCATTACATTTAGGTTAAATTAAATAACAAAGTAAATCGGGCATCTTGGCGAGACACGACAGTTCGACCGTCGTAGTCCGACGATGTCCACCGTATGCTCCATGGGAAAAGGGAGCAGGGACGGTGACTTGCGCGTGATTTAGTTTAAAGTGATAGTAGACATGCGCTGCATCTACCGCAATCTCTCCTTCTCCCCCTCCTGAGCCCGGTGTCAAGACAGAGTCAAGAAGACCGGAGGCGGGAGAGGACGCAGGTGGCTGGCGCGGCCGGGTCCCCTAAGTCCTAGCCGCCCCTAGGCGTGCCACCACACCTCTATGTTCGGCATTTGTTATGGGAGCGCAACCCGAATAACGCATGCCATGCCCTGATGTTGCCCCCGTGTTGGTCCAACGCATCTACCACGTGGCCCTTTTAGGGGGCAACACACACACACACACACACACACGATAGTTCGACCGTCGTAGTCCGACGATGTCCACCGTATGCTCCATGGGAAAGTGGAGTAGGGACGGTGACTTGCGCGTGATTTAGTTTAAAGTGATAGTAGACTTGCGCTGCATCTACCGCACTCTCTCCTCCTCCCCCACCTGAGCCCGGTGTCAAGACAGAGTCAAGAAGACCGGAGGCGGGAGAGGACGCAGGTGGCTGGCGCGGCTGGGTCCCCTAAGTCCTAGCCGCCCCTAGGTGTGCCACCATACCTCCATGTTCGGCATTTGTCATGGGAGCGCAACCCGAATAACGCCTGCCGTGCCCTAATGTGGCCCCCGTGTTGGTCCAACGCATCTACCACGTGGCCCGTTAAGGGGGCACGAGACACACACACGACGACGACGACGACACGATAGTCTAACCATCGTAGTCCGACGATGTTCACCGTATACTCCACGGAAGGGTGGTACAGGGACGGTGACTTGCGCGTGAATTAGTTTTAAGTGATGGTAGCCTTGCGCTGCAGCTACCGCACTCTCTTCTCCTCCCCCACCTGAGCCCGGTGTCAAGACAGAGTCAAGAAGACCGGAGGCGGGAGAGGACGCAAGAGAGGACGCACGGCCGGGTCTCCTAAGTCCTAGCCGCCCCTAGGCGTGCCACCACACCTCCCATATTCGGCATTTGTTAGCGGCGTGCAACCCGAATAACGCATGCCGTGCCCTGACGTGGCCCCCGTGTTGGTCTAAGCATCTACCAAGTGGCCCGTTTATGGGGCCAAACAAACATACACACACCCGATAGTTCAACCGTCGATTTCGACGATGTCCACCGTATGCTCCACGGAAGGGTAGTGCAAGGACGGTGACTTGCGCGTGAAATAGTTTTAAGTGATAGTAGCCTTGCGCTGCAGCTACCGCACTCTCTCCTCCTCCCCCACCTGAACCCGGTGTCATGAAAGAGTCAAGAAGACCAGAGGCGGGAGAAAACGCAGGTGGCTGGCGCGGCTGGAGCCGCCCCTGGGCGTACCACCACACCTGGCTCGGATCCACGGAGTGGGAGTGCCATAAAGGCCACATTAAGCAGGAGCCATTGCAGCCTGACTCTCAGTCCGCCAGTCAGCCACTCCACACAAAACACCCATTGGGCTGACCACGCGGTCCGAGTTATCCCTTCAGATGCCAACATTCCAAGCCACGGCTTTTAGCGCACCGTGATAGTTTAAAGCGCGTCAGATTGTTTATAGAGAGGAACATGCGCTGAGCTCTCGACCTCACTCTCTCCCCCACCCCCACAATCAGACCACTGTTCGACCCGGTCAGTTGTCTAATGCGGAAGCGGGCGCAGCTGCTGGTGACCTCGTCTACGTGTACTACGTACACGATCTGGACCCCAAACACGAGCACCAGGATTTCACACAACAGGGGGTTGAAGGGCTTACATCTCACATGTGTGAGATAGCCAGAGGTCACGTTAAGAAGGAGCCATCGCAGCCTGACTCTCAGACCACCAGACAGCCACTCCACACAACACACATTGGACTAACTGCGAGGTCTGAGTGTAATTGTCAGTTGGCAAACTTCCAACCGCGGCGCTTATCGTTACTGCACACTCTTCTCCTCCCCCACCTGAGCCCGGTCTCACGCACAGACAAGAAGACTGGAGGTGGGAGAGGACGAAGGTGGCTGGCGCAGCGGAGCCGCCTCTGGGCGTACTACCACACCCGGCTCGGATCCCACGGAGTGGGAGTGCAATAAGGCCACATTAAGAAGGAGCCATTGCAGCCTGACTCTCAGTCCACCAGTCAGCCACTTCACACAAACACATTGGGCTGACCACGCGGTCCGAGTTATCCCGTCAGTTGGCAACCTTCCAAGCCACGGCTTTTAGCGCACCGTGATAGTTTCAAGCACGTCCGATTGTTTATAGTGAGGAAAATGTGTTAAGCTGTCGACCTTACTCTCTCCCCCACCCCCAAAATCAGATCACTGTCCGAGTCGGTCAGTTGCCTGATGTGGGAGTGGGCGCATTGGCTGACGGATCGGCGTACCCGCCTTCGCGCGCCACAGCACGACCTGGCCCCCATAACGTACACACCAGGATTTACTTACTCAGGGGATATGGAGGAGCCATCGCCGTCTGACTCCCAGTCCACTGGTCAGCCACTCGACACACACAGCATTTTGAGCCGACGTCGTGATCTGGTGTAAGCGTCAGATTGGCAGCCTTCCCTGCCACGATTTCTAGGAAACCGTGATATTCTCAGGTACATGGTTATTGTGAGGGTGTGGTCGATGTATTAGTGTAGGTGTGCGCTGATGTGGCTTAGCCTCCGGTGGTTTACCGCAGGTTTTTGTGAATGTGCATGTGTCCGAATAGTCCCATGCGGTGTGTGAATGTGCAGGAGCAGTGAGGGCAGTGGAGGCGGGCATATCGACTGTATGTTGGAGCCCCAGGCGCTGGTTTACCAGCCTCCGTGCGATAGATTCGCAGGAGACCGATAAATCCGATGCGTGGGTTGAATTTGCGGGTGCAGTGTGGGCAGGAAAAATTGGAAGAGGCTGAAAGGGGGGTGTCATTCATGATAGTGGGGTGGCGGTAAGAATGGCTGGAGCGGAGGGTGTGTATGGGGTATCGGTGTTATCGGCATTGCGGTGACATCCGCTGTTATGGATGCGCATGTAACAGAAAAGGCCCATGCGATGAGTGAATGCACGAGGACAGTCAGGGCAGTGGAGGCGGCGATCTCTGCTGTGTGTTGGAGCTCCAGGCACTGGTTCAACAGTCTCTGTACGATGGATTCGCAAGTGACCGACCAGGCCGATGCGTGAGGTGAATGTGCGGTCGCAATGAGGACAGTTTAGGAGAGTTCCCATCGCTGATGGTGGTAGTGGACGCATCGGCCTGGTCGGTCACCTGCGAATCCATCGCACGGAGGCTGGTGAACCAGTGCCTGGGGCTCTGACATACAGTCGACGCGCCCGCCTTCACTGCTCCAGCACATTTACACACCGCATGGGCCTATTAGGACACATGCGCCTCCACGACAACCTCCGGTAAACCACCGGAGGCTAAGCTACATCAGCGCACACTACCTACACCAATACATCGACAACACCCTTACAATCACCATTTACCAGAGTATATCACGGTTTCCTAGAAACCGTGGCTGGGAAATTTGCCAATCTGACGCTTCCACCAGATCACGCCGTCGGCTCAGTGTATGTGCTGTGTGTGTCGAGTGGCTGACCAGTGGACTGGGAGTCAGACGGCGATGGCTGCTCCATATCCCCTGAGTTTGTGAATCCTGGTGTGTGCGTTATTGGGGCCAGGTCGTGCTGTGGCGCGCGAAGACGGGTGCGCCGATCCGTCAGCCAATGCGCCCACTCCAACATCAGGCAACGGACCGGTTCGGACAGTAGTCTGACTGTGGGGATGGGGGAGAGAGTGAGGTCGACAGCTCAGCGCATATTCCTCACTATAAACAATCTGACGCGCTTGAAACTATCACGGTGCGCTAAAAGCCGTGGCTTGGAAGGTTGCCAACTGACGGGATAACTCGGACCGCGTGGTCAGCCCAATGTGTGTTATGTGTGGAGTGGCTGACTGGCGGACTGAGAGTCAGGCTGCAATGGCTCCTGCTTAATGTGGTCTTTATGGCACCCCCACTCTGTGGGATCCGAGCCAGGAGTGGTGGCACGCCCAGGGGCGGCTCCGGCCGAGCCAGCCACCTGTGCCCTCTCCCATCTCCGGTCTTCTTGACTGTGTCATGAGACCGGGCTCAGGTGGGGGAGGAGAAGAGAGTGCGGTAACGTTGAGTGCCGCGGTTTGAAGGATGTCAACTGACAATTACACTCAGACCTCACAGTTAGTCCAATGTGTGTTGTGTGGAGTGGCTGACTGGTAGTCTGAGAGTCAGGCTGCGATGGCTCCTTCTTAACGTGACCTCTGGCTATCTCACACATGTGAGAGGTAAGCCGTTCAACCCCCTGTTGTGTGAAATCCTGGTGCTCGTGTTTGGGGTCCAGATCGTGTACGTAGTACACGTAGACGAGGTCACCAGCAGCTGCGCCCGCTTCCGCATTAGACAACTGACCGGGTCGAACAGTGGTCTGATTGTGGGGGTGGGGGAGAGAGTGAGGTCAAGAGCTCAGCGCATGTTCCTCTCTATAAACAATCTGACGCGCTTGAAACTATCACGGCGCACTAAAAGCCGTGGCTTGGAAGGTTGCCAACTGACGGGATAACTCAGACCGCGTGGTCAGCCCAATGTGTGTTTTGTGTGGAGTGGCTGACTGGCGGACTGAGAGTCAGGCTGCAATGGCTCCTGCTTAATGTGGTCTTTATGGCACTCCCACTCCGTGGGATCCGAGCCAGGTGTGGTGGCACGCCCAGGGCGGCTCCAGCCGCGCCAGCCACCAGCGCCCTCTCCCATCTCCGGTCTTCTTGACTCTGTCTTGACACCTGGCTCAGGTGGGGGAGGAGGAGAGAGTGCGGTAGCTGCAGCGCAAGGCTACTATCACTTAAAACTAATTCACGCGCAAGTCAACGTCCCTGCTCCACCCTTCCATGGAGCATACGGTGGACATCGTCGAAATCGACGGTCGAACTGCCGGTGGGGGTAATACGTGCTGAGCATTGTGATGTGGTCTCGATGATGGTGGGACTAATGGAATTGATGCCAGGGGTGAGGGTGGGGGAGTTTGAAGGAGGGTTGACAGAAGTTGACGTAGAATTTTGAATTGTCGGATTTTTGATGCATTGCGTCCGAAGATGTCCGACAAGGCCGATTCGCACGCGGAAGGTGCGGTGACAGCGCGGGCATGTTGGAAGGGCCTGGGCATTGGCGATGTTAGTCCGGGGCGCTGGTGACTTTCGTGCCGCTCTTTTGGTCTAGGCAGCGGCAATCCTGTTGGCTTCGTAGATTGCTGCCCCTGTCTTCACTGTTCACTGTCGCAGTTGGCAGCAAAGAGGTTCATGCTCCTTTGCTTGTCCCTTTCGGTCGTTGCATTGAGTGCGCAGTCGTCAGCGAAGAGAAGTTCGTGGTCCATCCGCACAAGGTGACCGCTCCAGTGCAGTTGCAGTTGTTTCAACTGAGCGTAAATGCAGAGAATGCCTGTTCGTTCTAGCACTTCCATGTCCGGTATCCCGTCTTGCCAACTCATCTTTAGTATTCTGCGGAGACAGCTGAGGTGGAAGTGGTTGAGCTTCCTCACCTGCTTTTGGTAGATCGTCCACGTCTCCGCTCCATACAGCAGCGTCGGCAATATGACAGCTTTGTACATCTTGAGTTTGGTTCTGAGGTGGAGACCATGTCGATTCCAGACCACATTTTGCATGCGTCCAAAGGCTTGGCTGGCTTTAGCGATCCGCTGGGCGATCTCAGCTTCGACTTTGGTGCTGCGTGAGATTGCTGCCTAGATACGTGAAGGTATCTACAGATTTAAGTTGGGCGCCATTGACATTGATGTGAGCTTCGGTGTAGAGAGTGCTAGGCGACGGTTGATGCAGCACAACCGTTTTCTCAGTGTTAATGCGAAGTCCGAAGTTGTCACAGGCGGCAGCGAAGAGGTCCATGCTCCTTTGCATTTCCTCTTATGTCGTTGTATTGAGTGCGCAGTCATCAGCGAATAGAAGTTCGTGGAAAGTCGCTGTGGAGAAAAGATAGTTCGACCGTCGTAGTCCGACGATGTCCACCGTATGCTCCATGGAAGGGTGGAGCAGGGACGGTGACTTGCGCGTGAATTAGTTTTAAGTGATAGTAGCCTTGCGCTGCAGCTACCGCACTCCCTCCTCCTCCCCCACCTGAGCCCGGTGTCAAGACAGAGTCAAGAAGACCGGAGGCGGGAGAGGACGCAGGTGGCTGGCGCGGCTGGGTCCACTAAGTCCTAGTCGCCCCTAGGCGTGCCACCACACCTCCCATGTTCGGCATTTGTTAGCGGAGCGCAACCCGAAAAACGCATGCCGTGCCTTGATGTGGCCCCCGTGTTGGTCCAACGCATCTACCACGTGGCCCGTTAAGGGGGCAACACACACAAACACACGATAGTTCGACCGTCAATTTCAGCCCGGTATCATGACAGAGTCAAGAAGACCAGAGGCGGGAGAGGGCGCAGGTGGCTGGCGCGGCCGGAGCCGCCCCTGGGCGCACCACCACACTTGGCTCGGATCCAACGGAGTGGGAGTGCCATAAAGGCCACATTAAGAAGGAGCCACAGTCTGACTCTGAGTCCGCGAGTCAGCCACTCTACACAAAACACACATTGGGCTGACCACGCGGTCCGCGTTATCCCGTCAGTTGGCAACCTTCCAAGCCACGGCTTTTAGCGCACCGTGATAGTTTCAAGCGCGTCAGATTGTTTATAGTGAGGAAAATGCGCTGAGCTGTCGACCTCACTCTGTCCTCCACCCCAACAATCAGACCACCGTCCGAGTCAGTGAGCTGTATGATGTGGGAGTGGGCGCCTTGGCTGACGGGTCGGCGTACCCGTCTTCGCGCGCCACAGCACGACCTGGCCCCCATAACGCACACACTAAGATTCACTAAATCAGGGGATACGGAGGAGCCATCGCCGTCTGACTCCCACTCCACTGGTCAGCCACTCGACACTCACAGCACATACACTGGACTGACGGCGTGGTCTGGCGTAAGCGTCAGATTGGCAGCCTTCCAAGCCACGGTTTCTAGGAAACCGTGATAACACACACACACGCACACTATGTAACAATCCGTGACAATCCATATCCTGGTGTTGCGATTTTGTCTGGAGGGCATGGGCGACCCACTGTTCCAGTGACAGCGAGTCAAATGATCGAGTAATCATCACGCCCAGAATCAACAACGGTAATGAAAGCCCAACCATTAATGACGGACCGACTACAGACTTTTCCTGAGTCGCGTCGCCTTCTGCAAAAAACTCGGACCGCGTGGTCAGCCCAATGTGTGTTTTGTGTGGAGTGGCTGACTGGCGGACTGAGAGTCAGCCTGCAATGGCTCCTTCTTAATGTGGCCTTATGGCACTCCCACTCCGTGGGATCCATATCAGGTGTAGTGGTACATCCAGGGGCGGCTCCGGCTGCACCAGCCACCTGCGTCCTCTCACGCCTCCGGTGTTCTTGACTCTGTCATGACACCGGGTTTAGGTTGGGGAGGAGGAGAGAGTGCGGTAGCTGCAACGCAAGGCTACTATCACTTAAAACTAATTCACGCGCAAGTCACCGTCCCTGCACCACCTGGTATGGAGCATACGGTGGACCTCGTAGAAATCGACGGTCGAACTGTCATGAAAGGAATAGATACCGAAAAAGGTCCCACTGCACGAAACAGAACTCCCTGTCTTCATTTTATGCATGATGGACTTGCAAACAGTGCCGTCGAGGCTCATCGCGCATCAAAAAGGTGGATATCTAGTTTACGAAGAACAAGTAGAAGTAGACAAAGGAGTAGGGGATAGGACACGGTTAGATGTGCACACTAATATTCTAGTTGTCCTTACTTTAAATTTCAAGGGGGGGGAGGGGGTTATGTTCGAGTTTAGGAGGGGTATTGTTAGGGTTAAATCTGCAGTTCGGACAGAGAAATCGGTATCTCGCTGGAAGGTGGTACAACACAAACTGTAGTATGGAGGGGGTACTTAAATTAATGCTAACACTACTGCTATTACTACTAATACTACCACTACAATTGCTAATACTGCCGTTACTACTACTAATAATACTACTACTGCCACTACTGCTACTAACTCATCCTCATTCTCCCCTCTCCTCAGCAGCATTATCCATCAGGCTATCCGCGTCTAGGGAGAATCAACCATTCTCAAGTTTCATGTAATCCCAAAAATGTCTGTCATCAACCTTAATTTCTTATTCATCCTGTCAGTGAACATTGGTCCTCATTGCCTTCGTTCTATCACGTAGAAATATAGATTAAACCTTCAACTGGAATTGCCAGCGGAGAATTCTGATGATTACTTCCGGTGTCCTGACTACTAACTGATGCTTCGAGTTCCCCCCTAGGGTAACCTCAGATTACACAACCCGAAACTTCCTGTTAGGGCCCTTGGTAAAGGCCAGGCCCAAAACGGCTCCAAAGTTCAGTCAAGACAACTCAAGTGAAATGGAGCAAAGGGCATCACGCTCCCTAGTAAGGTATGTTGGCGTTCGAGGGGGGCAAAATTAGACCTACGTAGGCTCTGTAGACACTCTACTGAACTCCGGGCGTGAGCCTCTAGTTGGTGATCCCAAACGTCTGCCATTCTTCACAGGCGGTTGCAGGGAGCCACCCGGTGGCGATCGACTGCCCCTGGCTTGGCGCTGACGAAGATCAGCATGTGGACGCAGCCTTCTGGCAGCGGCCAGGCCGATCTCCCCCAGTTCCGTCTCAAAGTGCTCCTGTGTAGAGCGTTCGTGCAGCATCACTGAGGTCGTTGCGGTACTGGTGGATGTCGTAGTGGCAACGAGAGTGCTCTCGCTTGGATTGACACTGCGAGCACTACCGACAACGTCATCTTCCAGCGGCTGCGTTAAGGTCAGTGGGAAGGGTGGTGGAGGAGAAGAGGAGAAGGGGGGAGGAGGGTGTGGCAAGTTTGACGAGTCGCAAGCAAAAGGGAAGCTATGAAAGGCCGTCGAGAACCTCGGAGATGAAGAGCGTTCATCAGTTTGAGACGGCGAAGCAAAACAGGGCGTCGCCACCTGGAAGTCACTGTCTGCGCGGGAGTCGATCAGTGGACAGCAGGACGAGGAATCGTCAATCATAAGACGACTGAAGGGAGGAAAGTAGCTGATCTCCTCCAAAAAGGTGCTTGGAGTCGATGGTTTGTAATTGAGCTGAAGGTTAGTGGGAAGAAGCGAAAAATGAAGAAAAAAAAAATTTGGGCAAAAAGTTACGGACGCGAACAAGTGTTGATGTCCTATCGCCAAGACGGCTAGATGCGACAGGGCAAAATGACTGGTTATGGGTTCTCATCAATTAACCATAACATTCGAACGCTCCCAGGCTTCTAATAGAACGAGAAGCAGGAATTGCTACGCCCCGCTAAACCCGCATAGGTAAACCTAGTGGAGCGGTTTAAAGGGTTGCCATCAGGAGATTAAATAAATAAATTGTATATTTAAGGACCAGAAGGCCCCATCATTACAAACTTAGTACCGTGGTTTAAATAAATACAAAGTGGATAATTGCTGCACTATGTGAGCATCCATATGAACAGCATATGGTAAACATATCCGATTCAAAACGATCTGCCATTTTTAAAACAAAAGTCAACAATCTTTGGCATATACGGTGAACTGGAAAAGAAGCAGTAAAAAAAACTCCTATGGTTAAATCGGAGGCGGAGTTCAGCGAGCCGCCAATTTAAAAAAAATAGGAGAAAAAAACTGCTTCACTAAAAAATTAATAGCTAAATACAATGGGATAGTATTGTGATGTTGCTGACAACGTATGAGGGTTTGGAACGCTCCTTGTCGGGTGAGAGATAATATAGCAGTCAGAGCTACTGTTTATAAACACCAGTGGAGGTGAGAGAGGACGAACTCATCGTAGACAACATGGTCGAAACGAAGAGGGGACAGTAGAGGTCACGAGATCATCATCGAGATGCGACCTTGCTGACTGCATAGTCAATCACCAAAGAGGCGAAACCATCCGAACCCGCCTCGATCATCAACGGAACCTGGAGACTATCTTCAGGGTTGCAAATTCGGAGGAAAGTATTAGGTGAGTACAGAAGTTCATAATTCTCAATAAATACTACTGACCCAAACTCGTTCACGATCTTTTACAGATTGTCGACGACTAGGTTTCAACAAAACTAAAAGGGAGTTTCCTTTTACTTTTATCACTAACATCAAAGAGTAAGGACATCACAAACATCGCTCACTCAGCAAATCGAATACTTCTATCTGTTGAAATTAACTCAAAAAATACCAAAGGTTGGAAATACTGCCAATAGGAAGGCGTTTCGGAGGTAACACTAAAAATATCCCAAATGTACGTTTCTCAGAAGAGGAGTATTTAGAAAAACGCAAATAAGCAATACTACGGACGGTATTTAAATGTCCACTACGATTCTTTTACAGCTCTAAGACACAGAGATGACATTGGTTATAGATTCTGCTGGACTGGGATTAATGCAATAAGAGCAATTCAGTTGATTTTAGTCGAGCGAGAGCAAGCAAGCGATTCAAGAACTTTTTTGTCCAGACGGGAGTTTGCTCGGGACGTGACTAAAGTTTACCTGTCTGCTACTTTCAAGCAAAGCTTGTTCGGGAGACAAGCCTGAGGTCGTATCAAAATGACCAACTGGTACTCAGCTGACACAGTGAGAGTAACTGGGATGAGATATATGAGATAATGAGAGGGCGACAAACATGCGCAGCTGTGAGAAATAGGGGCAAATGTGACAAAAAGTGAAAACGCCTGAGCGATCCGTTCTTCTAGAACACCCACCCGATCAGCGGCAGGTTTACGCTCAATCTTCTCCTTATCTGTCCTGTTCTTTCTTTCAGCCCCCTTGGTCTTGAAAACTTTCACCTGACAGGCAGCGGAGTAGATGTGAGTGTGGTCGGCCTCACGGAAGGAGTCAACCTGTGCAGAAACGAAGGACGAAATAAGCAGACAACTTGAGAGCAATTAGGAGCTTACGCATGCATCAATAATCATCAAATAGAGAAGGTATCACCCTCCCAGGGACAAAAGATTTTTAGCGCTCAAGCGATGATTTTCATGTTAATTGCTTCTGCTACTAGGCGAAACATTGCCAGGCCAGAAGCACAGACATTCAGAAGACGAGGCATAATAGAGAATTATTAAGTTACATTCCGCATGTAGAAACTTTCAGGTAACTAATATGATTCCACTAGGAATAAACCCTTTTATGTTTGCTGTTAAGGATTATACTACTATATTTTGACTCTGGTGACTGCGAAAGGGTGCTAAGCTTGGCTTTGGGCAATCTTGTGTGCACATTTATGAGGCAAACCTGGCAGTGACCCGCTGGATAACCATAATTCTTAGCTTTCAGCACTCAAATACAAGCAGTGTGAGCGGTGAGACCATTGACGTTAATACATCATGTAGAGCTGGCAATTTCCACGGTCCTTTATATGGCATATCCCGTCGGTACCACAACTAGCACGGCCACATCACCACAGCCACCATCACCACAACAGGTGCCCTCATCGGCAGACTTACCTGTGAGCTTGGCACTAGGTCACTCAGTCAACAGAACACATATGACACGAAGCCAAGATGAAAGTGAAGGAGGTGGGGAAGATGGCGGTTTAGCAAAGATGTCTGCCGAGATAAATTACGCGTATCAGTTAAAAACAGACCGGAAATCTACAGGAAACGTAGGTCTTAAAATCGTAGTAAAAGGCATCAACTTCCGAAGTGCGTAGCCACCCCAGAGTTTGACAACAGTTTACAGTGACCAAACTCTTGCTCTTTTGGCTGACAGCCGTTTGATAAACAAAACATGGAAAGAAGTTCGGAGACGGTCGAATTCAGCTATTGGTGAAACGGTTATTTTTATGGGTTTTGTTGGCTCTTAGGTCATTTGAGATAGACCTTTCATAACCAGCTGTCTACACGGGCCCTTCATCTATCGCGATAAAGTACTCCATTAGAATCTGCCTGATTCGATTTTTAGTGTTCTCGAGGGTGCTTCATATGAACGGACATGGCGACCTGAAGGTTATAAGCTGTTAAACACGGTGAGATTTAAAAGTGTAAACTTTACCTGAATACGGAAGGGCACACCTTTCTCTCCACCATGTTTTTTGGCCGTAAACTCTGTACTGACACAGAAGGCTTTCACTACAAGGGTGCATTGGTTGGAGGAGTCCCAAATGCATACAACAGCGTTCAAATTGACTGGATCGGAGAAGGCGTCCCGGCAACCGATACATTTGTCTGCCTCTTAAAAAAACGCCAGCAGGAAAGGGGTGAGGAAGAAAACAAGCTGTTTTGGAAAAACGCAAACAGACAGCACGGAAAACGAAAGGGTCGAACTGATAGGCAAGGCGAATTGACATATCGAGTGACCGTCGAGAGGCCCCGTGGGGTAGAAAATACTAGTAGATGGAAAAAAGCCAAATTCTTGTAAAATGGAGCACCTATGCCTTATTTTAACCCAGGAGTGCGGCCCGAAATGACAGCATGGAATATGCAACATTTACCGGCAAGGAGTACTTATCTGTACTTCTGTCTGTTGGTAGTGTTAAAATTACTCGGTTGTTCGACTGCAGTAGATAAATCTCAGTTCAAGTACTCGTATCAACTCTCGGACTGCTTGAGCCCTCTCCTGCCTTCGGTCTCCTTGACTTGGACATGACACCGGGTTCAGGTAGGGGGCGGAGGAGAGCGTGCGGTAGATGCAGCGCAAGTTACCTTAATACACCCACCCTGTGGGGCATACAGCAAAAGTCATCACTCACAAATATCGAAATGTCACAGCATACACGACAAAGTGGGCACAACAGCTAGACGCAGATGATGGCGTGTCACTCAGTGGGGCGGTCTGATGGTAGGCTCTCAATGGGAGAATTAAAGCGAAATTTTCGGTGCCTATTGATAACATATGGTTTGCTGAATAACCAGAGCTAACTCCAATGGGTTTAGCTGCGTAGGCTGGGTCACTCATTCGCGTCAGATCAAGATGCACAAGAAAGCTGTCAAAATTGCCCTACTGAAACATATAAGAAAGCAACAGCTCAGGATTAGTCATTGCTGACTGGCAGAGAATACAGGCATCCCAAGGTGGATAAGCACAAGTGTGATATAAGAGGAAAAGAACTAGGCGGGCAGGGGGAATTGTTCAAAAGACGACGGGAAACGTTCCTAAAACGGAAAAGAAACTGGAGGGATCCAATATTTCGGAACTCCTTCTTTAATGGTTTTCCATTCTAAATCCGGATAAGCGGGCTAGCCGATTGGACGGCCCAATAAGCCTTTATAAACTATAAGTCGTTTTACCGAAGTTTATTGCATTTTATTCTTGTCCATCACGTCATAAAATGCTAAACCTTAGCATAACTCAAGGTTAAGCAAAAAGGTGACTCTAAAACTTCCGGTTCTTAAAAAAATCCGCTATGATATGCACTGTTACCGCGTTTTTAAATCCATAAAAACTGAAGGGGTAACAAAATGTAAGAGTTTAACAAATATCAAATAATAACGGAGAATTCGAGAAAGGCCAGAGGAGCTATGAAAAAGGGCGACACTCGATACCTTTACTACTTACTCACCAATGTCAAGAAGCCGTTCGCCCGGATGTGCACTTTGCCACAGCTCTAAATGTTTGTTTTCCATAAACTGCATCTTCTCCTCATGAAAACATATTCTCACGATACTCTAAAAATTAGAGTGGCAGCTGAGTAATTTCAGAGGTGAAAACTCGATGGTGCTCTTGCTTATTGCATGAACTTAAGAATAAAAAAACATTGAAATCAGGTGTTGGTTTAAAAGAAGTAGACGGAGCACACCTTTATGAGCATCCGTTCTTCTCCAAAGCTCTCGCTTAACCGAAGATCATAGGACTGTCCCTGATTCAGGTAGGTTAGGGAATCCTCATCGATCCGCGTTGCTGGTGAAGTGGGCGCTTTCAATTCAATCGTTAGCCTGAATTGGAAAAAAAGAATCCAGTGTTCAGAAGCGCGAAGTCAAGACATTTAATCTGACGGTAAGGAGGCATATTGCCCTTCTGTTTTGCCTTGGAGCGGCGGCCTGGAAACCTTCGCAAAGCGATAGGTTTTACCCATAAGAACCAGGGGACCCGAAATGAATATTTCTGGCTAATTTTCCATCCCCAGCCGGCCCTATTCCTATTCCAGCCAGACGAGGTTGGCAGCCAGAAAGTGTGACTGGTTGGTCGCATAGAAGTGGCGTTCAACGGTCTGATTGCAGGGCCGAATATGACGGCTACGTGTTGCTTCGTGGCTCTGGTGGAGAGCACCTGTAGATGGTCGCACATCGATGAGTGAAAGATAACCGACAAGTGCTAACAATACGAAAATGAAAACGAAAACGTTTATGCCCCCTATAAGCCAGACAGTCAAAATAAAAAAAGTTGAGGCCAAGGATGACAAAGGAAATAGTTCGCGGTAAAATATGTAATGAGATACAAGCAAAGTATCAGCGCCTTAAAACGTATTTTGCTTGTCTTGCAGATAGTCTGACTGACAGCCCTAAGAGGGGATAATTTTGCGTCGAATTCACCAAATACTCAGCAAATGGAAAGGCCGCTTACTTTTGAATGCACCGGAAAGAAGGGTTAAACTACCAGTGTCGCGGTAAAGAGGAAACCTCGGTATGCCAATATAAAATTAGAACACCAGCTTGCCAGAAGAATTCAAAGGCCAGGTACCTGAGAATGATCAAGCGAGCGTAAGGACGCGGTAAATAGTAGGATTAGCCCTTTCAGTGGCTCCTTGATTTTCCAAGCGTGCGGCTTTGGTTTCACTTACGGGGTGGAGGTTACCCGGATCGCGCATAAATAGGTAGCGATTCTGTCTTTTCCCAGTCTCTCTAAGAGCAAGATAAACCCATTAGTCAGACAACACCCCTCGAACCCCTGTAGACGAACGTGAAACAGTTTATTGGAAGCCACACAACGCTAAAATTGCACATCAGACAGATTACATAGAAGAACACGAAAGCTGTTGACATGAACAGTGGTGATAAATATCTGTATGGACATACTGTTAAGGGGGATACAGGCTGGAGTACAACTGAAGCACTCGTAAGAAGGGTACAGTGAGGCCCGGCGTAACAACATTTCAGAAATGCATGAAACACGTTTAATCGAAAGTTAACGGTACAAATCAGCAGGCATGGGATAGAGCTGCGAATATACGCTTAACTGTAGCTCATTTGACTACCCCAATACTTAATGGAACCAGTGGTTTTTAAAACGCGCACAACATGATGCTCCGAGATATAAGAACCTTCAGAAAAAAAGCAATGTTGATTTTATAGGCCTCAAACATAATCTACTGCCCGTAGAGAAGTCCAGTGCAACTCTTTAGGTTCAACAAGAGTGCTCGCAAGCACACTTCTTTTTAACTCGAATGGAACGAAACTGTCTCACGTAAGGTTCACTAATTGATTAAACAACAAGATTAAGAAAACAGGTGTGACAGCTGAACCAAGGAGACAAACATCGTGTACTGTCGATGGACAATGAGCACGGGTGGTAAATTTGTCAAAGTCGTGGCCGGCAAATGAAAAAGTCAACAGACAAAGGCCAAAAAAGCGTTAGTTAGGAATAAACAAAAATTACGTTGCAAAGAATCTGAAAGTGTGAGCACTGGACCGGTTGGTTTATTAGTCCGTGCTTTCGAACTCGTACAGGAGCTCATCTTCAGAGACTGCATAAGCGCAACGACAAGAAGTGAATATTTTCATAGTCGAACAATAAGGGAGGGGGAAGGAATAGTGTCCCTGACTGGGCAGAGTTCACGCCGCCTGGCTCACAGTGGTCACAGTGCGTCCTTGGTCAGAATGTTCACAACGCTTCTTACTTGCGTGGACGTACGGCCTGAAAAAAATGGGCGCGATTTGGCGTGCCTGTTGATGGAGTTGGTGCCAGACATCCAAGCCTCCATCAATTCCCGCGCCGTCTGGTTACCGGCTAGGTCCAGTATCAGCGTAATCCCGAAATCAAAACCATGGCCTTCATCCAGCGTGCGAACAATGACTTGAAACAGAGGACCGAGTAGCCTTTTTGTGTTCGAATATTCACGAGAAAAGTCGTCCTCTTGTCGGGACTGTATAATGGCAGGGGCAGTCGTGGCATTTAATTTGACAAACTACGCCGGATTTTTCACCTGCATCTAGACGGTCCTTCATTTGCATGATTTTGGTACCTATAGTAACGGCAGAACGACGGGCTATACCCACACCTAACTCGGCGAAAATTCTCTTTGTTGCCTTTGACAAAATTTTATGTACGGTAGAGTGCTAAATTGCTGGTAGCTCTCCTAGGTTTGTTCTTCATGGGCGCGCACAGAGGCAGCGTCTGATTAAGTTTTTTGGGTAGCCATTTTTGCTAATTGGTCCCGGTGATGTCGCAGTTCTTTTAACCTCCAGCTGGATCACTGCGATGCGTTTTACACTTTCGATGAGTACCCTAACACAGTCATGTTTATACACCATCGAGTGGTTTCTATGACATCTGAGGACTTGGAGTGTGGTAGAGGAACGTTCACCGATCGTTTTAGGCGACATACTCGTTCCGTTACGCATTCCGGCTCACTGTCGAGAGCCACCACAGCTGTACAAGGACGATTGATATAGACAGAATAACATTACCACTCCCTGGTCTTTACCGGTAATGCTATTCGACCTGGGTTCTGCTCGTCGGCTTTCTATACACTGGTGTTAAGTTCCTCATCAGTGTGACGATAAAAAGTTGAGGACGGGTAACATTTTGGATTTATCTCCTTCCCTTTCTAATCGAATGCAGGGGAAGATGCTGGTAAGCATGTACTGAAAATCTGACAGCCTGTCTCGTTCAATTATGAAGAACGTGTCGTCCACGTACGAGCACCAAAACGAAGGTTGAGAGTGGTCAAAAGCGACCTCTTCCCACTCTTGTAGGATTAATTCCGCAATTTAGCTGGATATTGGGGAACCCAGCGGTGTTGCCCTGCTTTATTCGTATGTTTTACCCGTTAAATGTGAAAAAGGTTTATCGGCAGAGTGCAAAGAGTTGGATAAGATGTCCAATTTTCAAAGGCCTACTCGGTTCGCCGTTTGCGGACAACCACGCGCCAAGCCAGGTAAGACATATTTGAGCATTTGAAGTGATATCATAAGTTGGTCAAGTCGGCCAGTTTTCCCCAGACGTGAGCGAGGAATATGGAGGCCGAATTGATAGAGACCTCGGAGCTCTCTCGAAGAAATTTAAGTTTCCAGGCCCTTCATTTGGGTAAATTAAAAGTGGGGCCATTTTCAAGCCAATGATTTCTTACAGGGGAACGTTGGCCTTTTGGATTTTGGTACTCCATAGAACCTAACTGGTGCTGTATTGGATGGTTAGGTTGGCCGCCATTCTTCGAACGAGATTACACGGTTGAGCCTCAGTTGGTTTGAGGGCCCGGTTACCTGTTCGATCATCGATGTTGCCTGTGAAGAAGGCATAGGTTTGTAGGATTATTTGTCGTCGATAATTTGTGCCTTGCCATTGTAATCGATGCGGTTCCTCACGACGGGTGCTCTTCTTTTGTCAGCCGGGAGCTCTATAGCATTCTTATCCATTTTGCCTTTCTTTATTGCTTCCATTTCCGCGGGCGACATAGTATCAGCGTGTCTATTCGACATCAGTAAAAAGTGATTTTTTTGGCGCACGGTGTTCTAATACTGAAAATAAACATCGTGAAGCTGAAGATGTGCAGTCAAGCAACCTCACACATCCGAATTCTCAAAATTCGATCAAACAGAGCATAGCAAATTAAGGTTAACATCTCCACCACGAAAAATAAATAGAGCCCGGAATCTTGATGTCTTATAAAACCATAGCAGTCCAATGTATTCGATGCTCTGAAATAATAAATCTGGCCTCAAATTGCAGCCCGAATCTAAGAAGGGCCGAATATACTCAAAACCGGACGGCTCGAGCAACACTTTATATGCTGCGTAACACACTTCACAGTTGAACGATTTCCTTCAGAAAAAAGGACCCTCGTTTGCTGTCAGTGGTGAATTCTTTTGCCTTTAAGGACAGATACGTTAGAGCAATATGCAGTACTTAGCTCACGCCTTCTGTATGACACAAGGATGAATATCGCATTGAGTTTCATATATCAGAGTCTGCACCCTGTAAGAAACAGCTTTAGATCGAAAGGCCGAACGAAAAACCCCACATAATCACCAATTAAGAGTTGAAAAAACTAGACTCGTGGATGACTACAAATACTAGTACGCGGCATAATTTCCCAGTCAATTCCCTATACACTCACGGCAACACGATTCGGCAGCAACAGCGGCAGCAGCACGAGAAAGAGGATCCAGCGGACGCAGCGTACCTCGACTTTGGTGGAAAGGCAGCAAAGCGGTTGCTACTGAAACACTACAGTAAATTTGTGATCCTGTGCCAGTTTATCTTTCTGTTTCAATCACTCCGAAAATAAGTTACCTCTGAAAAAACCAAGGCAGTATTGTAAATTGCTAGAGTTCAAAAGGCAACATCCAAAATGGTACAAAAAATACCCGCTCACACTTACAACGTCGTCGGAAAATTGGTGGCATCTTGAATTCGTTGCTTTGAAGTCTGGAAAGTCTCCGTGCGATGTTCATCGGGATTCACTGGGAGGGCTGAGAGAGCATCCCTAAACGGTAAAAAAGTATTCAATAATAAAGCTTTGATGACGGTTAAATAGTTATAGCAATTGAAAATAGGACCACATTCCAAGCTCCGTTTCTACCATTGACCCTAGGGCTCGCTGTTTTGTCGGTTGTGATCGGGCCCATGGTTCAATGCTAGTGTTACACTCAATGACCAAAAGTCACGTGCTAGAATCTCAGGTGATTCAAACTGAGACTGTGTATGACTAGCTCATGACGGCTAATAAGACAGAAATGGCCATTCCGGTCTCCCTTGTCTTTGTCGGTTCCACATTATCAACATATGCTACCCGTCGCTATGCGACTGCCTGTGAGTACTCTAGTCTGAGTTCCAGGGCACAACGGAACATAAATGTTCCTTAAGCAGATCGGTGAGCCACACACTATCATCATATTCCCGATCGCAACCGACAAAGCAACGAGCCCGTGGCTCAATGGTAGAGCGTTCGACTCAAATACCAAAGGTCGCGGGTTCGAATCCCAGGTGTTCCACACTTGGGATTGGGTATGACTGGCTGATGACGGCTAATAAGCCAGAAATGGCCATTCCGGTCTCCCTTGTCTTTGTCGGTTCCACATTATCAACATATGCTACCCGTCGCTATGCGACTGCCTGTGAGTACTCTAGTCTGAGTTCCAGGGCACAACGGAACATAAATGTTCCTTAAGCAGATCGGTGAGCCACACACTATCATCATATTCCCGATCGCAACCGACAAAGCAACGAGCCCGTGGCTCAATGGTAGAGCGTTCGACTCAAATACCAAAGGTCGCGGGTTCGAATCCCAGGTGTTCCACACTTGGGATTGGGTATGACTGGCTGATGACGGCTAATAAGCCAGAAATGGCCATTCCGGTCTCCCTTGTCTTTGTCGGTTCCACATTATCAGCATATGCTACCCGTCGCTATGCGACTGCCTGTGAGTACTCTAGTCTGAGTTCCAGGGCACAACGGAACATAAATGTTCCTTAAGCAGATCGGTGAGCCACACACTATCATCATATTCCCCGATCGCAACCGACAAAAGCAACGAGCCCGTGGCTCAATGGTAGAGCGTTCGACTCAAATACCAAAGGTCGCGGGTTCGAATCCCAGGTGTTCCACACTTGGGATTGGGTATGACTGGCTGATGACGGCTAATAAGCCAGAAATGGCCATTCCGGTCTCCCTTGTCTTTGTCGGTTCCACATTATCAACATATGCTACCCGTCGCTATGCGACTGCCTGTGAGTACTCTAGTCTGAGTTCCAGGGCACAACGGAACATAAATGTTCCTTAAGCAGATCGGTGAGCCACACACTATCATCATATTCCCGATCGCAACCGACAAAGCAACGAGCCCGTGGCTCAATGGTAGAGCGTTCGACTCAAATACCAAAGGTCGCGGGTTCGAATCCCAGGTGTTCCACACTTGGGATTGGGTATGACTGGCTGATGACGGCTAATAAGCCAGAAATGGCCATTCCGGTCTCCCTTGTCTTTGTCGGTTCCACATTATCAACATATGCTACCCGTCGCTATGCGACTGCCTGTGAGTACTCTAGTCTGAGTTCCAGGGCACAACGGAACATAAATGTTCCTTAAGCAGATCGGTGAGCCACACACTATCATCATATTCCCGATCGCAACCGACAAAGCAACGAGCCCGTGGCTCAATGGTAGAGCGTTCGACTCAAATACCAAAGGTCGCGGGTTCGAATCCCAGGTGTTCCACACTTGGGATTGGGTATGACTGGCTGATGACGGCTAATAAGCCAGAAATGGCCTGACGCTTAGTAATCCAGTCACTTCAAAAGACTCCCCTGAAGACCATGTTATTTTAGCAAGAAATAGCAGTTATCCGGTGTCACTCTCGATTGAAATACACGCATTTTTAGTTTTGGTGGTAACAAATGCAGATTTTAACGTTTAAGGTTACATGTCAACAAACGAGAATAGCTTCTCTAAAAGAAATTGATTAAGCTGAGTTATCACTTAGATACGACTTTTTAGAAACTCCTAAAGACTTCCTTTAGACGTGATAAAATTTTACGACCACTCGAGTACCCCTGTACCAGCAAGTCCGATTGAGTTGCTTTTGTGCGCCTAGTTATCTGATTGGCTAATGGGGCACAACTGGCTTCTGACGCTAATCCCACGGAGGGTGATTGTGCCTTCAAGCGCTAGTGTCAGGGACTCAAAAAAACTAAATCAATAATAACTGTAGAACACAGCCCTTTGAACTTGCACTGCTATCAGAGTTAGCCCCTGATAGTACAGCTGCGGCCACGCTTAAGACCATGTTAGGACGATCCAGATTCATTGCCCTCTGATTGGCTGCAACGACAGGACCTGTTCGAGTGAGCCGTGTCCATCCGTCTGAAGGCGCGCAAATGACTTGCACGCGCGTAGGGTTCGATACCGGGCCGAGCGCAATCTGTGAGGTGCCTTGGTGGGGAAGTGAGGGAGTCGAACTGAGCAGACTGCGACGATCAGGAAAATACCCTTAAGCACGCAATAACTTTGGGCTGGGGTCAAAATGGGCCGACAAGCGTTTGGGATACATGTACTATGACGCGAGGATGTTATGGGCTGAGGGGAGTGACCGCACCTAGAGCGGGGCCACTCACAAACCTGGACAGAACGCCCTGCAGCCGGCGCGTGCGTATATTTGAAAAATTAAGGACATTCGTATCAGTCTGTTATAGCAAAAACTTTGGAGTCACTGTAGCCGGCAGCTTAAGTTGTCAATTGACATCAAAATGTTATCAGGAACGCAACCCTCCAGCGGGAGGCTGAGTCCACCGATTAGTTCCGCCCAACTGATAAAAATTGCATTTGAGAGAAAAAAACAAAATTTGCAAGGCATGGAAATCAAGCGTAGTAGAAATGATGTACAATACAAAATAAACAAGCTTACGGCCTTACCTCATACTGAACTTTGAGTCAGGAAGGTTAGAATTCAGGGACAACAAGGTTTTATGGACTGAAAGGGAAGAATCGGTGAAATTAAAATCGAAATCAGGGTCCATCTTTAACATGTTTGAATTTCTCCGAAGAAATAGACCGGAAATCGCACACTTAATCGTCTCAACCGGGAGGTGTAACGCATGTACCACTTTATCTAAAACAGCTGGCAAACCAAAACAGATGGGATAATCATAGGGCAACCAGAGCGACAAAACACAGTGGTCAAACGGCACGCGGGAGGTCTAACACTTAAAGCTGAGAAGAAATCCCCAAACTGTAATATTTCATGGATAAAATTGATGAAAGCACTAAAAAATTGAACTTTTGGCACCCACTTCAAATTTGGTTTTAAGTTTTCGACACCCGTGGAATGTAAACTCGTCATGATTTCGATCTGCTTATTTATTTATCTATTGCCAGTTTACAGGCAAGGTCAAAAGAGATATGCAATAGAGGTACGAGTTGACAGTGAAAAAAATCCCTGATCATTCTTTCAAGTGTTTTCAGGCGAAAAAAACTGCAGTTTATTGTATGATTAAAGTTCGGGACTGGAAAGGGTTGACACAGGTGCACGGAGTATTCCTTCTCCATTCATTGTTATGGATCGAGTATTCTGCACCAGCAACAGGTGTTTTTGCGAACAGTTGCTCGCTTTCCACTGAGGAAAAAGCCAATTACGGACTGCAGAGTCAGCACCATTGCCCTCAGCACAGGATTCAGAGTCCATGAACGCCATCAGAACGGAAGAGAGATTTCACCGATTCAGCACCCAAAATTTGTTCGAGATGTCCTGAATGTAGAAAAATAGTTACAGCTTTCCGAAACAAAGGATAGCTTTGCTGAATTTTGATACTTCTTGGTAGCTTATTCCAGATTGCTATAGCGTTTAGTAAAAAAAAACTGACGGTATCTAACTGTGCGTACCAGAGGAAGAAATAAAAAGTTATCTCGATGACTGGTGCATGGAGTGTGGTCAAGCTGCCTCAAAGTAGTTAGTGGATTAGAGGCACGACTGTGTTAATTTAAAACTGTAATCTGCGAGGTCACAATGGGTCGAGGTTAGTAAGATCATAGCGTTTTTGGTAGGACACTTTACGGTGTTCCTCAGAGAAAACTCTTTTGTAAAGAAATGATAGAGTGATTCTAGCTTCTTTCGTTCACTAGCGTGCAGAAGGCTAAATGGAAACGAAGAGTATTTTAGACAAGGTCTGACGTACATTTTATAAAGGTTTGTTCTATTTTTGTTGGTTTTAAAATTTCTGCGAATAAACCCAGTAGTTCGGCGTGCTTCCGAGGCACTCAAGGCATAGTGTTCTGAAAGATTAAGACCACTAGAGTATGATATGTCTGAATGATTTATAACTCCGCGCACATTTATTTCGTGACCATATATACTAAGGTAGGACTGATGATTGTCGCCAACAACCATAATGGAGCGGTTCTGGCAAGAAATTGAAAGGCGCCATGTGCAAAACCACTGAGCGCAGTCCTGAAGATTTGTTTTTAAGAGCTCAAACACGATGTTTTGATCGGAAATTTTAAATCTTTAGGTAAATTTTACATCTTCAGCGTACATAAAGGGCTTACTTTACTGTAAACAAACAGGAACATTGTTGACAAAAGGGCAAAATATGAGCAGGCCAAGCTGTCTACCCCGAATAACTCCAATCCTTAAATGCGTAGGAAGCAGAGACGCCAGGTAAGTTAAATACCCTTTTGTTAAATTTTCCTGCTCACTGTTTTGATTTCAGCAACCAATTAACCGAGAAACTGGAGAACCTGCATGCTCCAGATAATAAAGGCACCGTGGAAACACAATGGTGCCAACTGAGAAATGTCATCCAGTGCACCACCTTCGAAGTCCTCGAACGCGCACCGTCAACACCAGGACTGGTTTGACGACAATGACGCCGACATCAGCAACTGACTCGCGGAGAAAAATGGACTACACAAAGCCTACACTGACCTTCAGACTGATGCCAGCAAATCAACCTTCTTTAGATGCCGGCGCCTTGTACAGCAACGGCTGCGGGAGATGCAGGACGCCTAGATGATCCGAAGGTCTGAGGAAATCCAGGGGTATGCGGACCGCAATGAAATAAGAAACTTTTTCAAAGCCATCAAGGCTATCTTTGGCCCGTGTATCAAGGGGACCGCACTACTGTTCAGCTCTGACGGCACAACACTGCTGACAGAGAAATTGAAAATTCTGATGCGCTGGGCCAAGCACTTCAGATGAGTCCTTAATTGCTCATCAGCCATCTTCGATTCTACCATTGACCGGCTCCCTCAAGTGGACACGAACAATGACCTGGATCTGCCGCCTTCCCTACCCGAAACCATCTGGGCTGTGCAGCAGATTTCCAGCGGTAAAGCACCGGGATCCGACGCAATCCCACCGGAAGTCCACAAGGACGGTGGGCCCCGGCTGCTGGTAGAACACACAAAACTCTTCCAGGAGATGTAGCGCCAAGGACAAGTTTCTAAGGATTTCAAAGACGTGACCATCGTCCATCTCTTCAAACGGAAGGGGAACTAGAAACTCCGTCATAATCACAGAGGCGTCTCGTTGCTCAACATTACTCGGAAGATCTTCGCCCGAATCCTTCTCAATCGTCTGAACGGTCATCTAGAGCAGGGCCTGCTCCCGGAATGCCAATGTGGCTTCCACTGACACCGTGCTACAACCGACATGATCTTTGCCGCCAGCCAGCTACAAGAGAAGTGCCAGGAGATGCGAACTCACCTTTACACTACCTTCGTGGATCTGACGAAAGCGATGAATCGCGACGGACTGTGGAAAGTCATGCAGAAATTCGGCTGACCTGAGTGGTTCATGCACATGGTGCGTCAGCTTCATGACGGGATAACGGCGCGCGTCACTGAAAACGGTACGGTATCCGAAGCATTATTCACAGTAACCAACGGAGTGAAGCAGGGATGTCTATTGGCTCCCACTCTGTTCAGTATCATATTCTCTGCTATGCTGCTGGACGCCTACTGTGATGAGCAGCCTGGGATCCGCATCGCCTACAGAACTAACGGGCACCTTCTCAACAGTCGGCGCATGCAGGCTTCAACGCACGTGTCTACGGCTACAGTCCATGACTTGCTCTTCGCGGACGAATGCACCATTAATAACGTGACGTATGAGGAAATGCAAAGGAATATGGACCTATTTGCTGCAGGCTGCGCCGATTTTGGATTAACAATCAGTACAGCCAAAACGGTTGTCATGCCCCAGCCGCCACCCAGCACGGAAAACAATGCTCCCCGAATCACTGTCAACGGTGCTGAACTCAAAAACGGGGAAACCTTAGCTTATCTAGGAAGCACGCTGTCACGCAACACAAGAATCGATGACGAGGTTGCCCAACAAATATCTAAAGCTAGTCAGGCCTTCGGCCGGCTGCAGGCCTCCGTGTGGAATTGCCACGGTATTCACCTGAACACTAAACTGAAGATGTACAAGGCTGACGTCTTGACGACAATCCTTTACGGAGTGGAGACCAGGACCGTCTACTCGAACCAAGCCAGGAAGCTGAATCACTTCCATCTCAGCTGCCTCCGCAGAATACTGAAGCTGAGATGGCAAGACAGGATCATGGACACGGAAGTTCTGGAGCGGACCGGAATCCTCAGCCTCCAAGCCATGCTGAGGCAAGTGCAACTGCGATGGAGTAGCCACCTGGTAAGAATGGACGACGAGCGACTACCCAAACGACTTTTCTATGGAGATGTCGCTACGGGTGCTCGCCGACAAGGTCAAAAAGGACGCTACAAGGACACTTTTAAGAAATCCCTGAAGCAACTGCAAATCAACCCGGCAACCTGAAAGGACCTCGCCCATGATAGACCTGCATGGAGAAGATCCGTCATAACTGGTTCAGCAATCAATGAGGCTAACCGGATCGCCACCACCAAGGCCAAACGAGCGGAACGAAAGTCACCAGAGCCCCGAACCAACATCGTCAATGACCAGGCCCTGCCAACATGCCCGCCCTGTCAACGCATCTTCCGCGCGCGAATCGGCCTGGTTGGCATCTTCGGACGCAATGCAGCAACAATCCGGCGATTCCAACTTCTACGACAAATTCTACCAACCCTCTTTCAGACTCCCCCACCGTCACTCCTGGCATCAATTACATTTCTCCCACCATCATAGAGGTCACATCCCAATACTCATCACCCATTACCCCCACCACCGTAACCACGATCGCCTTCGCAGCCACCGCCACCACCACCATCAGCGATGGGAACTATCTCCTAAACTGTCCTCAATACAACCTCATTCACCTCATGCATCGGACTGGTCGGTCACTTGCGAACCCATCTTACAGAGACTGGTGAACCATTGCTTGGAGCACCAACACATAGCAGAGATCGCCGCCTTCACTGCCCTCATTGTCCTCGCGCATTCACTCATCACATGGGCTTATTCGGTCACATGCGCATCCATGACAGCGGACTTTACCCCGATGCTGGCAACACCGATACACCAAGCACACCCTCCGCTCCTGCCATTCTTAACGCCACTACCACCCCACTACCAATAATGACATCCCCACAGCGTATACCCATTTCTCCTGCCCACTCTGCGCCCGAAACTTCAACTCACGCATCAGCCTGGTCGATCACATGCGAATCCATCGCACGGAGGCTGGTGAAACATTGCTTGGTGCTCCAACATACAGTCGACACGCCCGCCTCCACTGCCCTCACTGCTCCCGCACATTAACACACCGTATGGGCCTATTAGGACACATGCGCCTCCACGACAACCTGCGGTAAACCATTGGAGGCTAAGCCACATCAGCGCACACCATCTACACTAATACATAGACAACACCCTCACAATCATCATAATGTACCTGAGGATATCGCGGTTTCTAGAAACCATGGCTTGGAAGGCTGCCAATCTTACGCTTACACCAGACCACGCCGTCGGCCCAGTGTATGTGTCGTTTGTGTCGAGTGGCTGACCAGTGGACTGGGAGTCAGACGGCGATGGCTCCTCCATATACCCTGAGTAATTTAATCCTGGTGTGTGCGTTATGGGGGCCAGGTCATGATGTGGCGCGTGAAGACGGGTACGCTGACCCGTTAGTCAATGCACCCACTCCCACATCAGACAACTGACTGGCTCGGATGGTGGTCTGATTGTAGCCACCTGTGCCCTCTTCCATCTCCGGTCTTCTTGACTCTGTCTTGACCCCGGGCTCAGCTATGGGAGGAGGAGAGATCGCGGTAGCTGCAGCGTAAGGATACTATCAATTTAAACTTAATCACACGCAAGTCAACGTCCTTGCACGACCCTTCCGTGCAGAATACGGTGGACCTCGTCGAAATCGATGGTCGAACTGCCAGGAAGCAGAGACCGGCTTCGAGTCTTCTAACCCAGAGAAGGCAACATGAACTCTGCATTGGATCAGACATGCATTTAAAAAAATCCCCTCTGATCTCTTCAGAAAGGTCTTTGGTGTCTTAGTGAAACCACATTTAGATTACGGAATACCTGCCTGGATGCCGTGGGTGAATAAAGATATTTACCTCCTAGAACAGGTGCAACGGAGAGCAACGAAGATGGTTGACAGTCTTTAGTCTTTACCGTACCAAGACAGATTGAAAAAGCTTGAGTTATTTCCTCTTTTCTATAGACATTTAAGGTGTAGCCTTTTCTAGACATTTTGTTTTATCCGGGGCCATGATTTCTCCCTGAGATTGGAGGATTTCTTCGAGTTCACCTGCACAACGCATCTGCATGGTCATCTTTACAAGGTCAATAGCGAGCGCACGCAATTGAACCTCAGAAAGTACGCCCTTGAAACTCGTTACAAAGCCCAACGGTTACCGCCGACAGCATTTAGGATTTCAAAAGCAGGCTTGATGGCATAATATTGGACAAAAGACGACTCTCACAACATTATTACTTAAAACCAGCCTTTTAAAATCTTTTGGGTTCTACTTTGCTTCCACAATGTTTCGTCTAAAACCGTGGAAACGCATTCGAAGTTATATTATGCTTTGACTCAAAAGCATTTTAAATGTCCACAATTTTATATTGTCTGTATATTTGCACTGATAAAGTCACAATAATAGGGTCATCAAGGGCTATGCCTGTAACCCTTCAAACTATACAATGTACAAAGTTCACAAGTAGTTCTTGGTAAGCCAGCGCAGATTGTTAGCACAAATAAAAGTCCGAATAAAATCTCGGTCTCTCAAACATTGAAATGTCTAGCTTCTCCATGAAAAATATTCCTTTGCGATCGCCTTTTACTCCCGAAAACACCCTTAACCCAGCTAATTCGAATTTGCAACTACCGCCCAGAACATTCACCGAGGTTGCTTAACCAAACATTCCAGAATTCTCGTCCAATAATGGTGCTTCTGCTCTGTTTACAACAGTGCACCCTCCATCCCGCAGCCCCTTCCGCCACGGGGGTTTTCCCAGTTGTTTCCTAATACGACAGGTCCTGCTGGACTACTAGCCTCACCAGACCTTCCGTATCACTTTTATAGGAATAATTTGCAGTAGACTGACCATGGGTTTCTCGGACCAGCTCAAATAGTTAGTGTTAGTGCTGAGTTCCCGTGTCCGTCATTTCGACCTCCATATATTATTCCTCTTTACCCACATCAGCCGCTTGATATGCCACAAACTTTTTTCCAGAACCTTATGTTCACTGGCCCGTCAACCACTGGACGACTTGACTGCCCTCCCTAAAAAAACACCTTGCTCACTTACACTGTTCCTTCTTAATGCCAGATCCTTGCTCAACAAAATGACCCTGCTTCAGACTTTGGTCTTCGCCCACTATCCACACATTGTTATAGTAACTGAAACATGGGCAACTCCTTCCATAGCCGACTCCGAACTCTCTCTTCTAGATTATAATTAAATTCGAAATGATCGCCGTGACAGCCATGGTGAAGGAAGCTGTATCTATGTTGAGCAAGCGCTGGCAGCTCAGGCCTTAGACTACACGCGATTTACCGCGATTAAAGAGAGCTGTTGACTTCGAATTACCGTAAAAATAAGAACTTTTTACTAGTTGGTTGTTTCTATCGTCCACCGAATGCTAGTGAGGATTATGATCTTTGCCCCTCATAGGCATTTCACGCCGTGACTGACTTGAAGTTTAAGTATTGCTTGAGTGCAGGTGATTTCAAACTTCCTGAAATACAATGGTTTCCACCTTCCGGCCCTTTAAAGTTCGAGGACTTACTCTAGGCCGTAGAGATCGGCATGTGGCATCAGTTTTTCAACTTCCACACCCAAGGACCGAACATACTTGATCATATATTATGCAGTGGTTTCCCGCATTTGACAGTGCCATCTTTTGGCGAATTTGGGATTCCAGACAATGGCATCGTTGTTTATAGACGAAAATTCGAAACTGATGACATTTTTCCAAAAAATATAAATCTTTTTTTGATTTCCGATCAGCACTTTTGACAGAATTATTGATGCATCTTAATTCCCACGACTGGTATGATTTCATTCTATGACAGTATGTGAAAACCTGTATTAGTATGCTCTTCGATGTTTTGGATCCACTTATTTCTCGTTTTGTTATCTTTGAGAAAATAATTTGTCACGGATGAGGTTTACCTACCGGCATCTTTTCGCCATAGATTGCGTTAACTCTCTCGTCGACTCCATCTGCAAAACGACTTTTCCTTGATTCGACGAATTTTGAGCAGGCTACGAGGCTGTCCGACGAAAATGGACAAGCCGATGAGGTTAAATTTTTTTAAAAACGTCCGTTAAATGTAGCGAAACTTCTTTCACGCACAGAAAAACACGGCATGTCGTCCTTCGAGACGCCTTTGGAAATCCTATAGTTGGTAACCAGTTAAAGGTTCATAGTTTTAACGTTTTCTTCTCCAGAACATTTAGTGAAAATTCGACCGCTCACCTTCCGACCATCGAGGGAGTGACCGGTGCCATCCTTGGAACCATGACTTTTACCCTCTGGGACGTAACTGTAAGCGTTCGACGTTTTCTTCAATCTCATTGCCCTGGATCAGGTGGGGTCCCAGTCAGTATTATAAAGGCGGATGCTAATGATATTTTCCGTCCCTTCTGTGTTAGATATTTAATCTAGCTCTGGAAATTGAAACCTTTCCCAGTTGTTAGAAGGAATCGCACATTCTACCTCTACCCAAACACGACCAATCTACGTCCTTGGACGATTTTCGGCCAATTAACACATATTCCGTCACCTCCAAAATCTTGGAGACTTAGAGCAAAGATATGATGATGTACCACTTAACTGAGAATTACTAACTGAGTGCGGCCCAGCATGGGATTCCTCAAAAAAGGCCTTGTGACACCTGTCAGCTCTCTTTCTTTGATCACTTTTTACAATCTAGGGACAATGTTTTTGCATTTTACATAGTCTTTTTCGATTTCACTAAGGCTTTTTATCGTGATGACCATGCTATCCTTCTCTTGAAACTTTCCTCTTTCAGTTTATGTGATAAACTTCTAAACTTGATATCTTCTTATCTGGATTCCAGCATACAACATGTTGTGTTATCTCCAACCCTACATGTGTGAGGATTGGATTGATTCAGGACAGTGTGCTTGACACACTCTAATTTTGTCTTTTTATAAATGATTTCCCAGCTTTATTTCAGAATGATGGGCTCTTTATGTATGCTGCCGATTGAGAATATGCCTATCAATACAAACCTGCAGATCGCAACACCGTGCTTGAAATCCTTAAAAATAATCTTAAGGCCTTTGACCAATGGTGCTGCAATTGCCCTTTTTCCCTTTCTTGTCACAAATGCTCCGTTATGGTTGTTAGAGACGACCATCAGACTTACTTAAGCACAGATGATCACCACCTCAATGGGCCTGAAGTTCAATTTAATTTTTCAATTTAATTTATTGAGGGAAATAGGCAATTTTTAAGGATCTGGGCATATCATTTAACAATGGTCTTAATCTTTCAGTGCATTGCGCCACGAGATTCTCCAAAACACGCACAACTACCGGGTTTATCTTCAGAAATTTTAAAACTATCGACATTAGACTCCACTTTAAAAACTTACGTTTGGCCTAGTCTGGAAAACTGCTCGCTTCTTTTAAGCATTTTGCGGGAAAGTGAACGGAAGAAAATCGAATCGGTTCAAACTTTCTTTGCTTAAAGAGTATTTTATCATCGGGGAACTGTTATCTGACGTATCAAGATCGCTGTGGGCTAGTAAACATGGATCACTTATAGTTTAACCGACTACAGAAGGGAATCTTTTTACTTTTTGAGCTTTTAACTAGCTCGCACAATTAAGAATTGTCAGTTTTTTTTCGGTAAACGACAATGCAATATTGAAGAAACTACCCCAGAATATAAAAATCCTGCAAACGTATTTTTTGTTTAAGAGAACTATCGCTATTTTTCTGGATTCAGAAAAGCTTCCAGGAATTCAATTTAATTTATTGTGGGAAATAGGCATAGGCCTTTGAGTACCCTATTTATAACGTGAAATAAAGTGTGGTTTACAAAGAAACCAGGTGGGTTGCAAAAGTTCCAAGGTCTCGAGGCGGGTTGGATATGGTAAGGAGCTTTGACTCCTAACCATGTTGGTGGCTCTCCTCTGTACTCTTTCGAGGCAGTTCTGATCTTCATCTGTCAAGGGTCTCCAGGCTTTTAAGGAATATTCCAAATTTGAACTAATGAAGGTTCCAACAGACTAAGCGAAGAGATCATCATCGAAATCCAAAAAGGCTGGTCTGATGGCATGCAAGACAGCCATTGCGCTCTTCGCCAATTTCGAGCAGTGAGGAATGGTTTTAAGGTGGTGGTCATCAGCACACCAAGGTCCTTTTGGGTTTTCATATCTCGTAAGGCTTCATTGTTGAGAAAGTAGCTTTTACTGTCGGAAGATCTGGATGGGTTGCCTAAGTGAAGTATTGTACACTTATTGACGTTGAATCGCAAAAGCCAATGATTCGACCAACCAAGTTAAGTTGATCTGTAGTTTATATTCGTCGACAGGGCTCTGGATTACATTCCAGATTTTCATGTCATCGGAAAACATTGCTGCTTCACACTCCAGATCCCTGACACAATCGTCCACGTATATTAGGAACAGTCTGGGCCCTAGTACTGAACCCTGAGGAACCCCACTCTCGACCGCAGCAGAACTTGACCTCCCTTGGCCGATGCACACAACCTGGCGCCGACCCACGAGGAAGTTTTCAATCCACTTGAGGAAGTTTCCTCTGATTCTCATTCTTTATAGCTTGTACAACAGTCTCTGGTGCGGAACAGTGTCGAAGACCTTTTGAAAGCCAATGAAGGCGATGTGAACCGCGTGTCTTTATTCAAGTGCTTGGTTTCACCTCTGGAGAGATTTTAGCAAATTTATCATGCAGGATCTTCCTTTTCAGAACCCGTGTTGACAGTTTGATAACGTAGTATGAGTCTCTAGTAATCGCACCAATTCACTCTTGATGATCATTTAAATAACTTTGCGAAGGATGCATGTGAATCTTATGGGCCTGTAGTTTGTCACTAACGCGGGGCTACTGCTTTTGTACAAAAGAGTTAGATGTTTCAGCTTCCAATCCATTGGAAGTGTTCCGGAGACAAATGACTTTTGAAAGAGCAATGAAAGAGGTGCGGAAAGTTAATTGGCGAGTTCTTTCAGAAGTTTGGGTGGAAGCTCATCTGGTCCTGGGGATTTCGTTTAATTCCTTTAATTCCTTTCGGATCAGAAATTCTGAGAATATTATGTGGGTAATGCTTGCAGTTGAACAGGTTATCCGCTGAGGGACGCAGGAACCTTGCGTCGTTTGGGTAGACTGAGCAGTTGAACTGTGAAAAGTACTCGGCTTTGTCCCTGTTTTCAGAAATTTCGACGCCCACGGCAGTCTTAACCATCGGAATTTGATGCTTATTCCTTGTACATCTGCGGAGGTAACTGTAGACTAATATTGGAGTCTGCGTTGCCTTAGCCACCAAAGTCTTCTCGAATTCTCTTGCTTAACTCTTTGAAAATTAATTGCAAAACAAATCACGGATTTTTGCATAAGCAATCAAATTATCAACTTTTCCCTAACACGGCTTCTTACCGGACCGCTCTTGTGAAACCTGCCACAGGTCTTTTCTAAATCTACTAACCTCTCTTCGTAATGATCATCTATCTATAATAAAAAAATAAAAATAAATAAATTGTATATTTAAGGCCCAGAGGGCCTCATCATTACAAACTTAGTACCGTGGTTTAAATAAATACAAAGTGGATAATTGCTGCACTATGGGAGCATCCATATGAACAGCAGAAATGAGTAGTACATATCCGATTCAAAACGATTTGCCATTTTTAAAACAAAAGTCAACAATCTTTGGCATATACGGTGAACTAAAAAAGAAGCAGTAAAAAAAACTTTTAGGGTTAAATTGGAGGCGGAGTTCGGCGAGCCGCCAATTTAAAAAAAAATAGGAGAAAAAAACTGCTTCACTAAAAAATTAATAGCTAAATGCAACGGGATAGTATTGTGATGTTGCTGATAACGTATGAGGGTTCGGAACGCTCCTTGTCGGGTGAGAGATAATATAGCAGTCAGCGCTACTGTTTATAAACACCAGTGGAGGTGAGAGAGGACGAACTCATCGTAGACAACATGCTAGTTATCGATTTGATCTTAGTAAGGCATTCGATAAAATGCCTCATAGACGACTTCTAGCTAAACTAGAAGCTATGGAATGAAAGAGCTACGGGTAAGAGATAATTTAGCAGGCAGCGCTACTGTTTATAAACACCAGTGGAGGTGAGAGAGGACGAACTCATCGTAGACAACATAGTAGTTATCCATTTTGATCTTAGTAAGGCTTCGATAAAATGCCTCATAGACGACTTCTAGCTTAACTAGAAGCTATGGGATTTCATAGTCCCCTTACTGACTTTATATGATCATACATAAATTATCGAAAATAAAACGTTTTAGTAGGGTGCTCAAAATCAAGTGCTAGCCCGATTGTTAGTGGTGTCCTTCAAGGTACCTTATTAGGTCGTTTGTTGTTCTTACTGAACACAAATGATATTTCATCGATATTTAAACATTCTCAATCTTTTATTTATACTGATAACCTCAAATGCGTGTATTCCTTCTCTAACTCTATGACCGAACGGTGCCTAGAACAAATTCATTCAGACTTCGACGCTCTTTCAGCCTGAAACTCCACATGGCTAATGGAGTTCTCACATAATAAGTGTCGCTACATGAGTTTTGGGCCTGTAAGGCTGCCACAACCTCTTATTTTTGAAGGTTGCCTTATGATTGAATGTTCCTCCAATAAATTAGATCTTTCACCTCGTGCCAATAGAATTACGGCCAAAGCTGCTCAGATTTGCGGCTTTATTTCTTATAATTTCTACCTTCCTGAAATTAAATTAACACTTTATCGTATGTTTGTACTTCCCATTCTTGAATTTTGCTGTCCTTTCTTCGGTTTAATGAACGAATCTAGCCGTTCAAAAATTGAAAAGATCAAAAGACCTTTCACAAAAATCTCCTGTATCCGACTCTTTCAACTACTTCCTACTCAACAAGATGCCAGCTAACAAAGCTAAAATTTCTTTGGGTCAGGAGACTTGAAGCAGGCTTTAGTCTCCTTTTTCGACTTAATAATAATTCAACTCTCCCCAAGCTTTCTGTCATTACCCCCATTAGTCTTCCTTATAAACCAAGAAATTCTGCACTGATTATACCTCCCCCTGCATCCTCAACGTGTAAACGCTCTCTCTTCTTTGCTTCTAGGTATAGTTTTCTTTGGAATAACTAGCCAATTGAAATTAGGTCGTTTTACTAGTTTATCGGCATTCAAGCGAAGGCTGCACATTTATCTTAACACTGATTCTATTAACCTTGTATTTTCCTCAATTTTTCCCAGTAGCTTTCCCTATGACTCGGAGAAAGGACCATCGGGAATTTAAGTGACCCTCTTGAAACTATATTTTCGCTACCTTGAGGCGCCCATGAACTTTGATGTCTCCTTATATCACCAGTCATCCAAACGATGACGTCGTTCGAACGTACACATTTGGTGGTCCACAGTCTAAAATGCTACCGTTTCTTTGGATGCTTACCATCATCAGAATTCAATTCTGGATCCTAAGATGCTGAGGACTTAAGTTCATTGACGCATTTTTATGAGATTTTGTTTCAAACGCCTATGTGATCAAGAACGAATTATCTCGACGTTTCATTATCTCATTCTGAAATGCTACTGCAGTATTAGCCCTACTCTACTACCTGACCATTTTTTCCTAAGCAGTTTTTTTCTCCTACCGTCTTTTCAAAAATGAAGGCCTATTGAACTCTGCCTCCATTTTTATGGTAAGAGTTTTATTTCACTGCCAATTTTTTCTAGTTCACCATTAATTTCGAAACATCGCTAACTGCTGGCATAGCAGGACAAGTTGTCTACATTATTAAGTATTTGTACATTTTATCTGAACAAATTGTCATTACTTTATTTCGTTACTAATGTTTGCTTAGACAGTGCCTTGCCGGTGCTAACCTAATATTAATTCTAAATTCTAAATCTTCGAGGCTGCAGGCAGTGTATTTATTGGCCTAAAGTCATCGAATGACGTAGTTCGGCCGTGTTTGGGTATAGGCAGAATGTGCAATTCCTTCCATAAAATGAGGAAGGTTTCACTTTCAAGAGCAAGATTAAATATCTTATACAGAAAAGTGACGGAATTATATCATTTGCATCCACATTTAGAACGCTGACCGTAACGCCATCTGTCCCAGGATTGTAAGATTGACGAGAACGCCGAATGGCTACGGTCAAGTCTCAGAGGGTAAAAGTAATGTTTTCGAGAACGTAACCGTTCCAAACCCAGATGTTTAGAAAAAGGGGGGTCGAATGTTCACTAAAAGTTCTAGACAAGAACGCATTGAAGCTATCAGCTGTCAGCTACAGGGTTTCCAAAAGCGTCTCGAAGTACAGGGTACTGAGTTTTTCTCTGCGCTTTTACTGTACACGAAAAGAGTTTTGCGACATTTAACGAAGTGTTTTCGGCAAAGTTACTCTCTTCAGCTAGTCGTTTTTCGTCAGAGAGCCTCTTAGCCTGTTCAAAAGTTTGTTGGATCATAGGTAGGACGGAAGCGTCGTTTTGTAGATGAAAACGACGGGAGAGTCTATGCAGTCTACGGCGGAATGATAAAGGTAGGTAGACTTCATCCTGGACATTAAGTATTTTCTTACGGGGAACAAAACGAGAAATGAGTGGACCTAGAACTTGGTAAAAAGTATCTGTACAAACATGCACATCCGAACATACAAAGAAGTTAGTCCAATCGTGGGAATTTAGGTGTGTTAGCAATTCCCTCATATTTGCTGATTTCAAATCACGGAAAAAGCTATATTTTTATGGGAAAAGTTTCAGTAGCCTCTAGTTCTAGTGTAGAAAGAACTTTCGCATGATCAGAACTCCCAAGTTGATCTAAAAGTGACACTGACAAGGGCTGAAAACCTCTACAGAAAATAAGATCAAGTATGTTTGATCCCTCGGGTGGGAAAATCAAATACCTGGTCCCACATGCCTATATCTATGGCCTCAAGTAGGTCTTCGAAATTTTCAGGACCGGAAGTTGGAAACCAATGAACTTCAGGAAGATTGAAGTCACCTGCAATCAAGCAGTACTTCAGATTTAAGTCAGCTGCGGCGTTAAATGCTTGCAAGAGACAAACATCGCAGTCCCCACTGGCATTGGGTGGACGATAGTCACTACCAACGAGTAAAGAGTAGTTAACTTTTAGAACTACTCGGAGCCAACAGCTCTCTTCTACCGTGGTAAATTGGCGAAAGTCCAACGGAAGAAATGTAAGTGGTTGCTTAACATAGGCACAGCTTCCTCCGCCACGGCCCTCGTGTCAATCATTCCGAATGTAAGCGTAGTCTAGAATAGAGAGTTCGGAGTCGGATACACAGGGTGTTGCCCATGTCTCTGTAAAAATTACATTGTCGGAGCGGTGGATTAAAACCAGAGTCTGGAGCAGAGGCATCTTATTAAGCAGAGATCTGGCATTGAGGACGATTATTTTAAGCGGGCACGTTTTCAGTTTCTGAAACAGGACAGTTAAATGGTCAGAGTGACTGCCTTCAGCCAAAGAAATGCTCTTTTCACTTGAACTATCTGTCCGTCCCTTTTTCTGAGATTTGCCTCGCAATTGGTCTTTCGTGTTTTCAGTTCTATTATTAGCTGTCGCGTTTTCATTTGCTCTTTCAGCCCACATTCCGGTTGAAAAACACTTCAGAATGCGGGCCCCGTAGGATTGATTTTCTCTGTAGCAGGAGCTGTGCCTGTGCTTCGTTTTCCAAGATGATTTTAAGAGGTCATGGTCGAGGATTTGAATTGGGTGTTGACAGAGCCTTCCCTATTCTATATAACTTGAGAATGTGAATGGACTCGCCGTCCGTTAGCAGCATTTTTGCATACAATTAAAGGAGTTCCAAGTCATGTTTTACTCGGTCCTTCAGAATTACTGACGCTGACTCAGGAACGCCATTTATGATCACATTATGTTTCGATTCAAGCGAGTGCCCGTTTTCAACTCAGGTCTTTTAACTGAGTGAGTACTTGTAAACAGTTTACTGCGTCCGATAGGTCCAGATGAACCGGGTGTTGGGCAGGCTGGAGCCAAATCTTTGCACGACTTTGTCTTCTTAGACCTTTTTCTCTTTGGCTTTACTAACTCACCAACCTCTTTAACATCGCATGTTGGTGCAACGTCCAGCAGCGATGTAGCGCTGGGTTGTAAGGCCAGATTATTGCTAATGCTGCCTGAACTTAGCGATGGTGTGGAGCAAGGTGTTTTTAATATACGTGAACGATTGTGTCAGGAATCTCGACTGTGAAGCAGCAAGATCAACCTAACTCGGTTGGAGGAGTGGTCGAATCATTGGCTTTTGCGGTTCAACGTCGATAAGTGTACAATACTTCGCTTAGGCAACCCGTCTGAATCTGCCGAAAGTAGAAGTTACTTTCTCAACGGTGAAGCCTTAAAAGACGTGGAAACCCAAAAGGACCTTGGTGTGCTGATGACCACCACCTTAAAACCATCGTCTCACTGCTCGAAAGTGGCGAAGAGGGCAATTTCGGTGTTGCATGCCATCAGACGAGCCTTTTTGGATTTCGATGAAGATATTTTTGCTAAGACCTTTGACACATTCATTAGGCCACATTTGGAATATGCTATGCACGCCTGGAAACCCTGGACAGTTCAAGATCAGAACTGCCTCGAAAGAGTCCAGAGGAAAGCCACCAAAATGGTTAGAAGTCAAAGCTCCTTGCCATATCCCACCCGCCTAATGAATCTTAATCTGTTCCCTTTGAGTTATAGGCAAATGCGTGGTGATCTCCTGCAGACATTCCGCATTGTGAAGGGATTGGATTGTTGCCTGGAATTCTCGGACTTCTTTGAATTTGCCACCACGACCCATCTCCGAGGTCACCCATTGAAACTACGTGTCCAGCAGGCGAGACTGGATGTGCGCAAGTTCTCCTTCTCTGTCAGAGTGGTTAAACCATGGAATGCCCTCCCTGAAGACGTTGTGATGTCACCATCGCTGGAAAGCTTTAAAAAGGAACCTTGACAGTTTTTATGTTCCGCAACGAGCCTGAGCGATGAGGCATTTATCTTAACCCTCGAGAGTCGTGCACCACTTGTCAAATTTTATGACCGCCTTTTGTACCTTGGCAACCCACACGGTTTCTCTGTATACCGCACTTAATTTTACGTTACAAATAGGGTACTCAAAGGCCCATGCCTATTTCCCTCAATAAATTGAATTTGAATTGAATTGAATTGATGAGACACCCTTTCGAAATAGCGAAACGTCCTCTTGTTTACTGGTTTCGGTAAACGCGATGGCTTTAATGCGAGTATAAGGTAAGCTTGAAGAGGCTATACATGCATAAGAATTTTGTTTTGCAGTAGTTTTTTCGGACAGGAGCTTTTTTAACAGGTGTGCAAGAAATAGATTTTTTAAAGTTATCTATTTCTTGCCTTAGATTGTCTACCTCCTGCTCCATCCCTAAGAATTTCTGTAGTAGGGTGAAACAGCCCATACAAGTTTCATCTTCGTAAGCTACATTACCTGAGCTTACTCGACTTTTTGCCCGTTTAGCGGGAGATGAACAATTAGAAGAATAAGGATTGTTGCAACTACTCTCTGCTAGTCTATTATTTCGCTGACCAAAATCCCCTGGCAATATGGCCGGATGGTTAGGTCGTCGATAGACGGTCCTACGCGATTTTGCGGTGCATGGGCTAAACTAGGTCACGGACCAATTTTTCGTGGCAATACATTTAAAGGCACCTGCCTTTTGCATAATTGTGGGGATACAGAGCAAATGCAATTGATGTTAGAATATCCACCAAATTAACAGAGAGTCAATTAGGATATTCAACAATTAGAATATGGAAAATATAAGAAGTCAGCCTTTGGTTTGAGCCTCTTCCGCGATTGAAAGCAGATGCAGGGAGCACGCAGCCGGCGTTAGTTTCAGAAATCAGCAAAAATTGAGCCACAGAATCCTTACGTCCAAGTCGCAATTAACGAACTCAGGGGAATATATAGACAATTCTTTAATAATTTCCCAGCACCGTGTCTTCTACACTGCGGTAGAGACTAAAAACTCGTAGGCTTTGAGGGACTTGAAATACGAAACCAATTTCAAACGACGCGCTAATCCTTAAACGTCGCGCCAGTCTAAGCGTATTCCTGATCTGCAGTTTACGCTCATCAGTAATTATAATAAAAAAGGAAGATTTTCTGGCGGAGAAAAAAACTGGAGAGAAGAAATAAAATGGGAAACAAAACTGCTGTGGTCTACAATTTGTCAAAATGTTACTGTTAAAAGAACTGAGATTATTGTACAATGGCATATTTGGATGAAAACCATGGAAGAGAAGGATATATTGTGGCGTGGGAAAGATAGAGGGTGGCATAAAAATGGGATTTTGAGGAAAGTTAGCATAAATTGGTGGAAAACGTGCATTCGAAAAAAAAAATGATTTTGAAAAACTGTTAGCACAATTATAAGGCTTAATTATTAGGGAATTCGGGATAATTTTTGGGTTGGGAAAAATGCTAACGTGGTTGTTCGCATCTGTTGTAGATGTTGCGGTGTTAGAAAGTTTCCCATCAGTAATTGCATTACCAATTTTGACGCCTGACTTAGCAAATGACTAAGCTTAACTGGGGGTTATCTTAGGTTTACTAAATTTGACAGATATAGCAGTCGAGGTTTGCTTGGAAGGGGAAAGTAGTGGCTTTGACACGATTTCATTGCAACCAGGAACACAATGAACGGATTAAGATTCAAGTAAGAACGAAATGCCTGTTGATCTGGAGGGTCCTGGACTTGCAGTATCTACAGGGTCGACCTCTTAGATAACGTTTTGTATTCTAAATGTAGACTTTGGCTTCTTGTTTGATGCTAAGGGTGAAACCCAACAGTCCCTTGTGGTTTTATCTATACAGATAACAGCTTGTTTTTCTTCAAATATGGAGCTGAGGGCTCATGTCTAGATAAAATAATGTCCACTTCAATCGCCAAAAAATATTTAACCAGAATTGGCAGGTTTTCGCTACGAGAAGACAACCTTTTAGCTTCCGTGACTTTAAAGTTAAAACCGCAGTTGCAGTTTTTTCTCCTGAAAACACCTGAAACAACGATCAGGAGTTTTTTCACTGTCAGCTTTGAAAAACACCAATCGTGATCGGCTGAGTGCCACTCGTAATTCCTCCATGATAATTTCACCACCCCTTAGCTACACAACTAATCTTTCTCAGTTATTGCCTCCAAATATGCTTTCATCTGGAATAATCTTCCACTGCAAATTAGGTTGTCGTCTACATTAGCTATTTTCAAAACCAAATAACGCAAACATTTAACTTCGGAAGATATAAAGTCCTTATTGTCTGTTTCCTTCCCAAACTCGCAACTCTTTAATTTTGAAAAGGGTGCTCCTGGTCTTTGAGGCAGCTCCCTTGATATTTTATTGGTTTATAATTATATTTCCATCATCCTCTGCAGAGTCAATCTTTGCATTCACTTTTTCATCCCCCCTTTTAAACTAGCATCGCCAACTCTTGAAAACCTTGATACTTTCCTCCGATTTTGCAACCCCGACGAAGGTCTCCAGGTTCAGTTGATGATCAAGGTGGGTTTTGATGGTTCTGACTCTCTGATTGGTGGACTATGTAGTCAGCAAGGTCGCATCTCGATGATGATCTCATGGCATATACTAACCCCTCTTTGTTTTGACCCTGATGTCCACGAGGAATTCCTCCTCTCTCACCTCCACTGGTGGTTACAAACAGTCGATTTGACTGCTTTATTATCTCTCACACGACAAGGAGCGTTCCAAACCCTCATACGTTGTCAGCAACATCACAATACTATCCCATTGGATCTAGCTATTAATTTTTAAGTGAAGCAGTTTTTCTCCTATTTTTTTAAATTGCTGGCTCACCGAACTCCGCCTCTGATTTAACCGTTGGAGTTTTTTTGACTACTTCTTTTCCAGTTCACCGTATATGCCAAAGATTGTTGACTTTTGTTTTAAAAATGGCAAATCGTTTTGAATCGGATATGTTTACCATAATGCTCATTTCTGCTGTTCATATGGACGCTCACATAGTGCAGCAATTATCCACTTTGTATTTATTTAAACCACGGTATTAAGTTTGTAATGATGGGGCCCTCTGGGCCTTAAATATACAATTTATTTATTTAGTATATTTATTCCGTTTTTAACATCGTTTATACTCTACGTAATTTGAATGTGCAAAGAGCCGCACGCCTAGGTTTTGATATAGCTTTATGAAACGAGTATTACTAGCTGTTTCATACAGCTTGATCAAACATAATCAACACTATGTTATATGCTACAAATATGAAGACTGTAGGACTGCATTGAAAGTTTCTTACCGTTGAACTTTTCCTGCTCCTAATATATTTTCACATTTTTTAGCAATCAGTCAACTAAGTCTTATTAGTCGGCAGACCCCAAACTGGAATCGACTGCGCTCACATCTGATTGGAAGTACCTATCCTTTCAAATCGATCGCAGACGTTTCTACCTGTGTCAAATGAATACTCTCGAACGTCAATACCAGACTAGTCTTGACTCAAACCAAATCTTGCTTCTTATAAACCTTGGAAAACAGTTTTTTTACTTAAAACAAACTCGTCATTTCGAACACTGCTATTTAAGCAAACAAACAAACCAAAGCTAAAATGATTAATGAAAAGTGGAGTTTGTTAAAGGTTATTTCCTATGTTCTCAGGATTTGACGGCGCCCAAGCAGTGCCAAATCAGTAAACCTATTTATTTATCCATGGCCACAGGCGAACTTTTCTACAAACTTTGTCAGACTTCCAAACAATCTGCAGATCTCTTCGCTCGCGAAATAAGTCAACTCACGCGTTTCGCATTTCCCAAAATATCAGAAGCCAACCGCGAAGAACTTATCGTCAATCATTTTGTGGAAGGCCTAAGGGATTGCACACTCAACAACAACTTCCTCCTCAACCCACCTATAGACTTATCCGCAGCCCTTAGACACCGTCGCAAATACGACGATTTTTACAAAGAAGACAAATAGCAGGATGTTGCCATAAATCCTCCTAGGAACTTTCGAACTGCCCAAACGCCCGTCACCCCTGCTACCCTTCCAACTTAAAAACCCCTAATACTCGAAATCATCCAGTGGACTTCTCTAACCACAACCATGATTGCCAATAATGCACAGCCTTGGAATCCTGGGCGCAACATTGTGGACACAACCTACCTTGTAAGTCCCATTTGTCTGCCTCCATTCTCCTTAATACCTCACCTTGCATCTCCGAATTTGACATTTCTATTACTTTCTGGTCACTCTATGCAGGCTTTAGTTTATACTAGTGCTAACGTGTCACTCGCAGCCCGCCATAGGCTTCTCCAACATGCCGCTAACAGTACACCAATTAGCAGGAACTGAATCATTAAACTTTCTGATTGAAAACAGTCAGGTTACCCATAACTACCTGGTCGCACCAGACAACCCCTGGCCCCTTGTGTTAGGATTAGACTTACTTACGGTTCATGACTGTACTTTCCATATCCGTCACAGACGTTATCTTCTCGAATTTAACACCAATGCCTTAGCCTCTCCCACCGCATTACCAAAATATGACCTTATGTACAACACGGTGCTTTCCGCTGTTGCCTTAGACCCATAAATTTGGGTTGAAGTTATGCCCTCCCCTTCTTCGTTAGGGTCTCTGGTTACTCACAGTTAAAAGACATCCTAACATCGTTCCCTGAATGATTTATCTGGTCAACCGCCTCCATTGGCTGCACCCCTGTGATCCAACACACTATCGATACAGGCAATGCCAAACCCATTTGGCAAACTCCACGGCGCTTACACCTTCGCTATCGTGCAGAGGTCAATAACTTGCCCGATGAACAGTTGGATACCAAGATTATTCAGCCATCGTCGGCCCCTTGGGCGTCGCCTATAGCATTAGTTCCGAAGAAGGACGGCTCACTTTGCCTTGCCTTGCGATCAAGTGAACAGAGTGAGTCGAGACGTCTGCAGTCTTGATAGGGAACATCAGATATGTAACCATCGAAAAGGTTGCCAAGTTTAAATAGAACAGATTCAAACTTCATCATTAAGTCATTGCAGTTCTGTAATGCGGACAAGTAAAGTTGTTTAGTTTTAACTATTGGTTGTGTATTGTTGTCAATTCTGTGACTACTACGTGTAATAAAGCATGGCTTGGGTCCCGAGGCAGGTAACCTACGACGAGTTGAAATTTTTGTTTTCAGCTTTTGCCGAAAATAGGAGTGAAATCTACGCAGGATACGCATGGAACGAATTTATGCCGATATTGATTTCCACCTGGTTGATATTTCACTAATAAGAACAGTTCTAAATTTCAACATTAGTTCTAAGTTAGTGCTTCATAATCCAACTTTGTACGTGGACATACCAGAATGACAAGTGAGGCTATGTTGGGTGAATCAGTATGAGACTGAATATTTCATAATTTTGTTAAATACAACAAGCCTACGTATTGTAACAGACAGAACCGAACCCCCATAGTTTTAATGCACTCGAACCTACGTGGTCATTTTCCAGTTTTAGAACCTGGTGACCCACCCTACGTCGCCCCAGCGTCCATTTTATTCACGATAAGATCCTGACTTCCCGTATTGTATGCTTATTGTTAACGTTTTGTATCATACTGACCCATTTTCTTCTAGCCGAATGTTAACTTTTAAAAATATCACCTTTATTCATATGGCTCCCGTTGTTCAAAGTTCGTTTCCATTAGACGCCTTCTTAGTATTGACCTATTTTTCTATCACTATCAACTTCTTGCATCTGAACTCGAAGGGAGTTCTGGACTCTTCCTTATCGCGTATCCTTTATTTATGTATTGTAACACACCAATCCTATTTATACCATTTAGAGATTTATTTTGACCATCCTAATAGTTCTCCACATTGTACTCAATTGTTTATACTTATATTCGTCATACGTCTCTTATCAACTTTCAGATGGATCCTAGATGATCATTAAAATGTCTTCTGTTTCCCGTCGCGATGAACGAACTGTTAGACAGGATTATCGCAGGAGAATCACCATCGAGGACCCAGTTGACATCTACGACCACTATTGACACCCAGTTTGCGGCACCCCACTCTCAGCTGGTGGCTTCTGTATATGCATTTGTTTAAACGTTAGAAATACTCAAATGTACCACAATATAAGCCAATAACTTCAACAAAAAACGAAGAAAGGTGGTGGAAATTAGAGAACGAGAAATAAGGCTATGTCGGGTGAAACAGTATGAGACTGTATAATTCCACCTATTGCTAAAGACAAACACCACAGGTATGTGCAGTTAATAACAGTCATAAATAGAAAACAGTATCAACAATTAAGACAATTATGTCAGCAAGAAACGAAGAAAGACGTTAAAAATTTGAGACTTAACTTCGCTTTCGAAAATTGACGTTAGCGCCGTGATCTTGACCAGCCTATTGCAACAGTTTGCTCCCACCACGCAGCACATTCCCTCCATGGTCGTATTTCTAGTGCAATTTTAATACAAATGATCCTGCTGTCCTTATAGGCACACCCGGTACTCTGTGTCACCTCTATGACAATACTTCCGAGCTTAAACTGACAAGACAAACATCCCGCTGCACAGTAAGCTAGAGTGTGGGCTTCTTATCAAAAGTTCGCAAATTCGAGCCTCCGGTGGTGCACCACATGAGATTAGGTATGGCTGGCTGATGATCGCAAATAAGCCAGAAATTACCAATTGAGCCTTCTTATCTTTGTCATCAATTTTCATCTTGCTGTGGCCATGGTCAATGTGGGACGCTGCCGAGCGTATGTTCATGGCATACAGCATGAAATAAATGTGCACACGTCTTTCTTTAAGATTGATACTTCGTAGGAATGTGGAAATTCCAAACACCCCGGTCCAACGCCACCTTTCAACTCAGATCATAGCTCCTTCTTATCAATATACGTGCAAATTGAATGCAGTGCACGACAAACTGCCAAAGCCCTGATAAGCGGTCCAAGCATTAACTTTACGAATTGTTGATAGTACTGACGCAAATAACTTAGTCGACCAGGATATAATTCTGTCTGATACCGAAGCTCCATCAACAAATCCCAGCAACAAGTTACTACACAGACATATTTAAACGAAAACGAAATCTCGTTAGTAAAGGGGGTCTCTAGTCCACTTCTTTGATTGCAAAGGAAAGGGTCAAACATGAATTCAATATATTCAGAGCACACTGAAATGCCATCCTTCGGGAGGAAGAATGCGTTACCATGCACAATGCTTTCCGTCTAGGGAAATTGGGAACTTCACGCAATCTATCCTCAACGGGGCCTCCTAAAATCCTTCTTGTAAATGATGTTCAGACTTTACATCTCATAGAACGGAGAATGGACTACCGTTTATCACACCGGGATATTTTTTCAACCGGAAGCTGAGAACGGAACTAAAGAGGAGGAGGGCCGAACCAAGAAAACGAGGTTCCAGATAAGGGAAGGGAAAATAAAAAGGATGAAAAGGTTTTCCTGTGGCAGACCTCTTTAATCATCAAGGATGGTCCTAATCGAGAAGATGGACGCTCAATGTTATGTACCCAGTACGTAACCTGTTATTTTTAAAGGTTGTCATAGGACTGAATGTTCTCCCATCAAGGCCTTTGGTTTAAGGTACACCAATAAATTAGATCTTTCGCCTAATGCCAATAGATATACGGCCAAATCTGCACAGATTTGCGGCTTTATTTCTTAGAATGTCTACTTTCCTGAAATAAAATGAAGACATAATCGTATGTTTGTACTTCCCATTCTTGAATTTTCTCTCCTTCTTTCGGTTTAATGAACGAATCTAGCCGTTCAAAAATTGAATATGTCCAAAATACATTTCACAAAAAAGTTTTCGTATCCGACTCTTTCAAATGCTGATGAAGATAAATTTTCTTTGGGTCAGGAAACTGGAAGCAGGCTTTTGTCTCCTTTTTCAACTTAATAATAACTCAAATCTCCCGTAGTTTTCTGTCATTACTCTCGTTAGCCTTCCTTACAACCTAAGAAATTATGCACTAATTATACCTCCTCCTGTATCCTTTATATCTAAACGCTCTCTATTATTTGCTTCTAGGTATAGAGCTCTTTGGAATAACTTGCCAATTGAAATAAGGTCATCAACTAGTCTATCTGCATTCAAGCGAAGACTGCACATTTATCTTTACACAGATTCTATTAATCTTTTATCTTCCTCATCTTTATCAAGCAGCATTCTCCATAACTCGAAGAAAGGACCATCACGAATTTAAGTGACCTTGAAACTATTTTTCTCTAACCCCAGGTCCCCCAAGAACCATCATGTCTCCTTATACTACCAGTGATTCAAACGATGAAGTAATTCGGATTTACACAGTCAACTATTCTCCCGTTTCGATGGATACTTACCATCATCATATAAAGACGGCCCTCTCTGGGCCTTAAATATACAATTTATTTATGTATTAATCAGAATTCAATTCTGGATCCTAAGACGCTGAGGCCTCATTTTCACTGACACCTTTTTGCGAGATTTTGTTTCATGCACCTTAGTGATCAAGAATGATCCATATCGACGATTCCTTATCTCATTCTGAAATGCTACTGCGGTATTAGCTTACTTTACCACCTTACCTTATTTTCCTAAGCAGTTTTTTCTCCTACCATCTATTCGAAAATGGAGGCGTATTGAACTCTGCCTCCATTTTCATGGTAGGAGTTTTTTTCCCTGCCTGTTTTCTAGTTCACAATTAATTTCAAATCATCGCTAACTATTCCCGTAACAGGACAAGTTCTGCCTACATTATGAAATATTGGTACATTTTATCTGCACATTGGCAAAATTTTATTGCCGTACTCATATATTTTTCAACAGTGACTTCCTGGTGCTCCCTTTATATAAATTCCAAAATTCCAAATTCTAATCCAGAAAGACAACGAGCACGTGGCTCAATGGTTAGAGCGTTGGAATTCTGATCAACGGGTCATGGACTAGATCCTCGGATGGAGCACCACCTGAGGTTGGGTATGACTGACTGGAGACGGCTAATAAGCCAGAAATCTCAATTTCAGTCTCCCTTGTTTTTTTACATTGAAAGCTTGACTATATTGCTTTCTACAAACTTAGATCGCTTGCAAACATGGTGTGATGAGTGGCTGCTGAAACTTAATTTTAAAAAATGCCAAATAATCCGACTGCTATGCGTGAACAACTGCCTTGATTGTCTAACATGCGAGAATGTAATGTTCGCCGACGATCTGAAGTTATGGAACTCGATTGAAAAACCGGAGGATGTGTGAAAATTACAACAAAACTTAGATCGCTTGCAAACATGGTGTGATGAGTGGCTGCTGAACCTTAATTTTAACAAATGCCAAATAATCCGACTGCGGTCTAGTTCCAGAAGGATCATTAGGTTTGAATACCAGTACTTTATCAGTGGTAACCAACTCCAGGAGGTAAATAATCTAAAGGACTTGGGTATGTGGATAACACCCACTCTCAAACCATCGTCACACTGTGCGAATATAGCAAAGAAAGCTATGTGTATCTTATGCGCAATCAGGAGATTCTTCGTTAATTTTGACAAAGAGCTTTTTTGGCGCGTGTTTGGAACATTTATCCGGCCGGTGTTGGAATATTGCGTTCAGGCGTGGCATCCTTGGACGAAACATGACTACGCTCTGCTGGAAAAAGTTCAACGGAGGGCGACGAAATTATTCAGCGGATTGGAATGCCTACTCTATGAGGGCCAACTAGAAAGACGTTAAATATTTCCTCTCTCTTATATGCAATACAGAGGGGATAGAATCTTAGTCTTTAAACTGGTCAGAGGAGTTGATTGTGGTCTTCTGATGGCCGACGTTTTTGAATTGGCAAACATAACAAGTCTCCGAGGTTACCAATACAAATTGAAAAGAAAACACGCCAAACTTGAAGTGCGGACCAACTTCTTTTCCCAACGGGTGATTGAAGAATGGAACAAACTGCCAACTCCGGTTGTTCAGGCTGAAAGCGTTGAAATGTTTAAAAGAAGACTTAATTAATTTTTACTTGATGGACATATATTTAGTCGACAGTAATGATCGATATATTAAACGACTATCGCCATGTAAAATTTGCTTATTTTTCTAGCGTCTATCTGTAGGACTTCGTTGAATTTCAAGGTCAAGGTCAAGGTCAAGGCGCACATCTCCTTTTTGAAAGCTAAGTGAAAGTTCCATTTTTTCAGGATTTCCTTATCCAAAGCTTAAATTACTAACTAATTTTTTGATAAAAACTTTGCATTTTTAACACTCTATCAACTGCTTATATCTGTGGTGCTTGTCCACTTCTACAGGCGTGAACATTTAGAGTCAACGTTTTCAACCGATATAGCCTCGTTATTAGTCAGGTGGATCTGTTATACTAAGAAGTTTTTTCAAGCAGGTTAAAAAGGTCCTTAGTTAAAATTTGGGAAAAAAAAACATTTGTTGCAGAATATTATTCGCCTGATTTTTTCCTAAGTTTGACCAAAGTAAAGCCTCCTAGCAAAAATGAGAATGAAAATCTCGACTCATCGCAAGCTCTCAGCCATTGCACCGAAGCGTTGCTTGGTTCCATCAAGTAGTCACAGCAGTGATATACATATGCAACCAATCGTTAAGCTAAGCAGCTCGATCTCTCTGCTTTACAAAATTGTAATGATTTTATGTTAAAGTTTGGATCAGTTTGGATCTATACTGGGGAACATATTCGACGGTGACATCTCTGCTCTTCCCTCTCAGGAATGTCAGCGTCTGGATTCTCTTGTCCATTTGGTTGCCAGTGAAACATCAGACCGACAGAACCGAAATTATAATTTTCTTTTAAAAAATGTTTCCCGGGACAGGCGACCCATTGACGTTGCCGTAGAATTCCTGTACTCGTGCGGTTTCAACTACAAAATAGCGGAAGCCAAACGCCTCTCCTCACGTAGCAAAAATCCACCTATATAAGTCACCCTTTTTTCACCAATCGAGGTGGACTCCATTTTTGCACAACGAGGTCGCATTTATCGTTATCTAGAGGTTGCAAAATGTTTCCTTTGTCGGGATCTTACACCGATGGAGCGAAGGAATGTGTCTCCCCTCTTGCATAGGTCTTCGGCCTCTCAATCCATTATCCATAAGTCTGGTCATGGCTATGCCAACCATAACAAGACGGTACAGCAATCTCCTACAGTGCCCGGTTCAAAAACCTCCTTAACTTCAACTCCCGCTCTTCTTTCAACGAATCCATTAACGCCTTCTTCCTCGCAAATAGGAATTTCCAACGCAGTAGCTATTAGCCATGTCATAAACCGACCTTTAATGTCAGTTACTCCGTCTAAAGTGCCAAGACCGACTGCTTCTCGGTTTCATCGTAGTTTTCCATGTTGGCTTAGTCAACAAAACTGGGTCAAGTCCACCTCGTTCCCATTCCACGCTTTCCATTCCGGTCTCAGCTGTCCAATCTATTAAACTTATCAATAACCTGGGCAAGTCAAAGTATGCTCCACACTTCAGTTCCAAAAAGAAAAACGTTATTAAAGTTGAGAAACCTCCTAACCCTCCAGCATCTACCATATATACCCAAACTTTCCTTAGCAATTATCCCAACTAATCAACTTCTCAGGTTCCCCCATTATTTAAAATTACTTCTTACGGTAGTGTTTTCCAAAACAATTTGTTCCATTTTCAAATCTTATTCTCCCCCCATATTATTCCAATATTCCTCAAAGTCCTATTTTAAGGCCTCCTATTTTCGCTAACACAGAAAATAGCCTTCCTCTCAATGGATACCACCCAAAATATGTTTCTCTACAATAATCCTAATTTAGTTAGCAGTAGCAGCTTAGCTAATTGTAGACAGCAGCAATTTTACTTTCCGTCCGCACCTTCCTCTCTACAGTTTACTTCCCCCACCACCAAATCTTCCTTTTTTATAAGTAACGATAACCCTAGTTTGGATACGCAAACTACGCTAGAGGTCATATTACTTAATGCTAGATCTGTTTTAAATAAGATGGCCCAACTGAGAGCCATTGCTTTCGAGTAAATGCCCGATGTTTTATGTGTAACTGAATCTTGGACCCATCCCTTAATTTCCGACTCTTTGCTTGTCATAGACCATTCTGATCTCTACCGTCAAGACCGCATTAGCAAGCGTGGTGGTGGTTGTCTTCTCTATATTAAAGCTTCATTTAAGCACTTCCCATTTGATCTAGATGTTACGTCATTCTCTGGTAATTACTGCTTCGTATCCATTATCCTGTCGCCCCGGCAAAAGGCGATTCTCGGATGTATTTACAACCCACCAAATTCATCATCCGATGATGATGCAAAACTTTTTGAAATTTTTAAATTGACTTCGGAGGCCAATTTTTACATTAAAATAATCGCTGGGGATTTTAATTTTTGTGAAATTTACTGGATTTCAAAATCTTGTCCACCCCGATTTCAGCCTTTCCTCGATACCATTAATTTTTCTAATTGGTCCCAGCTTGTCCGTTCTTCAACGAGAGACAAGCATATTTTAGACCTGATTTTCACAAACGACATTCCTCCCCTCTTCGTTTAATTTTAAACAGGGCCTCTTCCAAAGTGACCATACATTAATTCACTGTTGCCTTCCGATTGTTTCATCGAAAAAGGCTAGTGCCGTTCGTACCTATCATGCTTTTGTCCTCGCAGATATGAGCTTAATTAGTAACTTTTTGGACTCATTGGACTGGCAGCATCTCTCCTCCATGAATGACGCAGCAAGTCTTTGTGACTTCATGTCAGTTTTTTCTAATAACATCCTGGAGCTTGTGCCAACCAAAATAGTCAAAAACTAAGTTTCGGAATCCACCGTTCCTCACTTTTTTTTGCCACGACTAAAGAAATTGAAGAAGCAGTTGAAAGATCAATATACTAGTTCATTATCTGTACATCTAAGGATCGCAGAGATTTTTGAATTAGCCTCTAAGATTCATCTTGCACGTGACAGACAGAGGGAATCTTGCGCACTCAGTGAGCCGAACTCTGTAAAATCTGTTGCTCAACTGTTCAACCGTCGATCCTCCTTTAAACGAGGTTATGAAATTCCTCCATTACTAAACGACGACAAGAACTTCGTTCTCGAAGACTCTGACAAGGCAGAACTGTTTAGTGCGTTCTTTGCAAATCATCTTACGATGGAATCTGAACCGGTTCCGACGTTTCAGGCATCCTCATTGAATGTTATCAGCACTATTGATTTCTCCTTAGAACTAATTCGTAAGCAAATAATTCGTCTAAAATACTCGCACTCTTCGGGGACTGACTGTATTCCAAACTCAGTTATTAAGAGAATGCCGAGCTTCCCCCGATTGATTAGCCATATATTCTCAGTTTATCTTCTAAACGGATTCTTTCCTGACTCATGGAAGACATCTATTATTCTTCCTGTCTTCAAGTCGGGATCTCGTTTGGACGTTTATAATTATCGAGGCGTTCACAAAACCTGGCTCTTGCAAAACTTCTTGAAAAATTTATTTTTAATCAAATTCTCGACTTTTGCCTAGAAAATAAGCTCTTAAGCGACTCGCATAATGGTTTTCTACCTGGGAGATCATGCGAAGTGTGTCACTTAACTTTTCTACACCTCCTCACTTCCCTTCGTAATGAGCAGCAGTCAGTGGTTGTGATCTACTTTGACCTGAGCAAAGACTTTGACAAGGTACCGCACAGACGTCTTCTGATGAAACTGGAAACCCTCGGCATCCGGCCTCCTCTCCTTGACTTCATTGGTTCCTTCTTGTCTAACCGCAGCCAGAAGGTCTTAGTAGGTAATAGCGATTCGACGCCTCAGCCGATCACGAGTGGCGTTTTTCAAGGCACGGTTCTAGGTCCCCTTCTCTTCATTCTGCACATAAACGAAATTTCAGCTTTACTCACAAATTCACAAAGTTTCGTTTACGCTGACGATTTCAAGTACATTTAAACATTTTCTAAAGACACTGCCAATAGTTGCGTTGATAAAATCAACACTGATCTACTTATGCTCTCACGTTGGAGCTGTACTTGGCAGACGGAATTTTCTCCATCTAAGAGTAGTTTCATGTGTTTTGGCCCCGCCAAGCTTCCTTGACCCCTAGTATTTCAAAATAGTACACTTTTAGAACGATCAACCATAAAAGACTTAGGTCTAAGTTACACGAACAAGCTAGCATTATCGCCTCATGCAGATCGAATTTCTGCAAAGGCTGCACGGATATGTGGTTTTATATCACATAATTTCTTCCTTCCGGAAACTAAGTTAAACCTATACCGCATGTTTATACTTCCTTTCCTAGAATACTGCGGTCCCCTCTTTGGGCTGATGAACGCCTCTGACCGCAGTAAGATTGAAAAAGTTCAGAGGGTTTTTACCCAAAGACTATTTTCTTTTCCTGGATCCAGTATCTCTTATCGGATAGACGCCAGTTAGCAAACATTAAATTTCTGTGGATTAGAAGACTCGAAGCCGGTCTCTGCTTCCTGTTTCACATTAACGTTAGCCCAAATATCTCACGAATTAACGCTCTCACTCCGGTAGATCGACCCTATGCCACTCGTAATTCCTCCATGATCATTGCACCACCCCTTAGCTCCACAACTAACCGGTCTCAGTATTTGACTCCAAACTAAATAAATAAATTGTTTATTTAAGGCCCAGAGGGCCCCATCATTACAAACTTAGTACCGTGGTTTAAATAAATACAAAGTGGATAATTGCCGCACTATGTGAGCATCCATATGAACAGCAGAAATGAGTAGTATGGTAAACATATCCCATTCAAAACGATTTGCCATTTTTAAATTAAAAGTCAACAATCTTTGGAATAAACGGTGAACTGGAAAAGAAGCAGTAAAAACTCCTAAGGTTAAATCGAAGGCGGAGTTCGGCGAGCCGCCAATTTAAAAAAAATAGGAGAAAAAAACTGCTTCACTAAAAAATTAATAGCTAAATGCACTGGGATAGTATTGTGATGTTGCTGACAACGTATGAGGGTTCGGAAAGCTCCTTGTCGGGTGAGAGATAATATACCTTTTATATGGAATAATCTTCAACTGCAAATTAGGTTGTCGTCTACAATAGCTATTTTCAAAACCAAATTACGCAAACATTTAACTTCGGAAGATATAAAGTCCTTATTGTCTGTTTCCTTCCCAAACTCGCAACTTTTGGATTTTGAAAAGGGTCCTCCTGGTATTTGAGGCTGCTCCCTTGATATTATATTGGTCTCTTATTATATTTTCATCATCCTCTGCAGAGTCAATCTTTGCATTCACTTTTTCTTCCCCTCCTTTTAAACTAGCATTGCCAACTCTTGACAACCTTGATACTTTCCTCCGAATTTGCAACCGTGACGATAGTCTGCAGGTTCTGTTGATGATCGAGGCGGGTTCTGATGGTTTCGCCTCTTTGGTGATGGACTATGCAGTCAGCAAGGTCGCATCTCGATGATGATCTCTTGACCTCTACTGTCCCCTCTTCGTTTCGTCCATGTTGTCTACGATGAGTTCGTCCTCTCTCACCACCACTGGTGTTTATAAACAGTAGCTCTGACTGCTATATTATCTCTCACCCGACAAGGAGCGCTCCGAACCCTCATACGCTGTCGGCAAAATCACAATAATATCCCATTGCATTTAGCTATTAATTTTTTAGTGAAACGGTTTTTTTCTCCTATTTTTTTAAATTGGCGGCTCGCCAAACTCCGCCTCCGATTTAACCCTAGGAGTTTTTTTACTGCTTCTTTTCCAGTTCACCGTATATGCCAAAGATTTTGACTTTTGTTTTAAAAATGGCAAATCGTTTTAAATCGGATATGTTTACCATAATACTCTTCCCTGCTGTTCATATGGATGCTCACATAGTGCAGCAATTATCCACTTTGTATTTATTTAAACCACGGTACTAAGTTTTGAATGATGGGGCCCTCTGGGCCTTAAATATACAATTTATTTATTCAAAGGCTCTGCCTATCTCCCTTATATATACTGAATTATAAAATCAACAACAAGGTCATCGTGTGCAAAGGAACCACGTATCTTTTTGTTCTCCGACTTGGACAGTTTGAAAATCGTTAACACTTCGCTTGTTCTGATTCTGGCATTAAAACTGCCACTGCACGAACGTAATTGCTCTTTGGAATTTTCTGGAAATTTTCTTGTGCCGAATTACCTCACAAAACGACATCAAATTGGAATTTGTTTATCACCTTCGTCGACTTGATAAAAACAGCCTCTACACCAATAAATTCTGTCAACCGCTCAGTGAACCAAAAGTGCAAAACCCCTTGAAGATCTGAAGTTATCCAGGACCTTTGACCTCTACAAACGGCTGAGTCGTTCCTGAATATTCTTCCTATCATTTATTGTTTTTTAAAGTGGTTTTGAACGAATAGGCGCATTTATTGCTCATATTGTTTCAATAGCGGCGTCGTTGGACCTCCGTTTGAAATTCGCTCGTCTCCAAGCTTTTGATTTTTGGCCAATAATCTGTTCCCAAAGTCAGGACTAAACGAAATAAGTTGTCATTGGATCATATATTGTCTGTTTATCAGGATCAGCCTATAATTGTTTATAGACATTGTGATATTCAGGCACACGAAAATTGATATCGGAATCTTGAATAATAAGCTAACTCAGCTTCATTTGGATCCTGCCTCATACGGGCTTCAGAAAACAGTCTCTCGCCAGGAAAGGTGTCTACATCAGAAAGGAACGGAGAACCACTGGCAAACTCACTTCGAAGGCTGCATCATTCTTTGCTTCGTATTAACATTCGATAGTGAATTCGGTTCGGAAAAGCACTTCTTTTTGTGCTCAGTAAACTATTCGCTTGATAATTTAAGCTGCTCGTTAAAACTTAATGCATCCTCGTAGAGATCTTGCTGGCATGGGAAACGCAAATGTTCACGACCCGACCACGCGAGAAAATTATTCACCGCTTCAGCCAGGACTCGAAACACCAACCTCTCGATTAGCTACCGATGCTCTTGACCGCTCGGCCACGCCCGGGAAGCCAGCAGAAAAAAACAAATAGTATACACTACAAAAATAATGATCTCTCCTATCTTTTGTAAACCGTTTTCGATTTCATGTGACAAAAACTTACCAGAAATACTCAAGTCACTCTCAGCAGACCGAGAAGAACCACAAAGCAGCAATAATGAAGAAAGCAGTGCACTACTGAACATTACCAAAACTAAGCTAAACAGCGAAGGGCTGGCACACTGTGATGGATGCCGAGGACTCACAACCAGAGTTTTGAGATTAGAAGGAGACCTCGATCTCCTATCGGAAATAATATCAGTCCTCATAAAACATAATAAAATTAACTCGCCGAAACACGATGCAAATGAGCCGAAAAACATCAGCAAGCTAGAACATAATCATCGAAAGGAAACGGTAGAAGTCAATAGGCACAACATTAAGCGAAACAAAAAGAGAAAAAGAACGAAGTCATTAGAACAAACCTCTGAGTCAGTTGAAATACAGATGACCAGAAAGAAAATAAGCGAGGAGGAAATTGTGTCTTGCGTTTCCCCAGGTTCGGGAAATCTGGTGCACATAGAATCCGACTGCACAAAAGTAAATCAGCGATCGACGGTCTCTGAAAAGTCGAAAAACAGTAATCGTAAGGTTTCTTTACTGCCACGGACGAGCGACAGCAGCATGCTCTTTACATGTCCATCGAACAACAATGAAGCAGGGCATGGTAGCCAGCAAAGTAATGGCGGAAAAGTGGCCTACGACTTATCGACAGACCTGGATGCCATAAACCAAAATTCAGGTTTTCCGGGTGCTATTCGTGCAAACGCATTGTCAGGAGAACTCACGCTGTTTGAAAGGTCCATAGAGATGTCTGCAAATCAACCAACAGGCTCACCGATGAAGACAAATTTGAACACAGTATTAAAGACTGTATCAAAGGGTATGATTCAACCTTCAATCACTAAAAGAAAGCAGGATGCAGAAACGAGTTTTTTTCCCTGACAGGTCATTTTGTCTGGTAGTTCAGGGGAGTCTCAGAGGCTACTGGGGAAACGCCAAAAGAAAGGGTAAAACAGGATCTGCTGACATTCCAAAATTTATTGAATGATACGCAAGAAACTGGTGTGACAGTCGACATCAAAAAGATCTTTCGATTGGGGCCTCTCGTTACAAATGAAACGCATGAGGTTCGACCAAGACCATTAAAAGTCGTTTTGGGGAGTAAACAGCAGGTAGATCTATTGCTCTCTCGAAAGTCCCAACTACGAAAGAATCATCGTGGAGTTTTTTTCAGCCGGATTACTCTCCCACCGATCGGATGAAAATGAGGACACTAGTAGCAGAATTGAAAAGACGTCAATACGAGGGGAACAAAACTTGAAAATAGTAGACAACAAAATAGTCAAAACGGTGCGCTCGTTTTTATGGGAACATCCGGTGAAATTGACGGCAACCACGCCGGTCAAAAGCCCTACCAAATGCCTATAGATTTGAACCCAGACAGGAGACTGGATATATCTTGTGAAATATCCAGCAAAAATCTCCATGTGGAAGAAAAGAACTAAAAATCTTCAGAAATCGAGGCAAGGAAACAAGATAAAATGATGTACACAAATGTGCAGAGTCTATTGAACAAAATGGATGAAATTAAACTGGTCGTGGACCATTTACAACCTGACTTCATAGCTCTAACTGAAACATGGTTAAATGAACAAATCGCAGACACAGAAGTCCGAATAGACGGTTTTCAGCTTATCCGCATGGATAGAAACGGACGTAGGGGTGGTGGAATCGCAATGTTTATACGAGAAGGCATTGACTTCATTCCGGATGGGCCCTCGCCAAATAGGATCTCGTCTTGCGAAATACTTTGTTGTAAACTGAAAGTCCCAAACCAACCAGACCTCCATATTGCCGTGGTATATCGACCCCCAGGACAGCGAACGGACACGGACGAAGCACTCATCACAGAGGTAAAGCAAATCTGCCGTAGCAAACATTTATTAATACTTGGAGATTTCAACGCTCCCGATATCGATTGGGTGTCAATGTACTGCTCGCGATCGGAAAATTCATTCGAACAGAAATTACTTCAGTTGGTAAATGACGAGTTTCTTACCCAACATGTCACAATGAAGACGCGGTTCCGAAATGGGCAGCAGTCAAGCTGTTTGGATCTAATCATTAGTAGAGACGACAATTGCATCCTTGCATTAAGTTCTTACGTGCCGCTTGGACGAAGTGATCATTGTGTTCTTGCTTGGGAGTACAGTCATTTTTCTGTACCCAAACGTCGTGCAGTTAGGCAGAGAAATGTATGGAAAGGGGATTATCCCAAAATGAAAGAATTACTGAATGGGATAGACTGGAGCCCTGCACATGTACCTGACCCTAATGCTGCCTGGTTCTTCATTAGTAAATTGATTCACCAATTGGTAGAGAAATTCTGCCCACTTAAAAGGCGATCATGCGTCTCCCGACCCGAGTGGGTGACATCGGAAATAAAAAGGAATCTCAAGAAGAAAAGAAGACTGTGGAGAACATATGCCAGATATCAACAACCCGAACATTTTTCCGCTTTTAAGAAACAGCGAAATCGGTGTCGGAATCTTCTGAGAAAAGAAAGATCAGCCTTTGAGTCAGAAATAGTTAAAGACATACCAAGAAATTCGAAAAGGTTTTATGCTTACGTTAATAAGGCAAAACGAAATCGCGACTGCATTCCTTGTCTTAAAGACAATCAGGGAAACAGGTTAACTGATAACTCTGATAAGACCTGCCTCTTATCCAATTTCTTTATGTCCGTGTATACCGAGGAACCATTTTTTGACGAGGATGAATACTACAGTACTGCCACATCTACAAACAAAATAAGCACGGTGTCGTTCCCAATGGACACAGTAAGAAAAACTCTGAAACAGCTACAGCCCACTAAATCACCTGGCCCAGATGGTATATCCGCAAAAGTTCTCAATGAACTCACAGAACAGCTGGCCTCTCCGCTCTCCAAGATATTTGAAAGTTCGATGGAGGCGGGGGCTCTGCCTACCGAGTGGAAGATAGCCAACATAACCCCCATCTATAAAGGAGGAGAGAGGACATCACCAAACAGTTTCCGACCAGTCAGCCTCACAAGTATCTGTTGCAAAATGATGGAGAAGATAATCAAAACGGAACTGATGAGGCATCTTGAAGAGAATAACTTGCTTAGTTCATATCAACATGGATTTCGAAGTGGTCGATCCTGCCTCACAAACTTGCTCACATCCATGGAAAGTTGGACAAAATCATTAGAAATGGGTTTGTCAGTCGATGCGGTCTACATTGACTTTAGCAAAGCCTTTGACAGGGTTCCACACAAACGTCTGATCTTTAAGCTCCGTCAAATGGGTGTGACTGGCAACCTACTCAAATGGTTGGCCGACTTTCTCACAGACAGGCGCCAGCGTGTTTGTATCGGAGACACCAAGTCTCACTGGGAAACCGTTCACAGTGGAGTTCCGCAGGGCAGCGTTCTGGGTCCCATTTTGTTTCTGATATACGTAAACGACTGCCTGGATTGTCTGACATGCGAGAAGGTAATGTTCGCTGACGATTTGAAGTTATGGAACTCGATTGAAAAACCGGAGGATGCGCGAAAATTACAACAAAACTTAGATCGCTTGCAAACATGGTGTGATGAGTGGCTGCTGAACCTTAATCTTAACAAATGCCAAATAATCCGACTGCGGTCTAGTTCCAGAAGGCTGATTAGATTTGAATACCAGTACTCCATCAGTGGTCACCAACTCCAGGAGGTAAACATTCTAAAGGACTTGGGTATATGGATAACACCAACTCTCAAACCATCGTCGCACTGTGCGAATATCGCAAAGAAAGCTATGTGTATCTTAGGCGCAATCAGGAGATCCTTCGTTAATTTTGACGGAGAGCTTTTTGGGCGCGTGTTTGGAACATTTATCCGGCCGGTGTTGGAATATTGCGTTCAGGCGTGGCGCCCTTGGACGAAACATGACTACGCTCTGCTGGAGAAAAGTTCAACGGAGGGCAACGAAACTAGTCAGCGGATTGGAATGCCTACCCTATGAGGGCCGCCTAGAAAGACTTAAAATTTTTCCTCTCTCTTATAGGCAATACAGAGGGGATATGATCTTAGTCTTCAAACTGGTCAGAGGAGTTGATTGTGCTCTTCAGATGGCCAACTTTTTGAATTGGCAAACATGACAAGTCTCCGAGGTCACCAATACAAACTGAAAAGAAATCACGCCAAACTTGAAGTGCGGGCCAACTTCTTTTCCCAACGGGTGATTGACGAATGGAACAAACTGCCAGCCTCAGTTGTTCAGGCTGAAAGCGTTGAAATGTTTAAAAGAAGACTTGATGCATTTTTACTTGATGAACATATAATTAGTCGACAGCAATGATTGATATACTAAAACGACTATCGCCATGTAACATTTGCTTGTTTTGCTAGCGTCTATCTGTAAATAGGGTTTTCAAAGGCTCTGCCTATCTCCCTTATATATACTGAATTATACTGAATTAATTGTATAATCTCGGTTTTAGCTCCGCCACAATTCTTCGTCCTTTTCTCATCCACCAGCGTGCATTCCGATGCAAAAAACAATACCGTTTGCACACTTCATCTTAAAGAGTCTTTAAAAAATGCATACATTTGTGATGACTAGCTAGTACAATTTGAGGGATGGATGACATAAATGCGCTGTGATTTCAACTAAAAGTAGTCGAAGTCGAAGTCCCTTGAGCATAAAACCTCCCTACCAGGCTGCAAAGGTTTGCTACTCAGACTTCTAAATAGATTTTATTTGCCGAGACTCGCTCTTTGGGAGTACTGTTGATCTATTCAACACATTTTCATTTTGGCGCGTCGTTTGTAATTGGTTTCGAATTTCAAGTCCCTCGAGCCTACGAGTTTTTTGTCTCTTCCTCAGTGTAGAAGACACGGTGCTGGAAAACTATTAAAAAATTGTCTTTATATTCTCCTGAGTTCGTAAATTGCGACTTGGATGTAAGGATTTTTAGGCTTGAAAAAAAGATTATACTGCTGAGGATTCTTCCCTGCCCCAGGATTGATTTCAACTGGAATTGATAGCCTCGATCTTTGCTGATTTCTGAAACTCACGCCGTTTGTGTGCTCCCTGCATCTGATTTCAATCACGGAAGGGGCTCAAACCAAAGGCTGAGTCCTTATATTTTCATTTTCTTATTGTTGAATGTCCTAACTGACTCTGTTAATTTTGTGGCAATTCAAACATGCAAAACTTAAATTCTTTAAGTTTATTGTCACAAAAAAAGGACCACGACCTAGTTCTGAACCTGCACCACAAAATTGCTTGGGACCGTCTATCGGCGCCTCTACCCAGTCGGCCATATTTATTTATTTATTGCCAGTTTACAGGCAAGGTCAAAACGGATATATACAGTAGGGGGTCCAGCTGACAGTGAAAAAACTCCTGATCGTTCTTTAAGGTATTTTCAGGAGAAAAAACTGCAGCTTGTTGAACAGATTAAAGTTTAGGACAGGGAGGTGTTGACACAGGTGCACAGTGTAGTACTTCTCCTTTCGGTGTTGTTGATCTGGTCTTCTGTACTAGCAGCAAGTATGCCGGCGAGCGGCTGCTAGCTGTAGACTGAGGAATAACCCGATTACGGACTGCAGAGCCAGCAATATTGCCTTCAGCATGAAGTCCGGCATAGGATTCAGAGTCCGTGGACGCCATCAGAACGGAAAAGAGCTTCCAGAGAATCAGCACCCAAAATTCGCGGAAGGTGTCCTGAATGTAGAAAACTAGTGACAGCTCTCGTAAACAAAGGATAGTTTTGCTGAATTTTAATACTTCTGGGTAGTTTATTCCAGATTGCTATAGCGTTTACCGAAAAAAACTGACGGTATTTAACGGTGCGTGCCAAAGGAAGAAATAAGAATACATCTCTATGATTGGTGCGCCGACAGTGGTCGAGCTGCCTCAGGGATGTAAGGGGGTTAAAGGTAAAACCGTTTAAAAGCTTGAACAGTAAAAATAGTCCCTTCTGTAATCTACGAAGCCACAACGGGTCGAGGCTTGTAAGCTCACAGCGTTGTTGGTAGGACAGGTTTCTGTGCTCTGAAGTAATAACTCTTTTAGTAAAGAAGTGCTGGACTGATTCTATCTTCCTCCGTTCACTCGCGTGCAGAAGGCTAAATAGAAACGAGCAGTATTCCAGACTAGGTCTGACATACATTTTATAAAGGCTGGTCCTAATATTGAGGGTTTTAAAATTTCTGAGAATAAACCCAGTGGTTTGGCGTGCTTTAGAGACAATCAGGGCGCAGTGCTCTGGCAGATTAAGACTACTAGAATATGATATGCCCAGATCCGTTATAAACCCGGGCACATTTAAGTCATGACCGTCTATGCTTAGATGAGGCTGATGGTTGTCAAAACTAACCATAACGGAGCATTTGTGCCAAGAGAGCGAAAGGCGCCATGTGCGACACCACTGAGCGAAGGCTTGAAGATCCTTTTTTAAGAGCTCAAGCACAATGTGGCGATCGACCGGTTTATAACGATAGGCAACTTTTTAAATCATCAGCGTACATAAAGGGCCTACCATACTGAAAACAATCAGGAACATCGTTCACAAAAAGGCAAAATAGAAGCGGGCCGAGTACACTACCCTGAATAACGCCACTCCTCACGTGCGTGGGGTTGGAGATAACATCGGAAATTTTTACCCGTTGTGCGCGATCATTCAAATAGGAGGATATTAAGTTCAGAAGCTTGTTACCTATGCCGAAGGAGGTAAGTTTCAGCAGGAGGAGATCGTGGTCAACACGATCAAAAAGCCTTCGTGAAGTCGAAATAAACGGTGTAAATTGCAAAACCACTATCTCTAGATTGTAGCACATGATCAAAGTAAAGAGAGCTGGCAGGTGTCACAAGATCTTTTTTTCGAGAAACCCATGCTGAGCCGCATTAAGTAGGTTATTCTCTGTTAGGTGACGCATCAACTTGTCTTTTAATCAAGGTCTCTAATATCTTCGAGGCTGCTGGCAGTGTATTTATTGGCCTAAAGTCGTCAAATGACGTAGTTCTGCCGTGTTTGGGTATAGGCAAAATGTGCGATTCCTTCCATAAAATAGGGAAGGTTTCACTTTCAAAGGCAAGATTGAATATCTTATACAGAAGTGACGGAAATATATCATTTGCATCCGCCTTTAGAACGCTGACCGGGACGCCATCTGGTCCAGGACTGTAAGATTGGCGAGAACGCCGAATGGCTACGGTTACGTCCCAGAGGGTAAAAGTTATGTTTTTCGAGGACGTTACCGGTCCAAACCCGGACGTTTGGAAAGGGGGCGACCGAATGTTCACTGAAAGTTCTAGACAAGAAAGCATTGAAGCTATCAGCCGTCAACTTAGCGTCGGCTATAGGGTTTCAAAAGCATCTCGAAGTACAGGGTACTGAGTTTTTCTCTGCGATTTTTACAGTCCGCGAAAAGAGTTTTGCAACATTGTACGAAGGGTTTTCGGCAAAGTTAACCTCTTCAGCTAGTCGCTTTTCTTCGGAGAGCCTCTTAGCCTGTTCAAAGATTTGCTGGATCAATGGCAGGACGGAAGTGTCATTTAGTCGATGAAAACGACGCGAGAGTCTACGCAATCTACGGCGGAAAGGTAAAAGGGAGGTAGACTTCATCCTTGACATTAATTATTTTCTTACGAGGAACAAAACGAGAAATGAGTGGACCTAGAACTTGGTAGAATGTATCAGTACAAACATTCACATCCAAACATAGAAAGAAGTTAGTCCAATCGTGGGAATTAAGATGTGTTAGTAATTCCCCCATATTTGCTGATCGGAAATCGTGGAAAAAGCTATATTTTTTTGAAAACGTTTCATCAGCCTCGATTTCTAGTGAAGAAACAACTATAGCATGGTCTGAACTCCCAAGTGGGTCTAAAAGGTGAAACTGACAGTGGCTGACAACCTCTGCAGAAGATAAGATCAAGTATGTTTGATCCTCGGGTGGGAAAAATCAACTACCTGATCCCACATGCCAGTATCTATGGCCTCAAGCAAGTTTTCGAACTTTGCAGGACCGGAAGGTGGAAACCAATGAACTTCAGGGAGATTGAAGTCACCTGCAATCAAGCAGTACTTCATATTTAGGTCAACTGCGGCATGAAATGCCTGTGAGAGACGGAGATCGTAATCCCTCGCTTGCGTTTTGGGGGGCGATAGACACAACCGACGAGTAAAGAGTAGTTATCTTTAGAACTACTCGGAGCCAACAACTCTCTTCTACCGCGGTAAATTGTCGATAATCCAACGGCAGAAAGGTAAGTGGCTGCTTAATATAGATGCAGCTTCCTCCGCCACGGCCCTCGTGTCGATCGTTGCGAATATAGTCGTACCCTTGAATATTGAGTTCAGAGTTGGATACACAGGGTGTTGCCCAAGTCTCTGTTACTATTACAATGTCGGGGCGGTGGATGAAAACCAGAGTCTGGAGCAATGGCATCTTATTAAGCAGAGATCTGGCATTTAATACGAATAATTTAAGCGCGCACGTTTTTTGTTTCTGAGAAGGGACAGTTAGGCTGTCAGAGTGAATGCCTTCGGCCAAAGAAATGTTCTTTTCACTTGAACAATTTGTCCGTTTCTTATTTGGAGATGTGCCTCGCCATTGGTCCTTCGTGTTTCCAGTTCTATTATTAACTGTCTCATTTTTAGTCTCTCCTTCAGTCCGTATTCCGGTTGAAAAAAAACTTCAGAATGCAGGCCCCGTAGGGTTGCTTTTCTCTGTAGCAGGAGCTGTGCCTGTGCTTCGTTTTCCAAGATGATTTTAAGAGGTCTTGGTCGAGAATTTGATTCGGGTGCGGACAGAGCTTTCCCTATTCTATATGCCTTGAGAATGTGGATGGACTCGCCGTCCGTTAGCATCGTTTTTGCATACAATTGAAGGAGATCCAAGTCATGTTTGACTCGCTCCTTTGGAATACTTGAAGCTGACTCCGGGACCCCTTTAATGACTAAATTATGTTTTCGACTCAAACGAGGGGCCCGTTTGTAACTCAGATCTTTCAGCTGAGTGAGTACTGGTAACCAATTCACTTGGCCCGGTAGGTCCACATGAACTGGGTGTTGGGCAGGCTAGAGCCAAATCTCTGCAAGACTTGTTCTTCTTAGACCTTTTCTTCTTTGGCTTAACGAACTCGCCAACCTCTTCAACATCGTATGTTGGTGCATCGTCTACCAGTGATGTGGCGATGGGCGGTAAAGCCAGATTAGTGCTGATGCTACCCGAACTAAGTACCGGTAGAGTGGCGCAAGGACTAGATGGGGCTCCCTTCGGAAGTAGCGAAATTTCCTCTGGTTTACCAAGTCCGGCAGTCGCGATATGTTTAATGTGACTTTTAAGTAAGCTTGAAGAAGCTATAAATGAATACGAATTTTGCTTTGTTTAGGTTTATTACGAACAGGGGCGTTTTTAGCAGTTGGGCGAGATATAGATTTGCAGGGGATTTTGTTAAGCAAGTTAATGGACAAGCAGAAAACAATTATAAGTATCGTTATTCTGCTATTTGTTCACCTCCCGCCAAACAGGGTAAACGTTCAGATCTGATTTCGACAGGCACGCACTTCAAGAGGATCTCAACCGTCTTAGCAGCTGGTCTGCTCGTTGGCTCAGAAATTTTAACGTTGGGAAGTGTGTGGTCCTAAGACTGCGTACCGGAAGGATCAGTGAGGAGGATGATTCCTACCAATACATTATCAATGGGCAGCCCCTTTCAATTGTTGAGGAACAGAAGGACCTCGGTGTTCTAATAAACTCCTCAGTTACACCATCTTCACAGTGTTTAAAGGCAGCTTAACGCGCTACACAGGTCTTTTTTGCGCTCAGACGTGGATTTGTGCAGATTGATAAGGAACTCTTCCGAAAAACCTACGGGGTATTTGTTGGATCTCAATTGGAATATGCCGTCCAGGCCTGGCGTTCGCGGTTAAAGAAGGATTATCTACAGCTGAAAAGAGTGCAGGCGAGGGCTACGACGATGGTAAAGAATCTAAGTCATCTGCCTTACGAAGCCAGACTGGTTGAACATAATTTGTTTCCTCTAAATTACAGGCAACGACGCGGTGACCTCATCCAAACCTACCGGATTGTCTGAGGCCGCGAGTGTGCCCTAGAATTTGATGACTTCTTCGAATTGGCTGGGCCAGAACATCTGCGGGGTCATCCCTTTAAACTGCAGAGGAAGTTTTTCCACACGGAAGTCCGTTGGAACGCCTTTTCGCAGAGGGTCGTTGGAGCATAGAACGGACTCCCTGACGAGGTGGTCCTTTCAGAAACTGTTGACACATTTAAATTCAAACTAGATACTCGTTGTCTGAGAAACTATTGTAGATATAATGAAGATTGTGTAAGCAGTGGCAGTTTGCGCCTGGCCCACACATATCGATGACCCTATATTTTCATTTTTTAAATTTATCCTGTAAAAGTTTGTACTATTGACATTTTTGCATGTGAATATGGAGCTCAAGGGCAAAAGCCTACTTCCCTCAATAAAGTGACTTAAAGAGTCTTAAGTGACTTAAGCTTTACTAATATAGCTTACGAAGACGAAACTTATATGGGGTGTTTCAGCCTCAAGCAGAAATTTTAAGGGATGGAGCAGGAAATAAGCATTCTAAGACAAGAAATAGATAACTTACAAAATCTATATCTTGCTTACTGCTAAAAAAAGCTTCTGTTCGTAATAAACCAACCACAATGCAAAATTAGTATTCATATATAACTTCTTCAAGCTTACATACAAGTCACATTAAACATATCGCGATTGCTAAACCCGGTAAACCAGCGGAATTTTCGCTAATTCCGAAGGGAACCCCTTGCTTCTTGCTCCACTCCACCAGTACTTAGTTCGGGTAGCATCAGCACTAATCTGGCTTTACCGTCCATCGCTACTTCGCTGGTAGACGTTGCACCAAAATGCGATGTTGAAGAGGTTGGCGAGTTTGTAAAGCCAAAGAGGAAAAGGTCTAAAAAGAACAAAACGTGCAGGGATTTGGCTCCAGCCCGCCCAACACCCGGCTCATCTGGACCTATCGAGCCAAGTGAATTGGTTACCAGTATTCACTCAGCTGAAAGATCTGAGTTACAAACGGGCCCTCGATTGAGTCAAAAACATAATTTAGTCATTAAAGGGGTCCCAGAGTCAGCTTCAATTATTCCAAAGGAGCGAGTTAAACATGACTTGGATCTCCTTCAATTGTACGAAAAACGATGCTAACGGACGGCGAGTCCATCCACATTCTCAAGGCATATAGAATAGGGATGGGTATTTCAGCATCCGAATCAAATCCTCAACCAAGACCTCTTAAAATTATCTTGGAAAACGAAGCACAGGCACAGCTCCTGCTACAGCTCCTGCTACAATGACTATGGGGCTTGCATTCTGAAGTTTTTTTCAACAGGAATATGGGCTAAAAGAGCGAATGAAAATGAGTCAGTTACTAATAAAACTGGAAACACGAAGGGCCAATGGCGAGGCATATCTCCAAATAAGAAACGGACAAATAGTTCAAGTGAAAAGATCATTTATTTGGCCAAAAGCAGTCACTCTGACAGCCTAACTGTCCCTTTTCAGAAACCAAAAACCTGCCCGCTTAAAATATTCGTCTTACATGCCAGATCTCTGCTTAATAAGATGCCTTTGCTCCACACTCTGTTTTTCATCCACCGCCCTGACATTGTAATAATTACAGAGACATGGGCAACACCCTGCGTATCCGACTCTGAACTCAATATTCTAGTGTATGATTATATTCGTGACGATCGACACGAGGGCCGTAGCGGAGGAAGTTGCATTTATATTATGCCGCCAATTACGATTCTGCCATTGGATTATCGACAATTTACCGCAGTAGAAGAGAGCTGTGGGCTCCGAGTATTGCTAAAGCATAACTACTCCTTACTCGTTGGTTGTGTTTATCGCCCCCCCAAACGCAAGCGAGGATTACAATCTTCGTCTCTCACAGACATGTCATGCCGCAGTTGACCTTAATCTGAAGTAATGTTTATTGCAGGTGACTTTAATCTTCCTGAAATTCATTGGTTTCCACCTTCCGGTCCTGCAAATTTCGAAAAATTGCTTGAGGCCATAGATACTGGCATGTGGGAACAGGTAGTTGATTTTCCCACCCGAGGATCAAACATAATTGATCTCATTTTCTGCAGAGGTTATCAGCCATTGTCAGTTTCACCTTTAGACCCAATTTGGAGTTCAGACCACGCTTTAGTTCTTTGTTAACTAGAAATCGATACTGATGAAACATTTTCAAAACATTTGTTTTTTTCCATGATTTCCGATCAGCAAATATGGGGAATTACTAACACATCTTAATTCCCACGATTGGACTAACTTTTTTCTATGTTTGGATGTGAATGTTTGTACTGATACATTCTACCAAGTTCTAGGTCCACTTATTTCTCGTTTTGTTCCCCGTAAGAAAAATAATTAATGTCCAGGATGAAGTCTACCTACCTTGATCATTCCGCCGTAGACTGCGAAGACTCACCCCTCGATTTCATCTACAAAACGGCGCTTCCGTCCTGCCCTTGATCCAACAAAACTTTGGACAGGCTAAGAGGCTCTCTGACGAAAAACGACTAGCTGAAGAGAGTATCTTTGGCGAAAACCCTTCGTTAAATGTTGCAAAACTCATTTCATGCACAGTAAAAGCGCAGAGAAAAACTCAGTAACCTGTACTTCGAGACGCTTTTGGTAACCTTATAGCTGACGCTCAGTTGACGCCTGATAGCTTCAATGCGTTCTTGTCCAGAAATTTTAGTAAACATTCGGTCGCCCCCTTTCCAAACATCCGAATTTGGAGCGGTATCATCCTCGAAAACATAACCTGTACCCTCTGGGACGTGACCGTAGCCATTCGGCGTTCTCGTCAATCTTACCGTCCTGGACCAGATGGCGTCCCGGTCTGCGTTCTAAAGGCAAATGCAAACGATATTATTCCGTCACTTCTGCTTAAGATATTTAATCAAGCTCTTGAAAGTGAAAGCTTCCCTATTTTATGGAAGGAATCGCACATTCTGCCTATACCCAAACGCAGCCAAACTACGTCTTTCGACGACTTAGGGCCAATAAATACACTGCAAGCAGCCTCGAAGATCTTAGAAACCTTGATTAAAGACAAGCTGATGCGTGATTTAACAGAGAATAACCTACTTAATGCGGCTAAGCATGGGTTTATCTAAAAAAACGTGTGACACCTGCCCACTCTCTTACTTTGATCATGTGCTACAATCTAGAGATAGTGATTTTGCAATTTACACCGTTTATTTCGACTTCACGAAAGGTTTGATCATGTTGACCATGATCTCCTCATGCTGAAACTTACCTCCTTCGGCATAGGTTACAATCTTCTGAACTTAATATCCTCCTATTTGAATGCTCGTGCACAGCGAGTTAAAATTTCCGATGTTATCTCCAACCCCACGCACGTGAGGAGTGGAGTTATTCAGGGAAGCGTACTCGGCCCGCTTCTATTTTTGCCTTTTTGTGAACGATGTTCCTGATTGTTTTCAGTATGGAAGGCCCTTTATGTATGCTGATGATTTAAAAGTTGCCTATCAATATAAACCGGGTGATCGCCAAATTTTGCCTGAGCTCTTAAAAAAATATCTTCAAACCTTCGTTCAGTGGTGTTGCACATGGCGCCTTTCGCTTTCTTGGCACAAGTGCTCCGTTATAGTTAGTGGTGACAACCATCGTCCTCATCTAAGCCTAGACGGTCATGACCTAAATGTGCCCGGGGTTATAAGGATCTGGGCAATGCATATTCTAGTAGTCTTAATCTGTCAGAGCACTGCGCACTGATTGTCTCGAAAGCACGCCAAACCACTGGGTTTATTCTCAGCCATTTTAAAACTGTCAATATTAGGACCAGGATTTATAAATGTATGTCAGACCTTGTCTGGAATACTGCTCGTTTCTATTGAGCCTTCGGCACATGAGTGAACGCAAGAAGATAGAATCAGTCCAGCACTTCTTTACTTAAAGAGTTTTCACTTCAGAGCACAGAAACCTGTCCTAACAACAACGCTGTGAGCTTACAAGCCTTGACCCGTTGTGGCTTCGTAGATTACAGAAGGGACTATTTTTACTGTTTAAACTTTTAAACAGTATTACCTTTAACCCACTAACATCCCTGAGACAGCTCGACCACTCTCGGCGCTCCAGTCATCGAGATATATTTTTAATTCTTCCTTTGGCACGCACCGTTAGATACCGTCAGTTTTTTTCGGTAAACGCTAAAGCAATCTGGAATAAACTACCAAGAAATATTAAAATTCAGAAAAACTATCCTTTATTTACGAGAGCTGTCACTAGTTTTCTACATTCGGGACACCTTCCACAAATTGTGGCTGCTGATTCTCTGGAAGCTATCTTCCGTTCTGATGGCACCCCACGGACTCTGAATCCGATGCCGGACTTCATACTGAAGGCAATATTGCTGGCTCTGCAGTCCATAATCGGGTTATTCCTCAGTCGACAGCGAGCAGCAGTTTGCCGACATACCTGCTGCTAGTACAGAATACCTGATCTACAACAATGAAAGGAGAAGTACTACACTGCGCACCTTTGTCAATACTTCCCTGACCTGAACTTTAATCCATTCAATAAGCTGCAGTTGTTTCTCCTGAAAACACTATAAAGAACGATCAGGAGTTTTTTTTTCACTGTCAGATCGACCGATCCACTGTATATCACTTTTGAACTTGCCTATAAACTGACAATAATTAATTAATTAATTAAATTAATAATTAATTAATTAAGTTGTCAAAACTCTGAGATGCAGTTTTCCAGAATCCATCATTGCATCTCGCTCTCGCCACACATGCACCCTTTCACACTGCGATTAGTTCCGTTAGCACCATATTTTTCGGCAGTAGCAGAACTTTGAGTCACCTTATTACGCCCGCTCTTGTGTTTATGGTGTAGCCTGCTAGCACATGTATACTTAATTCGTGCGAATAATGCTTAATGTTGTAGTTCGAAGGCTGTAGTGTACAACCTTTTGCATGGTATTGCGTGGACAGGTTGTTTGGCTTTGTCAATCACTGCGCCCACGCACGCCCCGATTGTCTTGGTGATTTCTTGCTCATGGAACAAACAAGGAGAGAAAAATAGCAGAAATAACGGTTAAAGCGGTACAAATCTACGTCTACATGAACTGAGTTATGCTCCAATTACCAGTGGTACGCCCCCTCTATGGGTTGCGCGGTATTGATCGGATTCTCGTAGTGGAATGTTAGCATTCTTCCCATTTGATCAGCGCCCCTTTCAAACAGGTTAAAGTCTCACATTTAAGTTGGTTTATTTTTATTTCCTTTTCTTGCAATTGGGCATTACGTCATTCAGCAACCGGTGACTAGAGGTTAAAAATAGTGAACTAATAAATGCCTTCACCTAAGTCGGATATAACATCAACTTTCACCTAGCGCTTAACTTGAAAATGGTGTCTATGGTATTCCACTTTCACAAACATTAAACTCGGTATCTGAAAGGATGATACAAATAAAGAATTCTGAAGTAATTTATGTTATAATTTACTTTCTTAAAAGAAAAATGCAATATTCCTTTTCATTTGGCTTCATAATAGGAATGTACCTAGTATTTCTGGAGTGTTTAATGTTAAGATGGAGTCGATGGTAAATATGCTTCCACTATAAATTGATTTATGCAGGATATCTTAAAAATTTCAGAAGGAAGTGTGAAAATTTTATCCGATGGAGGTTTATACCAAACACTGTTGCAGAAACTGTCAAAAAGTCACTACATTAACCAAGGTAAATGCATTTACCATGTTTACCTGCAGGTAAACATGTTTACCCGGGTAACTTAGCCAAGCTACTTCCGTTGGCGAATGAGTTCGTAAAATGTTCCATAAGTTGATTTTAGTCATTGGTATATTTTTTATTATTTTATTTTTTATGATCGGAGTTACCTTTGGACCATTATAGCTCTTAGATACTGCAATATATCAAATTTAGCATTGTACAAACTGTGGTAAGGTAACTGTGATAAACGGGCATGTAATATACTTCGCCCCTGTTCGCTTGTTTTATTTATGCTACCACTGTTTCTAAAAACTGAAACGTACCTGCTCTTTAGAGTAGGGACGATCCTTTATCTGAGAAAACTATTGCTCAAAACTAGTTGTCGTTCGTCCAGCCGCTTTGGGGCTATAGGAACCTCCATCTAACCCGAGCTTGGCCGGCTGGTGCTGGTGGCGTTCTTTATATTACAATAGATTATCAATACTGCACGTTCTTTCAGTAAAATTAGTGTGCGTGCGTTCCTCTTGCACGATACGCTGTACAAGCAATCCTGCAAATAAATTACTCATCGATAGTTATAAGTATTTGACACACATGTGTTTGGAGGACGGGGCAAATAACTGGGCTTTTATGTGTATAATTGTCCAAAAACTGATCTGCACAAGGAACATACTCGCACTACCTATACTGAAAAAGATTTGCAGTATTATAAATCACTCTGTGTTAGAAATAAAAGATGAATGACCTCCGAGCAGAGTCGCAGCTGCATCCACGCCGCACTTATAACGAGTCTGCCAGAAGTTTATTTGTAACACACTGAAAACGATTGTTATTTTTAGTTAAGCGAACGACAGTGTACTATGCAGGCTTTGTGGCAGTAGTGGAACTTTAGTTTGAGCAGCGATATGCAACTGACTTTATACGTTATACTTACAGCCCTGAAAATCTTTATGCAAAAAATACTCCAAATTGCAATGTAATGCAATTTAATTCTTAAGTTTGCTTATAGGAAAAGAAAACCTTTTGATTTTGAGCACTGACTTTGTCCACTCCTTCATGGTTTCACAGGATTAGAACATGTCCTGCAAAAGTTGCAGACTCTCAGTGGTGCACCAATTTGCATAAGAGAAACCACGTCACGAAATGGGGAAGAAACAATTGATTCGTCTCGTTATTACTCACTGGAAAGAAAAAATGCTGATGGACATAACTATTATCACTGTGTCACACCCGAAGATCTGTCCTATCCACATGATGAGGGATCCAGGGAAATCTGGGTTCGGGCTCACTGTGCAGTGATTGAAGTTCTTTTACGCCTCTGGCTACAATTTCAAGTTCCAAAAAAGTGTCTGGCTCAGTGCCTAAGGTAAAGTCTAGGTTATGTTTGTCTCAGAGTGAATAATTTTTCAGCTATTCAGGAAAGCAACTGAGTAATGTGTTATTCAATACCACTGAAATCCTGATAGGTTACAATATTCAAACCCAGAAGATAAACCGACTGAATTAATTATAAATCTGACATTAATGTATAAAAAATAGCAGTTATTAAGGTTTCCTTGGATCTTCATAAGGAATATCCGTGCAGGAATTTGTTTCTCGATTAATAGTAAATTGCCAGGTAGCTTTTGTTCTTTGACGCTATTTACCCATTAGAGCTCCCAACTCATGTAGTTTAAATCCCAATTTCTGTGATTTACAATGTCTTTCAGAATTAGTCGATTATTTGTGTTTTATCTTCCATCTCACAGCAAGATTGTTGGGCAATTTATTTCCCTGGACTCTACTGATGATTTACGTGGGGCAGATGGTGCCCTGTTTTGGCTTGTGGCAACTGCAGCATGTTCAGCGTCTCTCTTAGGTGTAAAGGTAATTTATTAGCATTATTTTCTTAATTTGAATTCAAACTGTATGCTTGGATAATAAAAACATCATTTTTCAACTTAACTATGCAACCTTTCTAAAGATTAACGGTGATTCCATGTTTCCCTTTACACTAGATTCTTTATATGCTTAGATCGGAAACCCTCAATAATCTAATTTGCCAAGTTATCATCTGAATTTTGAACTCGTGATCGTAAGCAAACGAGAAACTCGTTTGTTTCAGTCAAATAATTTGAAATAATTAAGAATATTTTTCCAATTCTGCACAAAATGGCAGTTCTAAACAAGTAGCCAACCAAGTGTATGACCGAAGCCTGTCTCTTTCAATAAACAGACAAGTGTAAAAGCGAATACTGAATTAGAATAAGCGGATCTCCCATCGAAAATTGTCACACTGAGCTTCCGATAAAGAAACCGTAACGTCTCTGTGTACCCAATTTCGGGTAAAAACAACTATCTTCACCACTGTCCAGAACTTTGTGGAAGTTGATAACCTCCATCCATGAGGTGTGTTATCTTTTTATTGAATGTTTTAGAACCTAGGTATGGGAATTTGTATCATTTAAATCAGACAACGCAAGTCAGTACTCATAATATATCATTAAAATGCTCAAACATATGATGAGTGATTGCGTATGAATCGCAAAAAAATATTTAATTAGGAACGCTAGCGTTTCTTCGAGCGCTAAAACTACACGTCTGACTTCTTATCTCTTTTATTTATTAATGTATTTTCTGAGGTTAACTGCCAAAAATTTTCTCAATGATCAAACCATGAACAGAACGCTGAATCTAGCAACGGAAATTTAAATTATCTTTCTTTTTTCTAATGCAGTACTATCTGGAGGCAGAGCATAGGGCAAAAATATGGCTTATTCGAAATCAATTATTCTGCACACTTGCAAAAAGTCGTCGTGTCGATAAAATACATGAAATAAGCTTATTTTTCAAAATAACTTATCTCCATATTCTCATAATTTTAGCTTAAATAGTGCTCTGCACTTTTAAACATAATTTCATATAACTGCGCTTAAATTCCCTTGACAGTCGAATTACACCACATTAGCCCAAGGTTCTATTTTGTGGTAGGAATGCATAAATCCTTTCTTCTTTACGTCGTTAAGCCACTTTTTTATTTTTCAGTTATGTGTATTGGCAAATTGAGTGTATCTTTAAGCTTTGTTTACACATAAACGGCAGGGCCATTTATATGTTATCTATGAGCAAATTTGGCCTCAAGAATTTGAAACATTATGACTCACATTTTTCCTATGACGCCGGGATCTTATTTCAGGCATACAGACGTGTTAGTAAATGAAGTAGGGAGAATAACAACACAAAAATGTCCAAAACCAAGAGTTTAATGATAATTCTTGGCAGAGCGTCTAGAATTGGGTATGTGAATAACAATACCGCTAGAATGACATTTGTCACATTATTTTATAGAGGAAAAAGGTGAAAATACAAGTAACCGAGCTTCAGACCAGATAAGCTCTGGCGAACGTTGACTACTATAAAACACTGAATGACAGGGCTTTGGGCGAAGGGCCAGAGTTTATAGCCTATCAAAATACTCCCCTCCCATTGGCTAGACGTAGCGCCTTGTTTTAGGTTATCCGTCTCCATTGTGAATGCCCCAGTTGCGCTGACCTTTGAGTGAGCTGACCGCGGATATATGCGCGTTGCCAGACAACTACATCCATCTTCGCCTCAAACGAAGCAGTTCATCGGCATATGGACATAAGGCCTTTGGCCTTGCTCTCATCAACCATTAAATGCAGTCTGTAACATGACAGCATTATTTTACGCATGGTGTAGCACTGTCAGCTCGCGTTCTGGCCCATCACCAATGCCACTGTTGCCCACAGCTACAAAATCATGTTCTTTGCACAACCAATTCTGTACTCTACTGCTGAGCGTGGCAGAAATAATCCAACGACACTGAAAATTTACTTAAGGATCTCGGCATTCGCTTGCCTTACTATACTGTCCACCGGAAAAAAAGTATTTTCACCTCGTGGGGGATTAAACAGATACACTTGAGTCAAACTGTCTTCGTTCCAGAATATGACTCATATATATATATATATATATATATATATATATATATATATATATATATATATATATATATATATGGGGCAAGGAAGATGGCTATTCGCATCATCGCGCATATAACCGGGTGCTTAATATTAATTGTTGGCGGGGCTGTCCGCCGATATGATAACAGCACTGGTGACTGGGCAGTTAGTCGTGCATGCAAACAATTAATAAATTTTCCAAGATCTTCTTTGTTGTCTGATTTTTGTACCCTGCATCTTTGATGATCGAAGCCCATCCTTAGGTTTACAAATTAAGACAGCCTATTAATGTTTATGCTACAGAGAGTCATTTTCCGACCATACATAAGATTTTATGACTCATAATTCATGTATCAGCCTATATTTGTGGAATCCTTGTTCAATTCTCGCTAACGTCCTCCTAGGGGTACGTTTCATTGAACTGATGATGATTTTTTTATTCTGTCAAAAAAATCTACAATGTTCCACCGAGTTGTAGACAAACCTGTTAAGAACTTCATGCGAACATTACCTTGGCAACTATTGTTTGGTTAACCTGCATAAACAAGATAACTGCGAATGACACAGGGTCAAACGGTTAGTTCCTGCGCGTTTTAACTTGTGCTGTGACACGCTTGTATGGTGCTCAACAACTCTGGGAAGTGGAATATTTGACATATTTTGAACAGAAACGCGAAGCATGGCTTTATAAAGTATCAAAAAAGCACCCACCAAGGTTCCAGTATTGGGAACTTATCAGTCGCATACGATTCCTTAATTCTCTCTTTTTTATCCTCTAAAACATGCTGAGGTAGTTTGGCCGTACAAACTGCACATCAAGGCCTCCGGAAACGATGGCGCCAGGCTTTCTGGCAAAATCATGTATACTAGGTTTCTAAGAGTCTATGAATGAGCTCTTTTTTAACGCGGATCCGACGACCAGACGGCTAAACAGGCTTTGCTCTGGCTAGTATATGCTTGGATAACTATGTCATCGTTATGAGAACTGTGTATACGTTGGGTGACTGAATCGAAGGCTGGAATTCAGATTCAATGGATTTTTCAGAATGTGGCATCAGGGGCACTCATAAACATGAGATCCGAGTCACCACGCCTGTTTATGTGAAAACTTGGTTCATTGTACGGGGGCAGTTCGTATATGGCGCGCGTACTTGGACTGTTTAGCTTTCGTTGATGAACGCTCACGGATCGCTAATGGGACTCACTCGCCCCGTTCTGCCTTGAGGCTAATTCCCGAACCCTGTCAGCAGCCGCACACCGGCTAGTAGTATAGGCAGTAGAACATTGCCGAAAAAGATAAGGGAGACTGCAATTACAATTTTTGGCTCACTAGCGTTCGTCAACCAATCATACTCAATCGCAGGTACTACACCACCCGACGCTCTAACCCACTGCACCACTGGCTTGTCGGTTTGCTGGTTTAAATCGGGAATATTGGCGTCTGTTGACGAAGGCTCTCCGACCGCTAACGGTACTCACTCATCCCGTTCTGCCATGGGGCTTACTCGTGGCGGAGCGGGTTATAGGGTAAACTTCTAATCAACAGGTGGCGGGTTCGAGCCTCGTGTGGTGCACCACCTGTGGTTGGGTATGACTGGATGACGACGGTTAATGAGCCAGAAATGGCCATTCCGGTCTTCCTTATCGTTGTCGGCAATGTTCATCTGCCTGCCTGGCTTTGTTAACCACTGCGCCCGAGCCGGACTCTGGTCGTCCTCACTGTCGTTTCGCTACCATGCCCAGGTGCGGGCGAGAAGGGAATGTGCGGCAGATACTGCGCAAATCTGCTGTCACTATAAACTAATTCCAGCGCAACTCCCTGTCCTGTACCCAACATGCTGTGGGGCAAACGGTGTACATTGTCATATGTGAGATTCGAACTATTATATTCAGTCAATAAATCCCCCTCAAGGTTGCAACGCCAACATATGATTTTCAAATAGCGGTTGGATGGTGTCCTCCGTATTTCAGTCGATGGAGCATGCTGTATAAAACTTGCAGTTTCACGCGTTTTCTGGCTGTGTGAATGCCACATTTTCCATTGTCTGCCATAAGAGATACTCCGCGTGGTATAATTGAAAACCACGTCTAGCGTGTCTGTTGGATTTAGCAGTTAAGACTTCAACCTAGAAAAGTTGTTTAGAGTGGGCGTAACCATAGGGCTGCGGCCATTAAGCTTTACAACCTGCGCAATGCGCAACAATATCATGCAAGGCTGTAACTAGGTGGTTTTTGAAGAGCACCTAAATTTTCATTTCACGTTTACGCGTAAGAGTAGGCTTCCTTTAGGTATTCCAAGGTATTGTGGAAGGATGAAAGATTTTATTTTTTCTATCCAGGATTGCGAAAAGTGGCTCGAACTGCATATGACCGAGAACACACGATGGGCAGATGCGGATCAACAGACAGATGGCAGAGAGAATAATGAGGTCAAGAAAACTGATCGTTTCCTCCGAGGTGTGGCCATCCCAAACCTGGTCGCACTCGTCCTTTGCCACTATCTTCGGGACTACGGTTACTATGCTGGTAAGCGTTATCACCGCTGTCGGCTTGCTTATTCTTTTTACTTTTCATTCATATACTTTCCTCTGAGCGTTGTTGATGCTGTGATATCTTAGAAGAGGAATGAGGTGCTTGACACACGAGTTTCTTCCATATGCCTAAAAACTGAAGAGCTTCTTGGCATTCTTAATGCTCATCTCTTGCTTGATCTCATACGCTTAGTCCCCAAAACCGGTTTTATATTCTTCACAGTAAAATTCTGTTTGAACTTCAAAATACTCAAGGCAGTTAAGGACCAGAAAATTGTTATTCTCCTATGGTTTTTGCTGTCATTATTGCTACTTTCTATCCGTTTACATGGAGCCAGTCTGGGATATTTCTCAAATTTGGTCCAAAGAACCGTTTTGTCGATTCCACTGAGTATACAAATTGTGCGCATTGTCGTCCTTGAAAATCCACTTGACCTCGAGACTTGCTGCAAATTGTTCATGATGACTTCCGTTTCTGAGTCTCGGGGTTTCAAACGTCTAGTTATGCGTTTGGGTGATGGACAGTCGACGATTACTCTATACCGGCTCGCGCTATTTTACGCTCGAACGTCCCGCTGACGGTAGGTGTGAAATCTAATCGTGTGCAATTTTATACTCCTAGATGCACCCATTTTTCAGTTTCTCCACTTCTCTGGCCGAAATGTTACTTAGGCTCAGCGGCCTTTAAACAGTAGTAGTAACTATATACAGGTCACAAGATACACCATACTGGCAGCACAGGTACTAGCTAAAAGCCCAGCCAAGTTTATCGCCCATATTCTACCACTTCATGATACAGCAGCAAGGAATTCAGCTCATCAATGAGTCTCCCAGCGCTCCACGTGTGCCTGCGGGTAGATACCCTAGTTTTTGAATTGCCGTTTTTTACTTCCCTCTGAGATAAATCCCCAACTTCGGTCCCTTGCAGTTGTGTCATGCAGCGGTAGAATGTCGACCAAACGCTCGTCTGGGCCTTTAGCTAGTACCTGCCCTGTCAGTATAGTTTATCGTACAAACGCTATATAGATTACCGACTGCCTTTTGGCAGTTTACTCAACACTACGCGGTTATCCCGCTGTGGCTGAGAGAAGTCGACCCAAATATTCACATCAACCTTGCGTTGGATGCAAAAGCGTGTTCAGCTGGTAGTTAACTCCCACGCTTTCGCTTCTCTGTCGCTAGCACAGGTTCGAACCACTTTTTGGCTGGGATATGAATCCTTCGTCTGGCAGTGCAGTTCCAATTTGTACAGCGGCTTCATTCTCCGGTATTATGGACTCTGTTCTTCTCCGCTCTGACAGACTGAGTAATCTGTCGTTCAAAATTCATATTTCGTTTCAGCGATATATGTAGATCCTGCTAGCCAGGAGGCCTACTACCAGATTGTTCCATGCTCTCGAACCACCGCTATATAAGTCCACAAGATATATCAGCTGGGGAGCTTTCAGACCTCCCGTTCCGAGTGTGTATTATTTCTACTCTGGTTGTGCCCATGATTTTGGAGAAAAAACTCGACCTCTAAAACGGGGTTTTATTTTCTGGACTCCAGTGAAACATATAAACCTATAAAAAAAACAAGGCTTATTTTTTGGGGGAAACACACAGAACGAACTTGTCCTTTGGGCGAGTTACAGTGGCTGAGAATGTACGCCCGAGGTTGTGAAATTGACGGTTGGAATCTACGTTCTCCTTTGCCACTCACCGCGTCTGTTTCACTCCCTGTCTATGCTCGCACTCCTCATTTATTCTTCGATTTTACCACGGTTGTATTCAACTCAGCCGATAATGTACTTTTTTCTAGATGTTTGGGCTAATTTACTCCTGCTGGCGGTGCCTCCTAAAATACAGCACTCGTCCCTGCCAACTGATCCTGCCTGTGATCAGGAACCATGAACTCAAGTCCACCTTGTTTTAGGTGAACCTGTCTTCCGCACATTGGTCTCCTCCCTTCACGATACAACGTTCACTCGACCTCAACTCTTTACAAGATACGCATGATTTACACAGGCGCAACCCGGGGTCAATACCTTGACACCGAGGTCACAATTTAGGCCTCTACAAAGTAGATGTGCGTTTGCGCTGTGGGCGGTTGCTGTTGGCAACGCTTAACTTCACTTATCTAGCCACGTGTTTCAGGTGAGTAGTCGTAGCCACGGGACGTTGCCTCGTATAGCAGTATATTTCAATTAAACCGAAGGCGAACGTTGCGTGGTCCTCCTCCGATCTCCGAAGCGGGGTTAGAGCATTCATAATGCAACGTCATACTTTATATGCTTGGCGTACTAGACAAGAAGTGCTGGACAGGGTGCCTGCATAACTTAGAGGTTTATCTAAATCCGTCTAAGCTATCGGAAAAAAAATCACTTCTTACAGGGTTCGGAAATATAAATCCATTTCTTAAAGGAGCATTTTTCCATCATGTGCAAAAATGACCACCTATTACTAGCGGCAGGAACTTTGTAATTCAAGGTTAAATGGACTTTTACTTATGTTGTTAAGCTTCTTACTTCTACTGTTGGAATGGCTTCTAGGGCCCCCAAAAAAGGATACAGAAATAGTGACGCCTTGTGCTAAATTCCAGGAAAATAAAATATTCTCGTGTGTTAAGCCTAACACTAATCCTAATCCGAACCCTAACCATAATTTCCCTCGAATTTGGCACAAGGCCGCTTGTACTACGGACGTTTTTTAGTGTGCTGTCGTGGGGCAATGTAAGCCATCCCTAAAAATTATACTTAAGGTTGAGTTTTATAATTTTAAACCCTTTTACCTCTATTGCGCCTCCTACTTATTGCCTGCGCTCACTCCGCCATTAACTCAGCAAGAGTTTGCCATAGTTTGTTGACGGATATTTTTTGATTATTTTTTGTGGAGCAAAGTTGCGGCCCGTTTCTTCTGCCAACTGTTTAGTGTGGTGACGGTTTAATGACGGCAGTGGTAATATAATGTATATTTATGCCTTAAAAGTCGTAGATAGGCTCCTCGCGGCATGCAGGTTAGGAGTAGCTGGAAACCCCATTAAACATTTCGCTGTTACTTGATACAGTGGAGAGTTCCCATTCCAAACGAGTAGACTAAATTCATTGCCTGTTCTACGTTCAAGAAACCTGTTGAAAACAACAAGTGAGGGTGTGCGAGCATCCTTTGACGAGAAGCCACTGGTGGCGCTCAATATCACTTATGTTAGCCATGAGTTCAACCTGCGTTATCGTCAGTTGGCAGCCTTCCAAGCCACGGCTTTTGGCGCACCGTGATAGCCTCAAGCCCGTCAGATTGATTATAGTGAGGAATATGCTCTGATTGCCGTGCGGACCGAGTCCTCAGAGTCGACCTCGTTTGCTCTTCCCCCTTTCAAGGCACCAGTCGGTCGTTGAAATGGGGCGCATTGGCTGGCAGAGCTTAACTGAACATCTACGTTTGTCACACACGACCTGGTTCCCACACAACACCAGGTTTTCTAATGATGAATGTGGGCTGCTCGGAACTCACATGTGTTAGAGTGCCATAGGGCCGCAGGAAGAGGGAACCTAAGAACACACTTTTACGTGGTAGACGCCTCCTCCGTGCCTGTGGAGGGTGATGTGGGACGGGTGTATGTGCTGGTGGAAAGATATGTTGGTTTGCCCGTCACTGGTTTACCGCAGAGTAGCATGGAGACGTATATAGCAATGCGATGACCAAGCGTATGTGTGTAGTGCGGTTAGTTTAGAAAAATGTGACGGGCGCACGTTAACGCCCATGGCAACGGTTCGCTAGCCTATGTGCTGGCGATTCGCAAGTGACCGACCGGGCCGATGCGTGGTATGTACTTGCGGTGGCAATATGCGTGGGACAGTTTATTAGCTACTGTGTCGTTTTCGCCGGTGCTTCTGCTGGTTGAGACAATGCTAATGAAGCGGGAGCCGGCAGTTCTGACAATAGGAGAGTTTTTGGATGTAAAAATGGGCTTCGCATGTCGACATTGTGGTGAATTCCGCTATTATGGATGCACATGGCATCTAATAGGCCCATGCGGTGACTGAATGAGCGACCAGGCCGATGTGTGCTGTAAAGATGCGAGTTCATTAAGGGCAGGCTGTGACCGAGTTCGCATTGCTGGTGATGGGGACGATAGTGGTGGTGATGGTAAGGATGGTTGCTGGCGGGACGTCGGGATTGTTCTCACCGATGGTGGGAGTGAGAGGGTGGTAGCCGCCGTCGCAAGGATTGTGGGAGGGATGATGAAGGTGGTGGTGAGCGGCGGTGGCGGCAAGTGCTGGAAATCAGGTGTCTGCGCATCGCTGTTGATGGTGGACGTCGTCGTGGGTGGCGTTGGGCTGCGGTAGAGTGGCGATGGAGGGGTTTGCCGAGACATGTGGATTTGTCATTTTGTTGCTCTGATATGTCACTGCTGAGGCGATTCGGATGCCATTCATGTTGATACTGGGCGTATTATGTAATCCTTTTGTGCTGGTTAGTGCATGTCCACCGTTTTGTGCGTGTTTATGGTCAGTCCGAAGTTCACGCAGCCGGAGGCGAAGAGACCGGTGGTTCTTAGGCCGGCTGCTTCTGTAGAGGCAGCAAGTGTACAGTTATCTGCTTAGAGGAGTTCGTGGGCAGTGCTTGTTGATGTCCGCAAGGATGCTTACTTTCATTAGAAATTGAGAAGCCGACCGTTGATCCTGTATGTCATGCTAATCCAAGGCCGATCATCACAATAGGTGTCCATCAGTATGGCAGAGACCAGGAGACTGAAGAGAGTAGGAGTGGGCACGCAAGCCTGCTTCACTCCTCCGCAGAACAGACGCACGTCAATCGCTATAGGGTTAAAGTTTACTTTCGGCAAAAACCATCTGAGGTTGAAATCTTTTCACACTATATGTTACACTCTTAGCACACTGATGGTTATTGATTTACCTGATCTTGTCTTGGAGGAAAAGGGTTGTCTAAGTATCTCGGCAGCATTCTTCTACACGTCCCCTTGAAACTATTAAAATCTAGGTTTTCAGCATTAACCTTGTTGGAGGAAAATATATTACTCCCTGTGGCACTGCTGGGTTCAGCTGACTGAGTGTCTACTCCTTTAGGAAGTATTTACTTTTTTGATCGTTAGCGCTTTTACAGAAGGTTAAGCTACTTGAACCAGAGGTTACTTGGCTCAAAAGAAAGAATTTGCCAGACTGTTTGCAGTTCCTAGGCGCTGGAAAGATGCAAAAACGTGCTATGGTGATTCGAGGGTGCCAAAATAAACGTCGCAGATAATAGGTTAATAAGATATTACAGTGCTATCACATTTTGGAAGAATTTCCGGAATGTTTTTCAACAAAGTAACTTAGGTTGAAGTTAATTCCTGTAAAAGTGGTCGATGAATTTGATTTTTGGCCGAACGCTCGATTTAAATAGTTTTTACATGGTTTTGTACAGAAAATTTTCATTAATGGGCAGCGTCCACTCATAACGTTTTCTGTTGGGTATTGCAATTTCATAACAACGCTCTAAGTATCGAAATCCATGTATAATGTACTCCCTTAACATCCAATTTGAAAGTATTCAAAAATGCGCGTTACGCTTTCCACATATTTTCACTTTCAAATTCGGCCTGTGTAGGTCAGGTTTTCTGAAGTTTTGGTAACTTTTTTTAAGAGGATGAGGGCGAACAGTAAAGATTGGCTATTAAAACTGGTAACTATAGTTAGCTTGAAATATCCTGGACAATATTAAGTTTTTTTAGAACTGCCTACATAGAAACAAGAATGGCATCCTTGGTAGGAACTGCTGAGCTGCCGGTTTGCGCGGATCACAGTTGTAGGATTGAAGTACTATTCGCCTAAGGATTGTCTGTATCCACTTTTCGTTCTTACAATAAACAATTTAACTATCAAAGTTTCAACTTTTTATGCCGTCACAGTTTGCTATTCAGGTCTATGTCAAACGGTCGATTACTACAGCCTTGGTATGAAAGCTAGGATTTCAATTTCCTTAGTTAAAAAAGAGTGACTCCGGTGTATGTACTGGAATCTAGAAAGGGATTTCTTATTATCTTTTTAATGGCTTCTTGTTAAGCTTCCCATTTCCATTAACGTGCTAATCTTTGTCACAATAAAGTGAATATGGCCAAGAGACGATTGGTGTGCAAGTCTATTCGAAAGTCCAGCAGTTACTTATTTATGACCGGTTTCAGAGTTTCGAATGAATTTCGGAAAGAAGGGCGAACTGCCAAACGCGGACACGGCACACAACATTGATCGCATACTGGATATTAGTACTCGACACATGAAGCCTTCCGTCATGGACGTGCTACCGGCTCCCAGGACGGCAGAGGGCGGATTAGCGTGTGAAGACTTTGCCTGTGGCCTTGCTCGCGCCTCGCCACAACGACGTCTTCAGGCGGCGGCACTGGCAGGTGATCTTTTTTACTGGGCGGAGGTGAGCAAAACTTCTCAGTCACAAAATGTGGAAACAACAGTAGTAGGTAAGTTCTTCCATCCTGCCTCTCTACTGCTGTTTTTGTGTTCTCTACGTACTCGAAAAAATCGGAACGTAGTACCTGCACCTCAGGCTATCACCGAATTTCATACAGCTATAGGAGGCTGACGTATCATAGGAAATTTTTACCGAAGTTCGGAAATATGATCTCGGTTAAAACGGAGCGTTTAGTTGGGATTGGTAAATTACATCATCTTAATATTTTGCACTTCAAAATTTTGCTTCTGCTTTGTAAAAAGTGAGCAATTATGAAATTTTAAGACAGTGAAACGCCTTATCGTCGTATCTGCTGCTTTAGGTAGCATACTACCTGGTCAACAAACGGGCAAATTGAAAGACCGCTAAAACATAGAACATATGCAGTTCCTGGCTTCGAAATCCCTACCTCAAGTTCAACGGCAAATCAGCTTGAAAGTAATTACCGAATGAAAAATAAAATTTTTCATATAAACCCTACCCTTTTATCAAAAAAAGTTTGAAGAACGCGTATTTTACTATAGAATGAAAACAAGAAAGTGTATTTTTGTGCAGGCTTTGTAGGAAATATGTCTGGACTTATGAAAGCATCGAAAATCAATAAATAATTCATGCCGCATAAGTCGTTATTGTTAACGAGTGATTTTTGCAGGCAACTGGAACGACGTGCGTTCGAAAGCCGGAATCCTACCGTAATTAAAATACCTTTGGGTTATGCTGCAGGGTACCTAATAATACAACCTAGCCTAAGTAACTGAGATCGTTTTCGAAAATTTCAATTAACATTTCATCAGGTAGTCACTTGCTATAGATACTATTTAGGTTTTTTATGTAATTTTGGTACACTTTGGTTCGTTTTAATATTTTGATTACCTACCAAGCCGGTAAAGTAGCCGAGTTTTTCTGAAGTAGTTCGATTATACTTGCCACGCGCTATCCGCTGAATATTTGGGCCTTAAAACTAAAAGTGAGATTTTATGGAGATCTAGCACATCTGGCTTAGCATGTGAGTGGCACTCACTAACCTGAGAACGGACGGATAAGGCGAGTTCCGCTCTCCCTTGAATGTACGATCTATAGTCGACCGACCACGGCAAAAAAATCAAAATTCAAATTTATCCTCTAGCTGTCAACATTACTTGTTGCTGTGTGACCCTCGCTGAAGGCGCTAGACCTTTACTCCAGGGCGCACCCGCATTCTTTCGAATGAGCAGGCTTTGCAGGTGAATGCTTTTGTTATCTGATCAGAATTTTCCTTTCGCAGTCGACAGGATCCTCGGTCGTGAACTAAGCGAAGAGGCAAAGATATCTTACCCGATCCAATTCTTTTGCGCATCTTCTCGCTCTCGAAACATTAGGTGGTCTCTAATATTTTAGTCATGAGTCTTATCGCTCTCTTCTGATAGTAGCGAATCCTTGTTTAGCTACGCTTTCTCAGGCCTTGATGGATACGCTGGTGTTTTCTTTCAAGGATATGAAATCCTCCCCTTACTTTCAAAAAATAACGATTCTTTCCATATAAAAATCTCCCCTGATAACATGCCGACTGAAGTCTTAAATTCTCAACTACTTTCCTCACCTCGCTTTTTGTTGCGCTCACAGAGCAATATTTTACTTCCTTTCTGAAGACAAACTTTGCTTCCTAGTTTCGGCATTAGTTTTTTTAAGGTGTGTGGAGGTTGATAAAGAAGTTAAACGCAGGCTTAGGCGGAGGTGGTTTACGAAGGAATTTACAAGGTATGAATATCACAGTTCCGTAGTACTTAACGTTTGTCATTTCTAGTTTGAAGTTCTTAATTTTTTGCTGAAATCTATAAGCGGAGTTTATCAAATATCCTGAAAATCAATTAAAGGAGAATGATTTTATGGCGTCCGGTGTATAACTTCAATTCAAGTTTGCTCTGGATGACCAATGGAACTTTCAGTTCGCCCCAGTGTAAGAATTTAGAGCCGTAGTTTTTTTTCAATAAAATGACCAAGTCCTTCTAAGTTCCAAATCAAGGCTTTCATCAGATACAGGAAAGAACCCAAAATATAAGTGGAAATAACTAACAAGCTGCGGGTCGAACGTCCTTCGTCAATGCAGGAAAACTTGTGGATGGAGTAGAGACGTGACTGTTTAATAATTTCGAAGAAATGCACCAATAAAGAGCATGTTATCATGCAGTAGAGAAACAAGACCACGCCTACTACACCCATATTTAGAATATACTACTGAACGACGATCGAATGTAATGCAGAGGTTATGGCTATCCCTCCCCTTGTCATACTTAATGATCTCGGCATTTATAGTCTTGAGGGATGACTCATTTTTCGGTTTCGGAATTTACAATATGGTCTTAGCATTTTTGGTTTCCAGCATGTTTTTAATGCTTTGCTTTTTGAATCTAGGTGCAAATACTGCAAATGATTTGGTCAGCGGTCGACACACCTACCGTCTCTCGAAAGGTGTCGACAAACTTTTACAAGCGACTCGCACTGGAAGTCTAGACAGCATTACAGCAGCTAAGCCTCAGTTACATGCTCGGAGCGCCTCCGGACACATGTCCAACCACCGACAAACAGTACAGGCACCATCCGGGTAGGTTCCTTCTCACAACTATCTACTTCCGCTAAGTCATTTTTGTTGTATTGATGCAAAGGCTTATTGTCACAGCCACTCGACGTGGTCGGTCTTATAGCATTAATTTTTTTTGCAGAAACCATGCACTGGATGTCCTTTTTCAAAGAAAGCATGATGGAGGTCCAAAAATTTGCTCTCCAGTCTTTGTAGGTGCCGCTACCAAGGTAAGGTCTCAAATTGGCGGTTTATGGGCTTTTTCTTGCATCAAGTTAACGTCAAATATTTCTGAAACTATGGTCCTTCAGTCCGCCATTTGATCTCCATATCCTTTTACAATGCGAAATCGAATGAGTCGAACCGAGGCTGCATGGGGAATTTATGTTGACCATTAGCGAACTAGTTTAGAATATGGGAAGTCTGCTTTTAACCTACGATTTCTGCGAAAATATTCTAAATTTTCTACCACCATCATTTTCTATCACATCGCTACCAGCATAGAGTACTTATAAAAAGTTCACTTTATTTATCGTAAGTAGGCGCTAACTGATCTGTTTCAGGACTCACTCGTCCCGTTATGCCTTGGGGCTCACTCCGGCCTGTTTCAGAAAGCAGTTGAGAAGAAGGGAACGCAAAAACTAAGATCAGAAGTTTGTTCAACATTTCACACTCGTCATCAGAGACAGAAAAATATAGGTATTGGATGCACAAGGGGTGTAGTATTCAGCCTATGAAGTTGCCATGCAGCCACATTTCAATAAAAATTAGCGGCTCACGTATTAAACACAGGTAGTCATAGTCACTTTCATTACTCTTGTCTGCTGCTGTCTCTGATGCTGGGCTAGACTCTGAATAGGAAACATCAGACAAGCAAAATTCTCGTTCCAGCAACCGTGTCTCCTTCTTAAAAGCCATTTCTTGATTACTTCATAATATTGGAAACACTGAGTGTAATCAGAATAAATGAATTTTTTGCTGGCGCTCTGAACTCTCCGACTGATATTTTTTTGAACAGCTACCTCCGGTTCCACTGAAAAAACCGATGCCCTACGTGTCCAACCCTGCCCAGGGAAGACAAATTAAAACCCTCAAACCAATCCCGATTCCCCCTTACGCCCCCAGCGGAAGGCAGGCGCGATCCCCTTGGCCTTCAGCCGAGCAGACACAACCACTGCAATCAGCGGTGCGGCGAGAGCTTTCTGAGGTTCCTCTTCGAAGGCGGCATGTTACACAAATTCCTCGACCCTCTTCTCAGCTCCGCTATTCCAGGCGTGCCTCAGGAACGCCTCTTAATCCGAGGGATCTCAACCAAACTATGGGGTTTGAAAATTTTGAACACTACCAACGATCCCTCGAGCGCCTATCAGTTGACCTTAAGAAGGTTCAAGTAGAGTTGAAAACCATGGCTCAGCATGGACAAGAACCTATTTCCTCGACCGTATCGACGACCGCCCCACAACTGCTGACCAGTACCACGTTCGTGCCGGTGGAGGATAGTCAGCAGGTCGACGTTTCGCTGGCCATTCAGAAACACCAGAGGGCCCAGGTGGTCGCTGAACAACTTTCTACTGACTCCTCTGACAGCATGGAAGGCCTGGAAGAGCCTGCAGCAAGACCCCAGCAGGAACCCAAGCGGCCGGCAAGTCAGAGGCGGACGTGGGATCAGCGCATTACGGCTGCCGGTCCAGTGCCGTTGGACTGCGTCACATGTCATGGTCGGCTGCCTCCCTCCCACCATCACCGAACCTCTTTGCCCTCTTCCCCGACGCTGCCAACCTTACATAACCTGGGGCAGCCGATCTGTCATACCGGTTGCACTTACAGTCCCGTCAAGAGATCTGGGCGACTCCGACGGTCTGCTGTCCGACGGAATAGACGAATTGGTTTTCGAGCCGTGGAGGTAAATTCTGTTACAAACGCATTCCGTAGAGAAACCAAATGCGCTCCTTTGTCCTGCCGCATGCTTCCAAGTACTAACAGACCCGTGTGAAGTAATTTCCAAACCATTAATTACCTAACCAACTAGCTATTGCTTTCGAGATTTCAACGATCATCGAATGATAGCGTTATAAAAAGGATTTCGATTTCAGTTGGATAGAAACTCTTTTTTTTCGTTTAATCATCATCTGACCAGTTACATTTATTTTACGTAAGGGGTTGGAAAAACCATTCTTATAGAAGGAATGAAGAAAGTTTTACTTTCTCCCCCCATACTGCTAAGGGGTAGGGGGAAGGGAGAGAGGTCGAAGTTTTAATTTCCTCAAAGCCAAGATGGGGCCTATACTGATGTCTCGCTGAAGGGAAGCAGAAATAACTGAGTTAGCTCGGGCCGTTAGATCTTTTGACGCGATGTCTGTGGTTGAACTTGGTGATGAGTAAGGGTAATTCTTGGATGTGGAAGAGGCACGTTTTGAAGGAAAGGCTCGTAAATATAAGACTAGATTTTCCAAATGGCCTTCCTTCCCGTCACGAGTATACCCAGACGTAGCATTTTCGATCGGATTTCCGGCACCGTGTATTTTACGCGCAAATCTTCCTTAATTGCCTATTCGATAGTCTCCGCTCATGAGGTTTCCTTTCGAGGAAGCCACGAAATGGTTATGTTCACCTTCGGAGGGACGCCTTGTCGTTTGAACTGTGTCATAGTCTATGGGACAAAGTACAAGAGTAAATACACATTAAGGAAGCCGGACAGGACAGGCTCTCAGGGTCTTTTTTGTGGTAAATAGAGTGTTTGCTAATCTCATCGCCAAGTCTGACCGCTTGATACGCAGGCGGTAAAACCAACCTTAAAAAAACCCTGAAAGTGTGAATTTCCAGTCTGCGATCGAAGCAGTCGGTTCGCCATATGGCTTTCATAGGCATATTATCGTATACGTTTTCCGGTGGGGTTGTCCTTATAAGGCCAAACATCTAGAATATCTTCAAGAATGGTTCACTTGCATTTCACCACTTCCCTATTGGTAAGTAATGGCAAGCGTAGAAAGGCCGGTTACGTTTTCAAGATTCGATTGTACATCTGCTAAAATGCGATCGGAATGCTGCAAATTGTGCAATGAAGATCAACCAAGTAAGGTGATTTTATGCACCTTCTCCTAGGGAATTCGAAATGAAGGGCATTCATTTCATTTGTTAGTTAGGTAATTTGTGCCTTTTTATATAAGCTGTCTTCTGTCTTGGCACCTATATGTTGGTACGCTTTTTTACTTAACATACAAACTTTCAATGGGATACTTGCTTTTTTTTCCTTAAGTTCATTTCCGTACATTTAGACAACTCTTACTTATTCATAAAATAGGCGTCAAAATGTTTGGGAGCGTATTCGGATGTTTTTTATTACTAAATTTTCTGATTTGCCGTCAGCGTAGAAATCAAGTCCGGCACAGGTGACAGACAATACCCATACCTGGTCGAAGAAAGATGCAGTAGCTACTGCTTGGAATCCCTTTCTATACGCCATTATTCTGGAACCATAATAAAACTCCTATTAACAACATTGCTGGCAAATTAAGAAGGAAGCGACCGTTCGTATAGATAAAAACTCCAGATTTTAACGTGTTTGCCTGTCTTTTGCATTGCCAACTCGTCTCGTTTTCCCAGCTTTTTCTCAAATGATACCCCAAACGTTGATCAAGGGTAATAAATCTGAGTGTGAATTAGACATGTATTACTGTAAAATGATTGTTTTCACTCAAATTAGTCAGCAACGTTAGTATTTCAATCCAACTGCCGTTTTTCCCCAGACTGCATCTTCCACTGAGCCGGAATCAGCGGGGCAAGATCGTACCTCGGTTGAAAGCGAAGGGATTTGTTCAGAAACTGGCAATTCGGTCCCTGACTCACCGTCTAATTTACTGCATGCAAGACGTCAAATCAGGCAAGAGGACGAACGCCTCCTCTTGACTGATGGTGATACTCCCAAGTTCGAACGAACACTCGTTTCCCAGCCGCCCCCACTATCTACTGCTGCCGAGGTCACCACCTGGACATCGCCTGCGTTGGGATCACAAATTAAATCCAGCCCTATCCAAGAATCTGGAGACAGAACTATTGTAAATACTACATATGCATCCGCCTGCGATAATCAGTACAAGCAAAGATCGTCGGAAGTCTTCGTGATTGATCTCAATACGATAGATAGGATAGGTGACGTGCGTCCCATATCACACCCTAATTGTCTGTTTCTCAGTCACTATCGTAAACTACAATTTTCATGAAATGGATGCCTCAATAAAACGGTAGTGTGCAGTGAAATTGGTTTAGATCGTAAAACTACCTTCGTAATGTATTGAAACAGCACAAAAGACTACGGTAACATGCTAAAAATGTATTTTTTATTCCATGAGCCCTATTGGTTTCCTAAAATTGTAGTACACTTGAGTTTTTAGTATTTCAAAATACTGTGGTATTTTTCCTAAGTGTAAGGAACCACAGGTTTGGAGTTTAAGAGGCCCAATACCGGTTCATAGTCGATCTACTGTTTAGTGCCCAGGTTTTTTACTCTGACATACAATTCAATAAAGCTGTGAAAACCTTTCTAGCACAAATTACGACCTGATGCCTGCCATCTACCAAGAATACATCCTGTCGCCGATACAAACCGATTTATTTCGCTCTAAATAAATTAACGCGGGAAACCTCAAGAAGGTTGGGTCCTATTCCGACCCAATTCCGATTGGATTGCGTCGAATACGTTAACCATCTTTTTATCAAACCAACTAAGGAGCCTTGTCCACCTTGGTCTGCTGGCTCGATTTTCTTTTTCTCTCACGGTCACCGCCCAGGCAGCCATTGGCTGTAGCAATCGCTGTCACCCTATACAAATGCTTCTTTCCACCTCTCATGCACAATGCCTGGAAGGAGGAGCGCAATGATTTGACCGACGCGTACTTGAGTTGGTGTTGTTATTGGTTAACTAGCTGAGCACGCCAGAATGTGCCGCATAAAATACTCTGCATGCCTGTCTGTCTATGGCTGGTAAAATGAAGTGTTGTGGTGCCTAGAATATACGTTCTGAAAATTCAGTAGGCAGTTGTTATTCAATTTCTCGGTCTTTTACGATTTTACCGGTGACCAGCTACTGCGCAAACTGCTAATTTGGGTCTTTCAAACCTTGGGTTTGGTTATACCGAAAGGATGTTGGCAATTAGGTCCATTTAAGTATGCTTTATTTTATACCTGCATCTGTACATATGGTTGCTTGTGAAGGACGTAACTTGGGACTTCGGGGCAAAACGGGACGTGTCCGATCTGAGCAACCAACCAGATCAGCTTATGGTCCGTAGAAATGACTTCAGATGCAAACGCCGCATTTAGGAACCCGTTCAACTGGCTTTATTTACGCAGAACACTATATTCACCAGAGATATATTCGTTTGTAAATGATACTGCGCATTATTCAGCTTCGTAGTACGAGTTTCTGTTAAACTGGACTGACCTAGCTTGGGGCTCTATCGTTGTCTTGAAAAGTTTCCTGGAAACTTCTAGCCTGCTTGCGAGCGATTTGTGTTTGTATAATTCAAAAAATATGCACCCAAACATGATCCTTAGAACTTATATTCATTTCTTCAGGTGTAACTTGCCTTAGGCAATATTTCAGGAAATTTTTGCCTCTCGGCTGCTGATAAATCCGTGTGCATGTTAACACAGTGGTCATGATTGCTATCGTATACAACTCTGCTCCTCTGTAGTTTTGGCACATCAAATAAATGTTATCCTAGAGGACTGCAAAAAGGGACGAAGTACGAGTGAAATGAATTGGCTTTCTTTTTGCTATTCTGACGGTGCCTGTACTATTCGCTTAGACAAACGTCGTCAGGACTAGCGACCAGACCTTAATTTAAACCCGAAATCCAGTTATTGTGTGTGCTATTTCGATCAAATGTTCAGAGTGATTGGTTGAATAGACTAAGCATATTATTTGAGATCTCTATTTTATGGATTGACTGTCACCAACGGACGTGAATGGCGTTACTGTTGTGGGCGCATTTGGGCCTAGCTTACTGAATGCGACAAATAAAACTGAAATGATAACACTTATCCCCGTTCTCTTTCTCGGATACTTTTTTGATTGTTGATTGTTCGTGGCTATACCATTTTATAAGGGCCCTTGACCGGAGCCCCAAAAGCAAACTGAATTCCCATTTCCGTCCTATATTCAAATTATATTGGTGAACGCGACTCACACAGGGCATAACATATTCCCGACCACGACCGACAGGACGTGAGCTTGTGACTAGATGACAGAGCTTTTGGCCCAGTGTTCAGTGCCCAAAGGACTCGGGTGTGAGATCGTGGTTTGCGCAGTCCAGAGTATGGCTGACTGGCGCTGACAACTAAGCCAGATATGGCCACCCCGGTCCCACTCATTTTTTTCCACATTTCCCAACGAAGTTCACTTGTAATCGATTCAAAAAAACTTCCAAAACACCCCTCAGTCTATCATTCCCTCCCATTTATTGTTAGCTTGATGTCGCAGCTGAGGGACTCTCGCTAACTTACGCTGAGAATCATCTATCTACTAGAAAAGCGCGCGTCCTGGAGCGGTGTAAGCGGCGTGAAGAACAACGACTCCAACGTCGGCGGGCCTTTACTGCTCAGCGCGCTGACACCACAAGGCGCGAGGAAAACAATTCCTCCGTGCGAACTTCTCTCGAAGAAGGTCTACAGGTAACAGCTAAACAGTGCCGACAGAAACGGGATAACATATTCCAAGTACGTTAACCTCACCGATTATGAGTTGTTGATTAAAACCAGCGCAAGGGAAGTAAAGATGATATTGCCTGATTTCACCAGACAACTGAAAGAAGGTGATTGTCTAAATAAACTTAAAAATGTACTTTTTAGATCTAAGCGAAGAAAACGTGTGCAAGTGGACTGGTGGGAAAAATGTAAAGGAGTTAGGGAGAGAGAAGTGCTAATTGGGTTCAGAGAAACTAACAGCGAACTGCCAGGGCATGTGAGGGGCCACCTTGTTGAGCACAGCCGATGGGTCCGAAATATGTGACCACAAACCATAGCCTCTGGAATTCGATTTAGATCTGGCCGTCTTGGTAACGAGACCTGCAATAAATGTGACCAATCTTGTGGGCTACCCCTGCGAAGCAGTGCGACTGACCAATGCGTGATCTATTGGAGCTCTTCACGTAACCCACGTCCCAAAGATCGGCACCATGCCGATAACTCCGACGTAAAAAGCTTCTTTTCTTCGGGGGAGGTGAATCATGATCTCTGCAAACAGGTCGGGTGTGTGCCCCGTAAACGGATCGTTGGGTAGATGTGCTTGGCCAGCACAGGGACTAGATCAAGGCACAGCAGGTGTTCTTCGGCTTGTGCTCCCATAAAAAATGCCGAGTATGGGCGACGTGGTGGCACGCGTAAGTGCGAACTCACTTTGAACCAACCATCTGTGGCCTCTTATGGCACTCCCACTCCGTGGGATCGGGCGTGGCGGCACGGCCAGGGGCATTTCCGGCCACGCCAGCCACCTATGTGCGATCCTGTCCCCGTTCTTCTTGACTCTGTCTTGACACCGGGGGCCACATTAAAGCACGGCAGGCGTTATTCAGGTTGCGCTCCCATAAAAAAGGCAGAACATGGAGGTGTGGTGGCACGCCTAGGGGCGGCTAGGACTTCTGGGGGACCCAGCCGCGCCAGCCACCTGCGTCCTCTCCCGCTTCCGGTCTTCTTGACTTTGTCTTGACACCGGGCTCAGGTGGGGAGGAGGAGAGAGTGCGGTAGATGCAGCGCAATTCTACTATCACTTTAAACTAAATCACGCGCAAATCACCGTCCCTGTTCCACTTCTCCCATGGAGCATACGGTGGACATAGTCGGACTATGATGGTCGAACTGTCGTGTGTACTCATCATTTGATACCTCCATCACCACAACCACCACCACCAACAACGATGAGGGCTTGGTCCTAACCTGTCGTCATTGCGGCCGCACTCTTACCTCACGCACCGGCCTGGTCGATCACTTGCGAATCTCTCGCACAGAGACTGGTGAACCAGTTCCTGGAGCACCAACCCACAGAAGAGACCGCCGCCTCCACTGCCCTCGCGCATTCACTTGCCGCATGGGCCTCTTCGGTCACATGTGCATCCATGACAGCGGAATTCACCGCAGTATCGACAACACCAATACCCTATGCACACCCTCCGCGCCTACCATTCACTCCGCCACTGCCGCCGTCACTACCACAAACGACAACAGCCAACCCCCTCCCGATTTATCCTGCCCACACGGCGCCCGCAACTTCACCTCACCAATTGGCCTGGTTGGTCACATGCGAATCTAACTTACGTAGACTGGTGAACCAGTGCCTTGGGCTCCAAGATACTGTCGCCGCGCCCGCCTTCACTGCCCTTACTGCTCCCACACCTTCGCACACCGCATGGGCCCATTATTTCACATGAGCCTCCACGATTACCTGCGGTAAACCACTGTAGGCTAAACCACTTCAGTGCACAATACCTTCAATAATACATACACAACACCCTCACCATCATCATGTACCTGAGAATATCATGGTCTCCTATAAACCGTGGCTTGGAAGGCTGCCAATCTGTCGTTTACACCAGACCACACCGTCGACCCAGTGTGTGTTGTGTGGTTAAGCAGTGGACTGGGAGTCAGATGGCGATGGCTCCTCCATATCCCCTGGTTTAGTGAATCCTGATATTTGCATAATGGGGGCCAAATCATGCTGTGGTGCGCAAATATGGGTACGCCGGCCCAGCAGCCAATGCGCACACTCCCACATCAGACAAATGACCGGCTGGGACGGTGGTCTGATTGGGGGGATGTGGGAGAGTTAGGTTGATGGCTCAGCGCATTTTTCCTCACAATAAACAGTCCTACGCGCTTGAAACTAACACGGTGCGCTAAAAGCCGTGGCTTGGAAGGTTGCCAACTGACGGGATAACTCTGACCGCGTGGTCAGTCCAGTGCGTGGGTTCGTATGCAATGGACGACTGGCGAACTGAGAGTCAGGCTGCAATGGCTCCTTCTTCATGTGGCCTTGATGACACTCCCACTCAGGTGGGATCAGGGCCGATTCTCTGTTGTGTTGTTGGGTTCTTGTTTGGTGTTGAACCACAGTGCATGGGCCTGCACTCTCTCTCATCTTTGGTCTTCTTGACTCTGTCTTGACACCGAGTCCAAGTGGGGAAGTGCAACAGAGTGAGGTAGATGCTACGCAAGTCTATTCTCACTATAATCCAGCGCGAGTCACCGTCCCTGCACAGCATGCGGTGGACGTCGTCGCACACGACAGTCGAAGGTGTGTGTGTTTGTGTGTGCGCGCCCCATAAACGAGCCACGTTATAGATGTGTTGGACCAACACGGGGGCCACATCAGGGCATGGAAGGCGTTATTCGGGTTGCGTTCCCTTAACAAATGCCGAACATGGGGGTGTGGTTGCACACCCAGGAGTTGTTCAGGCCGTGCCAGCCACATGCGCCCTCTCATATCTCCGGTCTTCTTGACTCTGTCATGACACTGGGCTCAGGTGAGGGAGGAGGCGAGAGTGCGGTAGATGCAGCGCAAGTCTACCATCACTTTAAACTAAATCACGGGCATGTCACCGTCTATGCACCACCCTTTCGTGGAGCATACTGTGGACCTCTTCGTAATCGACTGTCGAACTGTCATGTGTGCCCCCTAAACGGGCCACGTGGTAGATGCGTTGGACGAACACGGGGGCCACATCAGGGCACGGCATGCGTTATTCGGGTTGCGCTCCCATAACAAATGCCGAACATGGAGGTGTGGTGGCACGCCTAGGGGCGGCTAGGAATTAAGGGACCCAGCCGCGCCAGCCACCTGCGTCCTCTCCCGCCTCCGGTCTTCTTGACTCTGTCTTGACACCGGGCTCAGGTGGGGGAGAAGAAGAGAGTGCGGTAGATGCAGCGCAAGTCTACTATCACTTTAAACTAAATCACGCGCAAGTCACCGTGCCTGCTCCACTTTCCCATGGAGCATACGGTGGACATCGTCGGACTACGATGGTCGAACTGTCGTGTGTCCCTCAAAAACGGGCCGCGTGGTAGATGCGCTGGACGAACATGGAAACCAAATTAAGGTGTGGCAGGCGTTATTATTCTGCGATGCGGTCCCATAACAAATGGCGAACATGGGCATGCGTAGGTGCAGGCTCATGTCGCACTGCGCTCTCCCACTCCGTGGGAAATGCTTCATCTGCGCCCGACCCATCCTTCGGTCTTCTTGACTATGTCGTGACACTGGCGCATGCAAGGGTAGAGAGAATGTGGTAGATGCAGTGCAAGTCTACTATCACTTAAAACTAATTGGCGCACAAGTCCCCGTCCCTGCACCAGCCTTCTGTGAAGCATAAGGTGGACATCGTTGGACTACGCCTGTCGAACTGACGTGTATGTGTGAGGGGTGGAGGGAGGGGTTCTAGTTAGGGGTAGCACCACACAGGTAACATTTGGTCGCTCCATTGTTCTCGTGCAGATTGTGAATGCTACTGTGGTCGCCAACTCTCACCTGTGGCTCCTCATAGTTGAGCTCTTCCCAGCACCCACACCCCGGGCAAACGACACGGCCGGCGGGTTAAACCAGGTGAGGGTCTCCGGTGCGGTGTGTGCCTTTATACCCGGTAAATCTGACTCCCGAACTTCCCACCTCCCCCCTCTCAAAAAGTCCTTATGGTGGGCGTGCCAACAACCCCGTAGGTAGCCCAGGCTAACTCGGGTCGTTCTCTAACGGAAAAGCCAAGAATCAAACTATGGGCATCCGAAAATAATGGAGTAAAGAGGCAACATGGTACTACCTCCTTTGACCAAGAACAAATGTGGTGACTTTATTTGTGAGCCTTCTCAAACTTAGGAGCAGCAACTGAACCTTGGGGAAAACGAAAAGTTGCATTGAATCATAGTTGCTGCTAATTGGTTGATAATACCTCGATAAACAAGAGCAAGGCCCGTATCGGGTAGGATGAGGGTACTGACTAGGCCTTCGCTGTGTCATCCAACCGTAATCTTTGACCAGAGTGATGTTTTGGATTCATGTTGCACTAAACCGAATGGTTGCTGGTAATATAGTCAAAACCATGACGATCCACTTATCATCAATTACTCAGGGATGAATGCAGATCTAAGCGGGTACAGTGGGTTGGGGTAGGCCACGGGACACGTCACCCAAGATTCTACTACTGCTGGCAGACAAGAGGATGGTCTTCACGTCAAGAAGCTTTCACAAATATCCTTACAGCCCGAAGGCTGTTGTTACAGCTCTTTCACGAGTTGCAAAGTAGTGAATAAGTGAGCACTACTGCTAGTAAATGGACTGGAAGTGCAGTTAGCGACTTAGTAGGGAACAGGAATAAAGGGAAGACCAGTTGCTTACTCAAGGATGAAATCTAGGAATAAGCATCGGGGAAACGTCTCAGAATGAACGAATGAATAAAATAGGGGTGGACGACTAATCGGTAGTAAATACACTTGTATCTTTAATCTCACTGAATATATCCGATGACTAGATGGATAGAAAGAATTAATGGCAAGCAAGTTACCGAAGGGATCAGCCTACTCGAGCGGAGAGGCAAGGATTAGTCGCTATAGGGTTGCGCTAATCGTGAGGACTAAGGGTCTATCAAGAGGAATAACAAACCGGATAGGGAGGGAGCAGAAGAAGAAGTGTTGTGAAGTTTCTTTGAGGTGATTGAATCTGTCTGCAGGGGACGGAGTTCTCACCGCAGATCAACCCAGTCAGTGACTGAAATGTCTGTTAAACTTTACCGGACTGGGAAGAAGACGCAAGTTTCGAGAAGATGTTGAAGCATGCGGCCTATGAAGAAAACTATGCAGCATCCTAAGAATTAGAACCCGAGAATGAAAACCACTCGATTGGATGACTATAGTCACCCCAAAAATGTCTATGTACCCGAAATTGACCTTGGTTTTCCAGAACATTTTAAGTGCTCTTGTCATCCTTGGCTTATTTTTAGCCATCAGCTCCAGCGAGCACCCGCTATTTGAACCTGGTTCAGTTGATTGCAAAGCATTTTTTTAATTCAAACACTGTCTGAATAACAGGCAGGCATCTTCAGATTTTCGATCATAAATACTTTTGAATCAAGTGGGTGCGATGTCTATCAGTCTGTCCTAGTTAAAAGACCGTTTACAGTCCTCCAGTCTTGATTGTGAACTCTGACTTAGACTAATCGTGGGCGCTCGCATAGCGATGACCCCTCAGTTATCCAGTACGGCTACGATGTAGACAAAATAAATGGTATTTTAGCTACCTAACACGGGACCACTTAAATCTACTTTATCATACAAATTTGTTTTTATTGCTCACAGCACTTCAATACAGAGCAGAACGTATAAATAAAGCCTAATTACAAGATAAAATGAGTTATTATGCCCTCTAAATCTCCTTTAAAGGCATACATCCACAAAAAGGCCAGTTCTGCAGCAGAATTTTGCAGCCCGACGGTAACTCGCAAAATTTCTCCCGTCCTGTCCACGGTTTCAGATCAAGCAAGTGAGTTCTCGTTGAGTGCTACAATCCACCAAGTTTGTTACTTATTCAGGCAAGCCATTACACATACAGTCTATGTAGCTTTTACTTTTGGGCAGAAGATAGCCGTCTGGAAATCCTTTGGATTCCACCCTAATGAACTCATAAAGTACATGTCTTTGTCGCAGCGCGGAAGGCCAATTCGCCTAGTCGGGTTTTATTAGAATTGATTTGCCTACAATTCGCTCTCCAAAATCCGATGCAGAAAATTTTAACAAATATTTCACTCTATCCAGTTTCAATTACCTTTTAATGTCATAATAGGGATATTTTTCTCGCCCTGGAAACCGCGCTTATCCAAAAATAGACACCATGAACAATGCACGTTTTTAAGCGTACAAGTAACCTTGTTCCTTACAGGTGAATTACCATAAACTCCAAAAACCCCATTTTTGAACTCTTGTTTTCTGAAATTTCCTTCTCGGTACGAAAGATCAATCATCCACGAGTAGGGGCCCCATATCAAGCTTTCGACGCCCAGCCTCCTGCAATAATACCCCTGCCAGTGACCAGCCACGTCTCTATGTTCAACCACAAACTAAGTCAAACAGGCGGGTGATCACCAATGCCCTAATTCACTGCTGCTTGGCCGGTCGGGTAAATGAACAATTGAAAGTGAACATCCTACAGGTGATTCATCTTTTTCTTAAATTACCTTTTGCGCATCTACAAAAATGAGTAACCAGGCCTCATGGTATGTTTTTTTTTTATCGCAGGAGCTTGGACGCACCGACGGACAGCACTTTATTATCCTCCTGAGAGGTGGTTGCCAGTTCTCCGGTCTCTTTCGCTTCGAGGCTGGAAGTGAAGAAATGGTGCGAGTTGGCGGGACCGGTCCCCACCGAATAACCAGCAACATGATTGAACGGTTTTACAAGTGCGTACCGATAAAATTCAAACTTCCACTTACGCTTTCCTATCCCGTTTTGATTTTGATTTTGATTCTGTTGCATTCCATGTTAGCAGGCTAATTTAAACGGGCGTTCATAAAGATTTACTGGAATTCACTGAAGAGATGTTTTGTTTGTTATGGAGGGACATCTGGGATATGCTGCAGCTTCTAACCTTGAATCAAATATTTTTCCTCAAAAGTAATTATATTTCTGACTATGTAGACTTGCAACTCTATTTCCTTTTTTTCCCAGGAAGACTATGTTACTTCCTATTTGCAAAGCCTAGAAAATACAGTCCACTCGCCTATTCTACACAGCGGGTTTTACGTTGGGCTACTTTAGGTTGTGCGAATTTATGGTCTTTGACAGTTCCCCAGCCGCCATTTGTATAAGCACAACGATAAATAGGAGCACTTCTTATACATTTAGACTGTGCCATTATTTTGACCAGACCAAAATTTTAAGCAGAGTATGATCAACCTAAACTGACCCATTTTTGTGAAACTGCCATGCGGAGGGTGGGCAAATGTATTTTAATTTGGATATCAGTACGCGTTAAAGGGCAACGCATTTAAAAATGTCGTCAAGTAAGAAATTTTCAGACTTGAAGGACCACTTCAGACCCCTTTTCGGTTTTTAACCAACTCTAACCCAACTCCAGACTGGAACGATCAGGATTCGGCTCAAAAGCTCTACAACGGGGCCGTGAACACTACGCCCTTCCCGTTGTGATCGAGAATCTGACACGTCAATCTGTTTTGACTGCAGACTCTGCCACCGCAATGTCAATTAGTACCTAAGTAAGCCGTGATACGCATCGTACCTCCTAGACACCGTGGCCTCTCAGTTGCGTGCTTACAGTTAAGAACTCGCCGGACTTTCTTTAGGCTCAAAACGGCGTACCGATACGTGATTTCCACGCATTTTGAAATTTATATATCAGCTGGAAGTTACTGAGCTGTCTTCACCATAGACGGGACATCAATATAACCTTTCTCTCCAAACTTCCTTTTATCTACAAGTTTATGTCGAAATCGGAATGTTCCGCATGCGTGTATCTTGGATATTTGCTTACGCGCCAAGTTGTTTCGTAGGTATGACAGCGGATCTAAAGCATTTTCGGTGATTGAGACGACCTCGCACCTGTCAACAGTAGTTGATGCCGTCACTCTCCTTCGTCAGACGCAAGCAAAGCTACTTCGAAATCAACGGCAACAACACCCACGGCCAGACCACCAGCAATCCCTACCGTCAAAACTTTCAAACGGAGCAGCATTATCATAAGGCGATGGACGCGATTTTTCTTTTGATGTCTTTTCTCGACTTTCCTTTATCATGCCCACCACTCGAATGTGCCCCTTTTGCACTGTTTTTTTTTTTATTTTTCGATCACGGCAATATTTTTTACAATGGAAGGAATGCTGATCACGTCCATTGAAAACCTGTTTCGCTGTTTTGATCCCATGGGTTCGTGGGTTATCACACCATTCCCGTTGCTTTCGTAAGCATCTCTTTCTTTCTATTTTTGCCTTTCTAGCCTTAACAAATAAACCCTAAGCGACAAGAGAACTTCTGTGATAGTTGACTTCTTTATAATATCGTATAACGACAACATGTCCCATATCAGGGGGTTTTTGTTCGACCCGTAATAATCGTAAGCACGTTTTTTTGCTTTTAAATATGTGGATCAGGACTTATAATCTTACCTGATGGCAAACATCTAATCTCAGTGCCTCTCTAAGTTGCAAATGTGTCTTGGCCATACAACACAACTTTCATACGTATATACTTCTGGGTCATCTAATACGAACACCGAATGTCCTATATCAACCTTGACCTAAAATTGGCTTCAGATCTCGCCAATACTTTGCATTTTCTACCAAAATATGCTTTATTTAGTGGTCCACAAATTCAAACCGTCCACAGTGCGAAATGTACAATACTGACTTACGAGACAAAATATTTGACAGAAAGGATTACTAAAATAAGTGTCACCTAGTGTCAGTTTCAAGTGAGGATCGTGGACGTACACTGATGAATTCTGTATTTGGGTGCTACTATCTTTGAATTCCGTTAGAACGCATCAGCAAACCTAAACAGGATTCTGTAACGCCGGGAATTTTAAAAGTTATTTGCATTTAATTCGTAATAAGCGCAACCAATGAACGACCGTTATATGGGGAAGGTGAAAAAAATAGTTGATTTTATGCTTGAAACGTATTACTATTCCTGAACGAGTTACGCAGCAATAGTTTGGTGTCGTTGGGATCCATGTCGAATTGTGAACTGAGCGCAACCAGTAAATCTTATACTTTGAACGCACCTGACCAGCCGATCTCCAACTGCTTTTGAAAGGTCAGCCACCTGGAGTACCAAGACCTCTTGAAGGCTACCTAAACGTATTTTAAACATGACTCTAGTCTCTCAAGACCCGCGTGGTTCAGTGCTTAGCAGCATCTATGCCATAAGAGTTAATTTGCTTCACATAGTTGTTGCCGGCGAAGCATCTACCCATGCAATCTGTTCTGCGGGAGAAAGGTACCGCAATTTTACGTTTAAATGAATCGAACCGTTTTTCTTGTCTCTCGTCATTCTTCCTTTGACGTTAAATGTCCACCACACTTTGGACTTAGACTTTGATGACCTTCTGACTGATAGAACCTCAGACGCGAAAATAGGAATCTGCCTATTTGTTTCATATGACTAGGTCGATGGTCACATAAACGATGCAATAAGATGGACCCGGTGAGCTAATCCGTCGTGCATTTTTGACTTTAAAAGCCACACTTTAGGTGTCGGGTGATCTCGTTGTACGCATTCTTATCCAAGACAAGAAAACAAAGGCAACCGTCTACCCGGAATTAGCCTTCACCTCTGAGTAGTCAACCCAGCTGGATGCAATGTTGTACGTCGCTTTTGGGCACAAGGCCAGGTAAAAGAAGTCAGCGGAGCCTGCCCCTGTCTTTGGAGCAGTCCCTGGTGGGGACGTCACGGTGCAGGTCCATTTGCCATCTGAGAGACATCGTCATCCTCCCGAAAAGGATTTATTTCATTATGACTGTTACTCTCGAGGACTTCCGCCATTATTGTCAGTGCATATGCTGCCCTCGATGACCAGTCTTGCTGATGCGAGGGCGTACTCACAGGGAGACCTCCGCTGCCTCACCGTGTCTGTGCTGAAAACGAGGAAGCTCATAATTCTTGAGAATCTTTATGTGCCAGTAAGTATTGACTTAAGTAGGTACCGATGTTACTTTAAAAAAACGACCGCATAGGCGCGATAATGGCAAGAAGCGTCTTCTTATGCTAAACACCTGCATGGAAGGCATCCTTCTCTTCACGAACACTTTTTTGGTCGTTCAGCATAGGAGTACGTGGCAGATGCGAGAGGATGCAAAATGCTTCATCATCAAGTCGCTTTGAAACAATCAAGTTTAATTAGCTTTTGGAAGGTAAAGACAGAAAGATACTCAGACTGTCACTACCCACATTTAGGGACCGGAGAGTCTGCAACTGACGGCCATTATGATAGTGCGTGGCACCCTGGTTCAGCGCCCCGTTACGTCAAGGTCATCAACCTTCGCAGCGGGCCGTCTCAGACACAATGGCAGAGGGGCGCTCACCGATTGCACCACGTCGACTTTACAGTCGGACCAACTGCGACATGAACACTATTGCCCAATCAGACTCGTAGCTGTCCTTGCCTCACATGAACACCCCTCGGCTAAGGCAGCACGCATCGGCTTACACAAACCCATAAAAGCAGCCGACACTACTGTCCCAATCTCTCTCTCGAGCACGATTTATGCCAGTTCGACCGTCGGTTCCGACGAGGTCCATCGTGTGGACCACACCAGGGACGGTGAAATTGCGCGTAAATTAGATTAAAGTGAGAGTGGACTGGCGCTGCATTTACCATATGACACTGGGCCCAGGTGACCACCGTCACAGTACGCCCTGGCCTCAACAGAATGGTAATTTCCGCTTGGGACTTCTGTTTTCTCCTGATCTTTGTGACTTAACTTGGTGACGAGAAGCTTCGAAGTGCAACCACTACTCGAGATGTAATGGCTCTTGCCTATAGTGCGTAGTACTTCGAACAGGCCCCTCCAGCCTCTGAAATGACAGATTAATTTTGCTGTAGGAAACCTGAGAACAAAAATCTAAACTCATCTAGTGCAGGTCCCGCCTGTGCGAATTACATTTACATCATTAGTAACGCCACTCACACATACATAAGACTCCATCCCCACCTGAATTACCGGCCAATGTCATCGAGTACCAGTGGCGGACTATGGTGTCGTGCGTATGGCTGTCGGTGTTGCTTATGTGCTCCTCAGTACTCGTCTTTTTACGCGCGCCATGGCTGCCGAACGAGCTAATCGCAGCGACAACTTTTCCCCATTAAACGTAGAAGTGAAAGAATCTGCAGGGTTCAAAATTATATTTGCTGTTCTTTCTATCATTGGTTTATTTTAGAAAGGTCAAATGAGTATTATTCATCACATGGGCGTCAAATAATGAAGACAACGGCTGGTAAAAACAGCTTTTTGCCAGCTTTTGTAAAAAAAAAGGAAAGACAAAAGATCGCAGTTATTTTAAGTAGAACTCTTGAAAAGGCACTAAGATTTACGGCAGTGAAGCGGGTGGATGTCAAAACAGATTGAAAGGCAATCCAGTGGTAAAAATAACCTGAGGATTAATCACAGTCGATTCCGGATTAGTGTGCGTGTGTGTGTGTTCAAGCCAAAGCGTGTTCAGCAATAGTAAAAAGAGTCAAGAGTAAAGTCAAAATACTGTGAAAGCAACAAACAAATTTGAAAAAGGAATAGTTTAAAGTTACAAGTAAATTCCTTCTTAGCTTTCCTCCTCATCCTCTGAGGAAGTGCTACTGATAGATTCTTCGGCTCTGCCTCTGGTGCTCTCAGGGCGAGGTTGCCTCCGGGTTACTGGTCCTTGGGTGGGAACTCGCCGCTCTGTCGGTGTTCGATTCTTCTGCAATAGGAAGTCATTTTGAAGAGTAAATGTAAAAGACTTCCTTTTCAAAAAACAACTAAGCAAGCTGAAGAAGAAACTCATTGGCTGGCAGGACGAAAACAGCATACAGCTCCTTCACCGGGACAATTTTTAACGAGCACCAGTAGCCCTATCTTACAAAAGTTTAATGGACCCACCCACACAGAAAAGTGACCGGGATTCTTTAACCATTTGACACCACATGCAATGAGACAAAAGTGTAAAGCAGAGCTACAGGCGCTACCCTCACCTGCATAGGGGCCGGGGGGGTGAATTGGCGTAAGGATATTTGCGCACTTGTTGGCTGCAAGAAACCAGCGAATGAGAACACCGGATTTGAACTCACCACGAACGCCTTGGCATACGTATAGGTTTTCCCCACCATCTATTTTCAACCCTAAACCAACATGTAAAATGCGGACTAACAGGTAAACGCCCTGTCACTCGACTGTTAAGCCTTGCGATTTGGGCGGGGCTAAATATTAAATAAACTCGAGCCAACCGCGTAATGTATGCGTGGATATATGACCAAATTGATCCCTTCAACAAGGGTTGCCTATTTAGACTTCGCTGGAGGGCGATTAGTTCCCTAAAACTGCATTGGTTAGCGTCCATGCTGCTGCTCGAGAGACTATAGCATCTCAAACCCGTGACAAATTTTCAGCGGGCCATAACTGTGGCAGTGTCGTCGCCAAGTTCAACGATTCAAAAGAGCAGACTTACGAGCTAGCTCTCCCCCCCCCAGGTCAACGGAGTGCGTTACTATGACCTTCTGCTGCCTGAGCTTAAGTTCTAGCCGCAATGCCTGGGTCGGAACTCCAGTATTCTACACAGGACAGCAACTGTAGAATGTCCGAGTTTCCTCAAGCCAACAGTGCGTACAGGTCAAACCTAATGCCCATCGAGCAGTTTAACTTTACTTTTAATTTCATGCACACGAATTGTAGTCTTCTGTGGAACCGAGTGGAGGCTTTGAGCATCCAAGCGAAGCGGGAACTGAGAGTACCAAAGGTGCGCCAACTTTAAGAACGTACTAACCTGCCACCAGGCATCTCTAACAAAGATCATGGCATAAACCTCCGTAACAGAAAGTGGCCGCTGATTTCCAGTTATAGCAACAGAAACCAGCGTCAACGGGTATAGTCAGCTTCAGGTAAATACGACCGTTCAAAGTGTTCCGACAGCATACAAAAAGTCAACCAAGATATTTTTGGAATGGATTTAAAAATGAAACCGCTTATCGTAGATGTTCCTTTCAACGACGTTTATTGATCATGACGCCTGAAAGACTACTTTGTACTGTGCTGCTAGTCGTCGATATGTTTATGCTGCCCGATGAAAAATACAACTGGGTGGATTTTGTGGACAAAAATTAGCAAAGAATCAAAGGAAATGAAAACACAAGTTATTAATTCAGCTGTTTATATGTGATATCTAAAAGCCGTTCTATCTATAAAATAGGCCATAGTAAAAGGACTTCTTGATTCAATATTTAAGCGGCTTAATAGTAGTCGTTTGAGATTCCTGTGAGAACTACATGTGCTTTTTTGAAACATATTTTAGTTATCGCCTCAGAAAAGCCTAAACACAACCAGGCAACACTTAACAATAGAATAGACTCCAGAAATACCTTTTGTCCTTGGATTAAGAGCTGTTTAGGTCTGGTTTTGCAACAAAAGTTTGGTCTAGAATTGCTAGATTTACAAAGGCAGTTTACCCTTGAAACCTAAAGAATCCAAAATCCGTCTCATTACCTATTACTGTTCATTGTTAAAAAGTATGTACCTATGCATTATATTGAGAATCCAACGAACGCGACGAGGTGCACGCCCGGATATGAAGCCAGACACGAGGATTTTTGAGTACCCTCAATTGGTCTATCTTAGCTGGAGTTATCCTTTCAACCGAGGACGGATTTCGGTTACTCGATAGTTCCGTTTCAGTGCGCTCAACACGATCGCAACAACAAAACGAGAAGTGAATCGTCAATTTAGTTTGTTTTCGGTGGATTCCGAAGAAATAAGATCTACTGTCAAGGACATATTATTCCAAATATTTGGCTGTGAATGAGGTGGGTTACTGAAATTAAAGGGTCCATGCAGATATATTTCCTCTCTCCAAGTTTCCTTTTTTCGAAACTTACTCCAGGTTGAGAGGGTTCGGGTTTGTGTGCTCCTCTCTCCAGGACCTGACGTCTATCCGGTGCCTCAGATTTCGATGGGTCTCGTGAAGAGATAGAAGGTGAATGCTCTAGAATTGGTGGACCCATAGGCTGAAAATCGCGGGCACGCTGACTGCGCTTCTCGTAGAGCCGTCGACCCGATATGTTATGCGAGGGAAGTTGGATGGAACTGCAGATGCTGGGCGGACGAGCCAATCGTGCTGCGGACTCGTGTGATACCACCGAAAGGACCGACATGCTAGAACGCCCAATCATAGATTGGGCATTTGGTGGCAGACCGGGGATACCTAGGCCCAAGAGGGTGCTGTCACCCGGCATGAATTCTTTCCTTTTTCCTGCACCACCTATACGGATAGAACGGATTCGATAATGTCTACCCTAAAACATCTACTTAATAATAAAAAGTAAAACCTAATAACTAGATGAAACGCGTTTTATTATAAATTTTCTCTTTGAAAAGTACTCAAAAGATACAAACCCATATTATATATGTTATTATTGTAATTCATTTTTTGCATTCAGAAGCCTTGATCTGGCATTATAAGTGCACCGGTGTAAGCAGTGTCCCTTTTCTGCGTTCGGAAGAGCAAATATCATAGCTATTATGAAGTTAACGCTTTCTTGGCAGAAGTAAAAAACAACATAATTTCTAAAAGGATTCAGCTAGGTGCTCCTTAAAATCCCATTTCGTATGAGAGTCTGCAACGAAAAGTGTGTGAAGGCTATTGAGTTAAAACACCGTAACCTATCTTAAAGTCCGCGATGCATTGTATCCCAAGTTGACATATCAGGTGTACTTTGAACTTATAGGAGAATTTGGATTTTTTAAAGAACAATTCTAGGTAAAAGGGAAGTCGAGGGTTCCAAAGCGACATCCTGATAGCCAATCACCGAAACTACACGCTTTATTAATGCGTACTTTATCGGCTTGGAGGCCGATTAGAATTCACCCAGAAAATAAGGAATAAACGGGACGATGTAAGTCAGAATGAGCTGAGACTAACCATACAAGACTTGTGATTAGCGCCACCAACTGTCTCGTATCTAAAGATGACGTGAACATTCTGCCTCTGTGGCCAGAGCGATAAAAAAAGGACGAAGAGGTATAACCGTAGGAACTAAACTTACTTCGCAAGCATTTTCACATCATGGACTGTGGCATCGCCCCGAAAAAAAACAATGTATTTGAAGCAAACGTAGACCCTATTTTCAAATGGGACCCGATTACTACTTTCAACTAATACGACTGAGCCTGCTCACAAATAGATTTCAATTATTTTAGCTTATCAAGCAAAACTGACCCCACCTGATGTTGGCGATTTACCTTGACGGAATAAGGCTAATTCCGAGCAAATCACATGTCGCCAACCGTGTTGATGACTAGTTGGTGAGATAGTAAAGGCTTAACTTTTAGTCGCCAAGGCGGCTCAACCAAGGGGTATAAAACTGCCTGCAGCCCGTGACATACCGAACCCCTTTGGAAGGCTCATTTCGTAAGCCCATCCGGCTGGTATCCAGCCTGGTTGCTTTTCCAGGCGTGCCACCAGACGGGAGAGTTTACCAACGCCCTCGGTCATATCACTGTTGACGAGGGTATGTGTGAAGAGGTGCTGATGACGAATAGCAAAGGTTTTGGACTCATCCACGAGCTCCTTCAGCTCCTCATCCTGAAAGAAAAAAACAGTTCTGGCAATGTTTTTAAAATCCCGGTTGCTCGGGTTAGAATGCAAGGTTGGTAAAAAAGAGAGCGAACTCAGCAACAAAAGAGGTTTTGGTTTCCGGGTTGTCGATTAAAGAGCGCTGGGAGTACTAAGGAATTAACGGTTTTGTCGCTTCTGGTATCGTCGATAGAATCCCAATAAACAATACAACATTGTGGATATGAAAAAGGTAAATATTTCATTTGCACACTCGTAGGTACAAAAAGCAACCACACAGCCCCTTATTTACCTTGTGTGCCAAAACGACTTTGATAAGGAACTAGGGAATCAGTCTCGACATAAACCTTAAAAAAATAGTCATGGTCGCAAAAACCTCGTTCATTAAAAAAAATTCATACTGGATTACAAAGAGGAGACCAATTCCATACGCATGATTACAAAATGAGTGTTTAGAGGTAAATAATATGATAAAGGCAAGTGTTAAGTGCGAAAAGAGCTCGCATCAAATGCGCGAAATTGTGTCTGCGTGCTGGGCCATTAAAAGGATTGTAGAAGTTTGCATTAATGTGTGCGTAATATGCGAGGGAAAGTCGTAAAAAATACAAAAGCTTCCCAATTTCAGTGGAGAAATGGTTTGTAAAACAAATACAGCCCCGATTAATGTTCAACCCAGACACGAAAAGTTACAGTTCAGGACCTCAATATGAAGATATACAGTAGGCTACAATTTCACACAGGAGGCCTGCAATTGGATTAATCTACACTTGTGTGAATGTAGAAGTCTTACCGAGCGTCGATTGGTTGTCAGATTTTCACGAATTCCCTTCTCCATCATTGCCTTGGCGGTCTCGAAGGGTGGGGCCGCAACGAAGACGACGTGTGGGTTGAATTCCGGTTGGTGGAGAAGGTGAACAGACTGTGGGAAACAAGCGTGGAGACAAACTTGAGCTTAACTTAAGGTAAATAAAAGCTAGGCATACGGCCAATTACTTTTCCTCGGAAGCTATATTTCAGTACCGTTGCACTTGCAGTAAATAACGTGGCCTTAATAAACTTAAATAGGCAGCCTGGAAAGGAAAACCGAAAACCTGATTTTTTTATGTTTTGTTTGCTGCCTACTGCATCCTCCTGTAAGCGTGGCGTAAGCATAGTTCAAGAATGACTGACAAAACTATGGCAGCTGACAACAGAGCATATTCAGGTAGACAGGCCTTAACCGGTCATATGAATAAGGAAATTCGGTCATATTGATGGACTGAACACTAAGCAGAGGAAGGCGCCCACAGGGCAAGTGTCAAAGCCGTTAAATCCCATTTTCCAATAAGTAGCAGACCGTGCTCCCAACCTCCAGACTCCCGACCAGGGTGGGGTGGCACAAATTGGTGTGAAAGGTCCAATAGAGCCTTCTACGTGTTGCCAATAAGTGCTTCCATGCCTGATTGTTGTCAATTATGAGACTCCGTAACAGCCTGAGGGGAGAAAAACGGAGCTTAAATCACAACAATCGTCTAGGCTGACTACAAAAAGCACATGACATGCATAACTGGCCAATTCTGGCTTACAGGTCGTCGATAACCAGCCCTAAACCAACCCCAGGTTAGGAAGACGAACCGCTAGAAGCTGGGATTCACTGGTCATGCATCCGAAATTTTTACCATCCAGATACGGTTTCAGGCTCTTTTGAATGGATTCCGAAGGTACTTCCGCTATTATGTAATGACGGTAGGAGGGGAATCGAGCGTTCCACTTTTCTGAAGCCAGAAATAGGCACGGGCTGCTCATGGTTACGCGTCCGTTTGTGCGGGCAATAAACCCGCCCAATCAGTTAATATTTAAGGAATGCCTTCTTCGGTTTACACAAAGTGCTGGCCAATTTATCGATCTAGGACTATCTTTAGATTGGCTACTTTCATTTCATTTACCCCGAAAAACAAACGTTTAATGAAAATTTATGCGTCTTGTGCACACAAGGCGTGCGATGGAAAGGCCTACCCGCGGAACAACAGTCAGATACCAGCTTTGCCTGAAAGGTTCTCTAAGCAAACCAAGTCAAAGCGTAAACTATGTGGATAATTGTGTTACAAGAAATTTCCTACAGTGCTTGAGAGGGGGATATTTCTGTCCTCCAAATTGAAAATACTTAGCTGTGGATCACAGTATGGTCCAGGTTGCATCGGCTCTGGTTTCAACGAGTTGAGTTCGCTAACTTAGAATAACGCTTAAATAAGCACAGCTGGGAGTTGCAGCGTAATCGCACGATAACCAAGAAGGGCTCTCCGACTTCAAATCATTAACAGGCTGACTGGAAGTTAATCCACTTGCGTAAAAATTATCCTGCTAATACATTTGTTCCTAATCCTACTTTGTCTGCCTAAAGAGTTCTGCAAGATCAGTCTATGGAGGCAGGTACAAGGCGCAGTTACCATTGCATACACACTTTAACGATGAATATTTCAACTGATATTAGATTCTCTTTCGATGAATCCCATTTTATTATGGCCGCGTTGGACAAAGGAAACTCAACATATGATGTTGCTGGAAGTTTATGGTCATTTGGAGTATAAAGACACTCTTAGAGGGAGTTTGATTCAGAGCCAAATTTGCGGAGTATCACCAAGCGGTTGTGAATAAGACGTTTTTCAGGAGACTAAAGGTATAATCGAACACCGCAAAATAAGAAAATATGCTGGAAACGAGCTGTAAACGTCCAAGAAAATCTGGATAGAAAACGAGGAGTGATGCAGAGATTTCCGAATCATGGACAATCCTATTTTGAAGCAATGCCTGGGAAAAGCTGTGACGCGGCCACGAACTCATGCCGCCTTACTGTCCGTCGCACAATTTCTGTCAACTTGCTGTTGCCACGGCCCGAGTCTTGGCATCAGCATGGCGAGAACTCGAAGCCAGTCGACTCTACGTCCTTCGCTGAGTAAAGCTCGTCCGCACTTTTGATATCCGTCTTCTAAATTGGGATGTGTTGCCGTTGGTATAAAGTTCCATGGGTTTTAAATTGTTTTTCCCACACAAGTTACACTGATGCAAAATATTTTTTTAAGGGATCATCCGATTTAAACGGAATAGCAGCTAAATGTCTAGATAATCAGAGTGACAGCTTAAAAGCAAAAGGGGCGGCGGAAGCATTTGGGTAAAAGCAGTCAGCAGAGGCAGGACCAAAGTCAAATACGAAATAAAAGTGACTACTGTTTGTTAAATAGGTGCATTCTACACCAACCTGCACTTGGCAGTCAAGGACAACAGTCCGGCCGGTCGCAATGACTTCACGAAGGGCGGCGAAGCGAATACCATAGTGGTGACTATCAATAGTACCCCACTCCACAAAGGCTCCCTTGCGAATATCATTTTCCATCTGTTCCTTTTCGCGTATTCGAAAGAGGGCTTGTGATGCTGAGGGGTCGGAGGTGTCTAGGGCAAACAAAATACTTCATAATTCGATGAATTTGTTCAATAAAAACAACTTTAATTAAGGATCTTCACTGCGCATATAGGTAGAACAAAAGCGTAAGAAGCATTAAGAATTCAAACAAAAAGCTATTGCAAAAGACGCGCACCAAAAACCAGTGACCTGGCAAACTGCTATACGTGAAAAATGTATCTGAAATTCTCGAAGGACAACAGAGAAAACATCAAACACAAGTAGCGCACTACCCCACAGCTATCCTACGCTCACAGCTTGATTAACTCGATAGAATTGCTGTCTACAAAATCCCATGTGCCATTTGTGATGCCATTTTATTTTGGTCAAACTGGGAAATCCTTCTTAACCCGTATACACGAACGTCAGCTAGCGGTCAGAAAGACGAGACCATTTATCCCAGGTGGCCACGCACACACTGGGCACCGGGCATTTATTCACAAACGCATTCTGGGCACCTGCCGATGGTATACCGTACCCCCGACATGGTTACTAGCTAAAAGCCCAGATGCGTGTTTCACCGATTCATCTGCTGCTGCATGATGCAGCGGCCAGGGGCTATATAGCGTCTTTTCATTTAAATTCATACTACTACCTGCTTACAAAATAGGCCAGTAGTTGACAAACGCTCATCGATCGCTATCGGAACTGATTCGTTCCGTTCTGCCTTCGGGCTCATACTCGAGCCCCGCCAGCAGCTACACAGTGGCTAGTATTAACTATGTTGGAAGTTCGTTCACTAATTGTGTTACGGAAAAACCGAAATACAATAGATTTTATGACACAGGCACAACATTACTAATAATTTATGCTAACACAACCGTGACATATAATAATAAGACGTAAGTTTCAAAACAAGTTGATTTGGCGTATTCCCGGATAATCTTATCGGGTATAACTTAAAGTGTTATTTCTACAGATTGTGATCAAGCAACACCCACGCCCGCACCTTGTCAAAATAAAGAGTTATCTAAGTTGCCTTCCTGGATAAAGATACCGATATGATCTATTCATAAATATCCTGTCACCCGGGGGGTATAAATTGTTTTAAACACGTACCATCCCCATCCAAATGCTGTTCTGGGAAGCCTAGGTGATATACCATAATACGCGCACTGGTTCTGTACTCACGATCAAAATACTCGTCTTTGCATGCAAGACTCATATTGACATAGTAGTGTGGACTTTTTCGAATTTTTATCGGCTCACGTAGAGCAATACGAGCAGTCAAGGTCGAATCTCTTCTTGGCGTCGTGGTTGTGCGTGCGCGTAAGTGCGTGCGTTCCGCCCCCTATACGGGCGTCTCCTGCTGACCAAACACCTTCTTTCGCCTTCCGACGCGAAAGAAGGCTACGTGGATGCACCCTCGGTCGCGGCGCTGGCAGCTGCTGGACTATGTTCTCGTCCGGAGGCGAGATCGACAGGACGTGCTGGTAACCAAGGCGATCCGCGAGGCTGATGGTTGGACAGATCACCGCCTCGTCATCTCCCAGATGAGGCTCCGACTGCAATCCCGACGAAGGCCCCAAGTTAAGAGGCTGCTAGGTAAGTTAAATACTCTTTTATTAAATTTGCCTGCTAACTGTTTTGATTTCAGCAACCAAATAACCGAGAAACTAGAGGACCTGCATGCTCCAGAGGATAATTCTACCGTGGAGACACGATGGTGTCAACTGCGAAAGGTCATCCATTCCACCGCCCTGGAAGTCCTCGGACGCGCACGCCATCAACACCAGGACTGGTTTGACGGCAATGACGCCGGCATCAGCAACTTACTCGCGGAGAAGAATGGACTACACAAAGCCTACATAGACCTTCAGCTGACGCCCCCAAAGCAGCCTTCTTCAGATGCCGGCGCCTTGTACAGCACCGGCTGCGGGAGATGCAGGATGCCTGGATGATCCGAAAGGCTAAGGAAATCCATAGGGTATGCGGACCACAATGAAATGAAAACTTTTTCAAAGCCATCAAGGCCATCTACGGCACGTGTATCAAGGGGACCGCACCGCTGCTCAGCTCTGACGGCACAACACTGCTGACAGAGAAATCGCAAATTCTGAAGCGCTGGGTCGAGCACTTCAGAAGTGCCCTAAATTGCTCATCAACCATCTCCAATGCTGCCATTGACCGGCTCCATCAAGTGAACCCGAACAATGACCTGGATCTGCCGCCTTCCCTACCAGAAACCATCCGGGCCGTGCAGCAGATTTCCAGCGGTAAAGCACCGGGATCCGACGCAATCCCACCAGAAGTCTACAAGCACGGTGGGCCCCGGCTGATGGCAGAACTCACAACACTCTTCCAGAAGATGTGGCGTTAAGGACAAGTTCCTCAGGATTTCAAAGACGCGACCATCGTCCATCTCTACAAACGGAAGGGGAACCGGCAACTCTGTGATAATCACAGATGCATCTCGTTGCTCAACATCGCCGTGAACATCTTCGCCCGTATCCTTCTCAGTCGTCTGAACGGTCACCTAGTGCAGGGCCTGCTGTCGAAAAGTCAATGTGGCTTCAGCCGACACCGCGGAACAACCGATATAATCTTTGCCACCCGCCAGCTACAAGAGAAGTGTCAGGAGATGCGAACTCACCTCTAAATTACCTTCGTGGATCTACCGAAAGTCTTTGACACGGTGAATCGCGACGGACTGTGGACAGTCATGCAGAAATTTGGCTGTCCTGAGCGGTTCATGACGGGATTACGGCGCGCGTCACTGACAACGGGACGGTATCCGAAGCATTCGCAGTGACCAACGGAGTGAAGCAGGGCTGCGTATTGGCTCCAACCCTGTTCAGTCTCATGTTCTCGGCTATGCTGATGGACGCCTACCGTGATGAGCAGCCTGGGATCCGCATCGCCTACAGAACTGACGGGCACCTTCTCAACAGTCGGCGTATGCAGGCTTTAACGCGCGTGCCTACGACTACAGTCCATGACTTGCTCTTCGCGGACGACTGCACCCTTAACACCGTAACGGAGAAGGACATGCAAAGGAGCATGGACCTCTTCGCAGCAGGCTGCGCTGATTTTGGATTAACAATCAGTACAGCCAAAACGGTTGCCATGCACCAGCCGCCACCCAGCGCGGAATACAATGATTCCCGAATCAATGTCAACGGTGCTCAACTCAAAAACATGGAAACCTTCGCTTATCTAGGAAGCACGCTGTCACGCAACACAAGAATCGACGACGAGGTTTCCCAACAGATCTCCAAAGCTAGTCAGGCCTTCGGCCGGCTGCAGGCCTCCGTGTGGAATCGCCACGGTATTCACCTGAACACCAAACTGAAGATGTACAAGGCCGTCGTCTTGACGACACTCCTTTACGGAGCGGAAACCTGGACCGTCTACTTGAACCAAGCCAGGAAGCTGCCTCCGCAGAATACTGAAGCTGAGATGGCAAGACACGATCCCGGACACGGAAGTTCTGGAGCGGACCGAAATCCTCAGCATCCATGCCATGCTGAGGCAAGTGCAACTGCGATGGAGCGGCCACCTGGTAAGAATGGACGACGAGTGACTACCCAAACGACTTTTCTACGGAGATGTCGCTACGGGTTCTCGCCGGCAGGGAAGTCAAAAACGACGCTACAAGGACACTTTGAAGAAATCGCTGAAGCAACTGCAAATCAACTTGGCGACCTGGGAGGACCTCGCACAGGATCGACCGGCATGGAGAAGATCAGTGAAGACTGGATCAGCAATCTATGAGGCCAACCGGATCGCCGCCGCCAAGGCAAAAAGAGCGGCACGAAAGTCACCAGCACCCCGGACCAACACTGCCAATGCCCAGGCCCTGCCAACATGCCCGCGCTGTCAACGCATCTTCCGCGCGCAAATCGGCCTGGTCGGACATCTTCGGACGCAATGCACCAACAATCCGACAATTCCAATTTCTACGTCAAATTCTGCCAACCCTCCTTCTGACTCCTCCACCCTCACTCCTGGCATCAATTCCATTACTCCCACCATCATAGAGACCACATCCATCTACTCATCGCCTGTTACCCCCACCACCGCAACCACCACCACCTTCGCCTTCACTACCACCACCACAACAATCAGCGATGGGGAATCTCTCCTAAGCTGTACTCAATGCGACCGCACATTCACCTCACGCATCGGCCTGGTCGGTCACTTGCGAATACATCGTACAGAGCAGAGATCGTCGCCTCCACTGCCCTCACTGTCCTCGCGCATTCACTCATCGCATGGGCCTATTCGGTCACATGCGCCTCAATGACAGCAGAATTCACCAGAATGCCGACAACACCGATACACCATGCACACCCTCCGCTCCTGCCATTCTTAGCGCCCCTGCCACCCCCACTACCATGAATGACATCGCCCCAGCCTCTACCGATTTCGCCTGCCCACACTGCGCCCGCAACTTCAACTCACGCATCGGCCTGGTCGGTCACCTGCGAATCCATCGCACGGAGGCCGGTGAACCAGTGCCTGGGGCTACGACATACAGTCGACGTGCCCGCCTTCACTGCCCTTACTGCTCCCGCACATTTACACACCGCATGGACCTATTAGGACACATGCGCCTCCACGACAACCTCCGGTAAACCCCCGGAGGCTTAGCCAAATCAGCGCACATGTACTTGATAAAATCACGGTTTCCTAGAAACCATGGCTTGGAAGGCTGCCAATCTGACGCTTACACCAGACCACGCCGTCGGCCCAGTGTATGTGCTGTGTGTGTCGAGTGGCTGACCAGTGGACTGAAGTCAGACGGCGATGGCTCCTCCATATCCCCTGATTAAGTAAATCCTGGTGTGTGCATTATGGGGACTAGGTCGTGCTGTTGCCCGCGAAGACGGGTACGGCGTCCCGTCAGCCAATGCGCCCTCCCACATCAGACAACTGACTGGCTCGGATGGTGGTATGATTGTGGGGGTAGGGGAGAGAGCGAGGTCAACAGCTCAGCTCATTTCCCTCACTATAAACAATGTGACGCGCTTTAAACTATCACTGGGCGCTAAAAGCCGTGGCTTGGAAGGGTGCCAACTGACGGGATAACTCGGACCAATGTGTGTTTTGTGTGGAGTGGCTGACTGGCGGACTGAGAGTCAGGCTGCAATGGCTCCTTCTTAATGTGGCCTTTATGGCACTCCCACTCCGTGGGATCCGAGTCAGGTGTGGTGGTACACCCAGGGGTGGCTCCGGCTGCGCCAGTCACCTGCACCCTCTTCCATCTCCGGTCTTCTTGACTCTGTCATGACACCGGGCTCAGGTGGGGGAGGAGGAGAGAGTGCGGTAGCTGCAGCGCAAGGCTACTATCACTTAAAACTAGTTCACGCGCAAGTCACCGTCCCTGCACCACCTGGTGTGGAGCATACGGCGGACCTCGTCGAATTCGACGGTCGAACTGTCGATACGGGCGGCGTGATAGATTCGCTGGACCAACATGGGGGCTGGACCAAGGCACGGCAGGCGTAATTATGAATGCGTACCCATACTCAATGCCACACATAGGGAGCTTTGCTGACTCAAGCGGAGCCAGCAAACCTGCAAACGATCACACTTCCAGTCTTCCTGGTTTGGTCAAGACAGCGGGCTGAGGTTTCAGAGGAGAAAATATGGTAGATGCTGTGTAAGTCACCGTCCCTGAACCGTCCGTGATGGGGAGCACACGGTGGATATCGTCAGAGTCAATTGTCGATCTGGCGTGCCCGCACAACCACATCAACGAAAGTTGACCCAGCGGCTGATTTTTTGACTGAGTCAAAGTTGCTATTCTAGTTCTTCATAATATTTCAAGCGCCAAACGCCGGACAGTTCATCCGGCGGAATGAAGAAGAAAACAGGTGCGCAAACACACAAGGACACTCGTTTGCAAAGAACAGCCTAATAAATCTTTGCGTAGGTTGGACAAAGGAATATAAACTAACCGTACTACTGGTGACTTTGTTTTAGAGTCCGGAGGCCGTTACAATTAGGAAGGTTTGGATTAGGGTTATAGTTAGGGTTAAGAGCGCTACTGTGAGGGTTAAGGTTAGAGCTAGGAGAGTTTGGGTTAGGGAAAAGGTTAGTGTTTGAGCTTAAGTCAGGACACGGAAAGAGGAACCCTCCCCAAAATTTAGCGCGAGGTCACTTGTAGCACCAAGAAGTCCGACCTGGGTGAATTCGACTGTCTTTGTTATTACTTATGGATTGTCAGGAAGGTGGACAGGGAGAAACTATCGTCATTAATCAGAGCAAACTGTGGGAAATCGGGCTGATAATAGCATGCGAAATGTGATAGGAAAAATAGCCCATTTTATTGGCATCCGGCGAAGCAGGAAATCTCGGTAAGGAAGCCTTGTATGGTCGCCTAAACAGGACACAGGGATAGGAAGCACCCACAACATACGTGGCTTTGCGTCAGGAGTACATTAAGGGTTAAGGTTTGGGTTCGTGTAGAGTTTAGTTTTATGCTACGGCTAGGGTTAAGGTTAAGGTAAACGATCAGTTTTGTTTTAAGCTTAGTGTTAGGGTCAAGAAACGGGTGTATTTACCCATCCCGATATTTATCGCAAGGCTACGTATTTTAAGTGGGCGGGACACTTCTCATTCCTGTATCCTGTTTAGGCGGCCTTACATAAATGTCGTCTTTGGTTGTAGAAAGCCGAGGTGGCCGGAAGTTTTTCAAACAAGAAGGCGTAGAGAACGGGCTCCACAGAGGCGTCTCGTTATCGGTCTTTAGTCAAGAAAGATGAGCAAGAGTAGTTTGAAGTGTATGCGGCGGGCTAAGTACGGTCATGTCCGACGTCGTTTCGGATTGCATGACTAAGGGTACCGTAAAAATACCAATAAGGCATGTAACAGCAATACCTCATTACTGAGAGTATATCTATGCACTGAAGACCGGATCATTAAGCACGCTCCAGCAGAAAAGGAGATCGGAGACAAAAATTCGAGCTAGTTATCAAACAAACCTGATACGGGGAAGGCGAAACGTTGGGGAAAATGCGTGCAGAGAAGAAACTTTCAGCGTCCTGCGACCCACGCCGTTTGGTCCGAGGAGAAGCAGCGTATGCACAGGAGAAGGCGGCCAGGGAACGACCTCCTCGTAAACCCAGAGATCAGAGCGCACTAAGAGACCTTTGCATTATTGATGTTGGAAGGTGTAAACGATAAGAACTCACTTGAAGAGTCGGCAGCCCGGAAGAAGGTCTTTATTTTGCGTGCTTTCTTGCGTTTTTCAGCTGCATTTGGAAGAGTAAACAAGGGAATAGTTAAACAGGAGAACTACAGACGGGTAGCAATGCTCACAGTCAAGGCGGAATGCCAAAGAAAAATTAAAAGGGTATGGACGATCCCATAAAGCACATCAGCTTCTTGCAGAGCTCCAAGTAATTTAATGCTGAACAACAGGTGAACCCCGAAATTGGGCAATCGCTGGATGCGAAGTAAACGTAAAGTCGAAATTTCGGATCTAGTATCAAAGTTACTTTGGGCGAGTACCCTAGATGTCGATTTAACGCGTAAGCCGTTAAATACACTTCATACCGAAATCGACTTTGTTAGCTCCGGGGAGTTCCCTGTATGAAGAAAGCATCCGAAATCTGGAATTAATGCGTAAAAAATTAAGGCCTTGTTGACGTAGGGCTTGCCCTCGTAATAAGTAGCAGCCGATAGGTAACCGAAATTTACGAAATGCTGCCCAGACACCATAATGCGCCTTCAAGTAAAAATTAATATAAATGCTTGTGCGAGGCGCTGAAGCATAGGAAACATTGAATGCTGTCTTTAAGAAGGCTTTAAATAGAGAATATGCTGAACTGACGTTTCGACATAAATTCTGTCTAAAAATTAAGCAAAGATCTTGCCCAATGTCTGACAGTTTTCGTAAACTGCTGTTTAATCTATAGACACAGCACTTGCCTCTTTTTACTATAAAAAACTTCTCGTGATTCACAACTATCCCGGTTACAGAAAATCTCGACTGGAGTTGTGTAGAGGTGTTTTATTTTAGTGGACTTCCATGGAAATCAGTTCTATGCTCTGGAAAGAAGTATTTAAGCGCTTAGGTGGTAGAAAAGCGAGTTGCTCTGAAATTGTGTCTATGACGGCTTGAAATACTCTGCATGCCCAAAAGTCGCATTTTTCTGCAAATTTCGAAATATGACCCATTTTGGCAAGAGCTCTGGAAGTTTCAAATATCTTGGCAGGGAAGTTTTACAGATAGGCTTTTAGATGCCTTTTGTATGAAGCTACCTAGAGGCGTCCTTAAAAGCGTAATATTAGAAAAATTTTCACCACATTTTAAACTAGGGAACCGAGTCTATAAAAGCGCCAATAGCAATCGCGAAATGTTTCAATAACTGACGGAGATACTTTGTGGTGTTTTCAAAAAAGAATTACTGACCGAATAGAGGAGATGTTGAATTTTATAAAAATGATGGAAACCTATGCAACTGATGCATTGCTCTGCTCATTGGGGCGAAAATTCGTAGTTAGCTAGCAAATTGTCCCAGTGGGATGTAGCATATCAGTGCGCATGAAACCAAATCGAAACATTCGTAGGATTGCCTGTTATATTTATCAGCATTCTGGCCGTTATGAAGGCATATTCACGGAACCTGCCCAACATCTTGTTAGCTACATCCATCCCATCCAGTATGACCTGAATTTACATAGGTCACGAGCGACCGACCCGAAGCATACTTATGGGAAAGCTGGAGACTGGTGATAATAAAATACCTTAGGCTGACATTCTTTCATCCCGTTTGTAAAATGATTCGCTCATTCGGTTGTTTGATTACAGTTTTTCCTGTCAAATTGCATTCTGTGGTCCCGATATAACTTATGGAGAAACTCGTTGCGTTTAAATCTCATTCCGGCCGAAAGTAAATGCAAGAAAATGCCCTTCAGAGCACGATGCAGGTTTCAGGCCTCTGTTATGCAAAAAGGCATTGTAATAATTTTCAGTGACTATGGAAAACAAAAAATGAGATAAAAGGCAGTTGTGTCATTTGCCGTGAATTCAATTTGTGCGATGAACCTGTATGTAACCTCAGTGAGAAACCGGGGACAAGGATTCCTGTAATACGGGCATATCACCTGGATAAGAAGTAAGGGGTACGTCTGGAATTAGGAGCTAGAGTAAGGGGGCAAGAGTTAGTGTTAGGCTTGAGAAATAAGTTAAGGGTTAGGGGTTAGGCTATCAATGTTAGCAACTTCAACAACATTTTAATCACGAACATCACACTTTATGCTTTTCATGTGACTGGGCACCATGAGTTGGGAACAGTTCACCAGACATACCCAACCAATGCCGTCGGTTTTTATGTTTTCCGCCCATTTACAGCTCCTAATTTATAATAGCGCACTAGTGGTTTTGCGCTTCAATTGTGTACTTAAACTCCCACATCAGGCAACTGACCGGCTCGGACAGTAGTCTGACTGTGGGGGTGGGGGAGAGAGTGAGGTCGACAGCTCAGCGCATATTCCTCACTATAAACAATCTGACGCGCTTGAAACTATCACGGTGCGCTAAAAGCCGTGGCTTGGAAGGTTGCCAACTGACGGGATAACTCGGACCGCGTGGTCAGCCCAATGTGTGTTTTGTGTGGAGTGGCTGACTGGCGGACTGAGAGTCAGGCTGCAATGGCTCCTTCTTAATGTTGTCTTTATGGCACCCCCACTCTGTGGGATCCGAGCCAGGTGTGGTGGCACGCCCAGGGGCGGCTCCGGCCGCGCCAGCCACCTGTGCCCTCTCCCATCTCCGGTCTTCTTGACTGTGTCATGAGACGGGGCTCCTGTGGGGGAGGAGAAGAGAGTGCGGTTACGTTGAGTGCCGCGGTTGGAAGGTTGCCAACTGACAATTACACTCAGACCTCGCAGTTAGTCCAGTGTGTGATGTGTGTGGAGTGGCTGACTGGTGGTCTGAGAGTCAGGCTGCGATGGCTCCTTCTTAACGTGACCTCTGGCTATCTCACACATGTGAGATGTAAGCCGTTCAACCCCCTGTTGTGTGAAATCCTGGTGCTTGTGTTTGGGAGGCCAGGTCGTGTACGTAGTACACGTAGACGAGGTCACCAGCATCTGCGCCCGCTTCCGCATCAGACAACTGACCGGCTCGGACAGTGGTCTGATTGTGGGGTTGGGGGAGAGAGTGAGGTCGAGAGCTCAGCGCATATTCCTCACTATAAACAATCTGACGCGCTTGAAACTATCACGGTGCACTAAAAGCCGTGGCTTGGAAGGTTGCCAACTGACGGGATAACTCGGACCGCGTGGTCAGCCCAATGTGCGTTTTGTGTGGAGTGGCTGACTGGCGGACTGAGAGTCAGGTTGCAATGGCTCCTTCTTAATGTGGCCTTTATGGCACTCCCACTCCGTGGGATCCGAGCCAGGTGTGGTGGCACGCCCAGGGCGGCTCCGGCTGCGCCAGCCACCTGCGCCCTCTCCCATCTATGGTCTTCTTGACTGTGTCTTGACACCGGGCTCAGGTGGGGGAGGAGGAGAGAGTGCGATAGCTGCAGCGCAAGGCTAATATCACTTAAAACTAATTCACGCGCATGTCACCGTCCCTGCTCCACCCTTCCATCGAGCATACGGTGGACATCGTCGAAATCGACGGTCGAACTGCCTGTACTTAAACGGACTAATGGGACAAATATGATATTTTTACCCTCGCTTCCCTGAAAACAAATTTCTGTCAGTTTCGTTTTCCCTTACGCATTAAACCTCTACTACAACCATACCCCTATAAAAGTAGTTCCTACTTCTCGTCTTCTCGGTGGAGTCATAAATCTGATCGTCTGCCTCTGAAGTACTAAAACACCGTGGCATTCAAAGCAACGTTTTATTGACTTTCACTGCTATATCTCAAGTTAAGGGCAAAACGCGAGAGCTCCTTATGCTTGAAGTCTGTGTTCTTATGCTACCACAGCCATTCGCTTATTACAGGAACCCTGGTCTCTTGGTTTTTCAGTGACGGGTGAGTTAAATTTGACTTAGAACAGACAGACGGTGCAAACAAGCTGGAAAAAAACGGGTAGAGGGATCCGAATCGTTCCGAAGAAACTGATAGGCATCCATAGACGGAGCACATGAGAGCAGACCGATTAGATAAGCAGAACTGGCAGGACAAAGATACCTTGTTTGACGGAGCAGGTCGGGTATTTCTTCTCGCGGGTATGAGTTGACATTGATCCTACTCACGTTCAGGACTGCCCATCGCCGTTCACTTGACGGTAAGCAAGTTGATCATGCAAGTACCTGCCAAAGCGGTTAACACCAGATATGTTTTACTTGTACGTCTGTGGTCTAGTTTGCGACCACTTGTTCGTAGTTTCTACCACCCGAGTCCATCTCCACTAACCTTGATAGTTTTGCTGCCATTCGGGTCTGGTGGGTGAGAGAGGAGCCCATGTGGGAGATACTGTGCAAGTGACCGAGGCTGCGTCCACTCCGCGGTGCACACGGTGGACGTCATCGCTTGCGACGTTCTAACTGTCAATTCCTACCACCATTCGTGTGAATGTTGTGCGTCTCCGAAAATTTTCAGACACAAGACGACAAAATAATTATGGGAATTTTTCATCAGACCAGTATCTCGGACATAGTCCTTGACAGAAGTCCTCAAACTTGTTGCCCGGGTATTTTTTAAACGCCCCCCTTTACAAAGCCAGCACTTTATAACAGTACCCTACAAGACAGTCATAAAAATAACGAGGACCATAGAAACGCGAGCTACTGTGAAGTATGAAATGAATTCTGTACTCATCGGTAAAAGTAGACAAAAAGTAATAAAACGTCCCCATAAATGGGGCCGAAAGATTGACAGTCATGGCCTATCGTTCGGCCTCTTACACATGTTCAACCAGGCAATTAGTACAGAGGATAGATAACACACAATTTTTATATGGGCCTTGACCAGCAGGAAGCAGTTACTGAATATTCAACGGAGAGAACGACGGTTAACGCCAACTCTATGGTATGAAGTTAACATGATAAAATTGGGACAACTTATAAGCAGTGGCGGTGGAAAGGCGTTAGTCTACAGTCAAGAGAGGAAACATCCGTTGGGTACAAAAATAACCCTCAGGTAAGAATGAAGCAAATAACTGAATGAGACCTTAGAGAAGAGAACTGAGAAAAAACGAGTTCCAAATATCGCATAATACGGTGATAGTTAGGTCAATATAGTGCTCAGAAGGTTCTGTGAGGTACTTAATATCACCGGAGACCACTTGTGCCGAAATCAAGCTTAAAGTTATATTCTTCCGTTTAAGAAAGGGAAAAATGAGGACTCTACGAATTCCAGACTCATTGTCTGAAGGAGATAAAAACCGTTCGAGAATGGTCATTTCCAACGGCATAAAAACATAATCGGTGTCATAAAAAGAACTATTCGGTAACAACAGTATTGCTTTTCATCATTCAGAACCTGTATATACAGTTACTCATGGGCCGCGAAAAGGTACCAAAAGACTTCACCGCTCATGTCCAGCACAGATAAGGAAACCCAAAGGGAGAAACAGTGAGAAAGAGCGTCGGGTTGTAAGATGTTAATTTTGACGTAAATTTAAAAGTTTGGAACACCTGGAGTTGGGTATAGCTGGCTGATGATGACTAATAAGCCTGAACTGGTTATTCCATTCTCCCTTGTCTTTGTCGGTAATGTTATACTGTCTATGTACATATATAATCTGCGATCCAACAGGTTCGAAATGCCAAAATTTAGGAAATATTGAACATAACTCGCAGAGCGGCATCAACGCATGTTCCAAAGCTGTGCTGTCCATGCAAAAGAGGAATTTAAACATCAATGAGTAGATGCTAAAATGCCAAGTTTGATATCTCATCTGGGTAGAGTTGTGTTTTGCTCAGACGAATAATTATTACACACATGTGGTCTGAGCAAGCTTTTGAACTAGGTTAAGCATGCCAAATACCACATATTGATCCCTTCACTCCCCCATCCCCCCACCTTCGGCGCATCCACGTTGGCAAAAGCACGATCAAAGTGCCTACGTCTGTGGACGCGACAGGCTAGAGGGACAAACAAACCTTGCCGGCGTTTCAACTAGGGGTTTAAAGAAGCAGAGATCCATGCAGTCTTGAATGGGTTCTGACCTAGTAAAGAGAAAAGCAGATGTTTCGCTCCTGGTCACTATCAAGTACATCATTCGCATTTTTTAAAACAAATTTCCGCAGAGGATACCAATTTTTTCTACTTAACCGTGGAGCTTAGTGTTGAGCGGTGACGCAACCTACAGTTTTACGAGATAAACCGGTTTTTCAACACGAGCACAAATGGAGACCTTCAAATAGCGAGGAAAAGGAGATAAAAAGCGCATCAAAATGCATAAGGGCATGTGCAAACGCACTGAGGATCTGTTGGTTAAAAGCCTGCCTCTTCTCCTCTAGGGTCTGTGAGGGAATCAGGCTCGTTTTCCCATTGGGGATTGTCCAGACGTCGTACCTGCCACCAGTTAAGGTCCTGACAGTCGACTAGCTCGAGAACCTCACCACTGCGAAAAGCCAAACCCTTGTGGCCGGTTGGCAGAAGGGTGTCTTTGGTAGGATCATAGGTGTAGAGACATCTGATATAAACCTACCAAAAAGAAGGCATAATAGCAGAGGTGCATAGATTTAAACCTTGGTCCTCGATAAGAACAGCCTTTCTGTGAACAGGCATTACTTCAAAACCCTCGAGACAGAACTAGAGCGCTTTCGCATATCGTTCGGAATGGTGACCGAGAATGCAGCATCGATGAGCCTATGGATAAACCGAAGTCACTGCTTTCCTAGAACCTCAAAAACGCAACACTCGTATTCCGTCCCACAGTCTGGATGGACATCTAAACATCATTCAAAATGACTTTTTCAAAAGAGAAATGTCTGCAGAGCCTGCAACTGGGCTTACGTAAACTACAAATTGCAAGTAAAAGCTGGCGATCTTGAGAGATTCGTCAGTAACAACAAGAATTATGTTATGCTCCGGGATATCAAAATGAATAAAACGGTAATGGACAAGCGGCTCCAGCAAACAGACGCTCACTCGGATTTCGAATCTTACGATGTACTAAGAGGATGAAAATTTTGTTGGTGAACGCTCACTGATCGCTACCGGAACTCACTCATCCCGTTCGGCCTTGGGGATCCCTCTCAGACCCGCAAGCAGCCACATAACAGCTAGTCTCATAGGCAGATTCTGATCACTGGCAAAGACTAGGGAGACTGAAATGGGCATTTCTGGATCATTAGGCGTCATCAGCCAGTCATACCCAATCCCAGGTGGTGCATAACCCGAGGCTTGAACCCGCAAACTGTTGATCAGAAGTCCAAAGAGCTCGTAGCTCAACGGTTAGAGCGTTGGCTTCAAATAAACAGGTCGTGGCTGGGATTCGGTACGACTGGCTGATGACGGCTAATGAGCCAGAAATGACCACTTCAGTATCCTTTGTCTTTGCTGTCAATCATAATCTGACGGCGAAAACGTTTTTAAAATAACTGTAAGCGCCGTCTAACATACCCACATATGAGAATATAGAAGATTAGAAAGACCGAAGCTTTTTCAGAGTTTAAGTAGGCAGCAAAGTGTTATGTGCTCCCTCCGTTTTAGTATTCGAAGATCCATTAAGAAGGGTTGGCCTGCGAATGTAAAATAATTGCACTTCAACCAGACCATCAATCACAGAAGCCAAGATACAACAAGAGAATATTGTTAAGCTAGGCATAAGAACGGCAACAGAAGGTCAATTGATTAGCATTCGACCGTGCGAAAAAAAGTTCATAGAAATCGACGAACGCAGGAAGAATAAAAAATGTCCTGACTAGCCCTCAAACATCGCTTATTTGTGGAAATAAAACCTCGTCACGTGACCTAAGGGATAATTCTGATGCCAAATAGGTTGGACATTTATCATATGGCGTAACTACCATGAAATCAGATATTTGAAAATAAGATTCAACACCATATTAACAAATTCTTAAGACGTCAAGGTGGCATGTTCAGACATCGGCTTCACTTAACCCTAAGCATTTTCGAGCATTCGTGCATGTTCATTAATACTTGTTCATTATGAACTATAAAAAGTCAAAAAGCCGTTTCCCTGTGTTTTTGACCCTATGGCAAATCTGAAGGTTGCATAAAATCCGATTCAATTAATTTCGCAATTGCCCTCAAACTACCTATGGGTTGTGTGTGGCTGCAAGTTCAGTGTATGGTGGCACACCCAGGGGCGGATCCGGCCGCACCAGCCACCTGCGCCTTCTCCCATCTCCGGTCTTCTTGACTCCGTCATGACACTGGGCTCAGGTGGGGGAGGAGGATGGAGTGCGGTAGATGCAGCGCAAGTCCACTATCACTTTAAACTGAATCACGCACAGCTCACCATACCTGCAGCACCCCGCTGTGTAGCATACGAAGGACATCGTCAAAATCGACAGTCGAACTGTCGTATGCGGAGTCCTATGCTATGTTATGATGAATTTCATCCGAACTTTCTACCTGCTGCAGTTCCTTATGGATTACCTATTCGCGATCGGCATAACCAAGCTTCCGCGCAAAGCAAAGGCGTTAGCGGCCATACCTCGCCAATGGAGACCTAAGACTGATACCCAAGAGGCATCCTAATCATTTGGGGGTGGTGGGCACCTAGCTATCTGATTGTCGGGAGAAACAGGGACGAATGTGCAGTAGCCTTTATAGTGTTTTGGTCTTTTTCGGTAAAAAAAAAACTTCTGAGGCATTTGTTGCTAGTTGTCATGCAAGCGCCCGCGTGCATCGTAAAGTCCTCACTCTGGCGCAAAACGGAAATACTCATTTACACCCTACAATCGGGCTAGATCGGTGAACGTTATTCTTACGCGATTGAATACTCCCAATGCCAGAGGAAAGAACTTGGACCAGTAGTTCGGTGTCGAAAGCCTTGCTCGATGCTCAATTGGCTCAGACTCTAACTTCGAGTGCGCATTCTGGAGTGTGATGACAACCGATAAGCCTCAAATGGTCAGGAGAGTGTCCCCTTCTCTATCGGGCACACTTCTTGAGTTAGTCCTAAAATGGTCAACATCATCTCACTGCCAAAGCATAATGGCAGAGTGATTGCCGAAGCTTGGTTCGGGCACTGGCCAGGATAGGGTACGTAATCCTACTGGGGAAACTGTAGGTGGGTTATACCTAGCCATAACCCTTCCTCAAATACCTTACCATAACACACTAACTCCCATCTTAAACGTAAAACCCTAATGCTAACGCAAAAACATAACCTTAACCCAAGTCGCATTTCCTAACCTAACTCCCAACACCGAACCTTAACTCTAAACCTTAGCGTTGGCCTTAAACGTTAATTCTAACTTAAAAATCTAAATATAAACAACTAACATGTCAGCAATTCTACTAATTTGGTAATTATGCCCGTGGAAATCGTCCTGAGTGAGCACGCGATTTTGAAGAGGCTACATTCGTAAGATAAAATATTATTCATTGTAATAGGAAATACAGAGAGCATACGAAGCAACAGCCATTATCGACGTTTCATTTCAAGAATGTGCAAAAACAAGCAAAGTAAACAGCTGGATCAAAACGTGGATGTTGGCATTTATTTCCGACGATTTACGCGGCATGTCGGTAGTGGCTGAAAAGTAATCCAAAAAATTATTAACGATGCTGGGGTACTGGAATCAGTCAAATTGTTTACAAACGGGTGATGAAGTTTGCTTCAATGGGTAGTTTGGCAGATCTCAATGGTTCCCTTGACCCAATTCTGAAAAATTCAGCGATCTCAGAGGCCTAAAGTGTTTAACTTTGTTTAAAAAACTGACCGTTTGTGAAATTAACGCAACTAAAATAGCTCATTATAAATCCCGTAAGAATATGTACAGAGCGAGGCACCTTATAAGAACATTCAGATTGCATTTGCAACATCATTTTCGTTACTGAGATCTGTCGCAGTTCTAATCTATGTTGTACAAAGGATTGCATACTATTAGGATATGGTTAGCGGTTAACTTGTTAAACAAGCTTTTCGGGCCTATGTAGGTAAAATTAGACACCAGCTCTCATACATAATTTGGCCAAATAGATGTAGATTTAATTGGCTGCTTTCAAACCCCGACCATTTGTTTCTCACAAAATTATGAACCAGTCATTCAGAAGAAAGAAGGGTAAGAATGACTTATATGACCCCCTAGACAGGACATGAGAACAGGAACCGCCCGCAATGCTTATCTCTTTGTATCAAACGCCAGGAAAAATAGGGATAGGTTTATAGTTAGCGTTGGGGGTTCAGTTTGGGATTAGGTTTAAGGTTATTGCTAAAGTTTACAATAAGTTAAATTAGGGTTGATCTTAAGTTATGGGAAGGGTTAGTGTAAACTGCATTGTAGGTGTTTCGGTTAGGGTATGGGTTAAGATTGGAGTTGCGCTTGAGACTGGCGTTAGGACTCGGGAATGGATACAGTTCCTGGAATTAGGCTCAGGCCCACATTTATTACTTTGGTCAGGGCGTTCCTATTCACGCGTCCTTTTTAAGGGATAATACAAGTAGTCCTTACTGAAATTAACTGGTTCACTTTGTGAACTAGGAAGTTACCTTGTGCGGGGAGCGAGTTTTGAGCATCAGATGAGACTTCAGTACTCCATGGCGAGGCGCCCGAACCAACAAAGTTAGTTCGGGGGCATTGGAGGAGGCGAGCATGGCCGTGTGAACATCCTCCAGACTGGAAACCGAGGTACCGTTAAACTGCAGCAGAATATCTCCGGGGTAGAGTTGGCCTAAGTGACATAAATGGCAAATAACCAAACGGTAACATTATCTCGCACACTTCAGTTATAAAGCATACAAGTTACTGCGACCGTGTACCATCTCGATAAGCCAAGGAGTTAACCAGGACCTGACGAACACAAACTTGTTGTGGGCTGGTCGACCGCTGGGCCTCCGACTTCCCCGAAATCAAGGGCATGGAGGCTGATGCAGGCGGTGATGGAGTGCGCGGAGACAGTGTGATCCCCAATGGCTCACCCGGCACTTCACGCCGAATGTGTATCAACCTCTCCTGGCCCGGCTGAGGCAACAGAGGATCGAGGTCGGTCAGCGGTGAAGAGCGCGATGCAGCGACCTCGTTCATGGATAAGCCGTGGCGGGCTCGGTCCCAATTCAAACTGTTATAGGGGCGTTCGTAAGTGCTGTCGCCGCCACCCATTTGGCGTCCTCGGGATTCCTTGTTGTGGTGTGGTTCATGCAGGGGTGGATTAGCTCGCGGTTGTGCAGTCGACGCTGAAGGGGCCGACGGAGAGCGTTTCCGACGGGGTGATTCGGTCAAAACATCACCCCGCGGAGGATGAGGATTAGTGGGACTGCTGCGTTCCCGCTTCGGGGAGGGCAGCTCACCATTCTGTCGTAGGGACGGTTCGGAATCACGCCTTCGTCTGGGCTAAGAAAAGGATGACAAAAATCTAACTCAGTTATCATAACTGATGATGCCAAGGTTGATGATGTTTCTCATTTGTTGATCTGATATGTCAGGAGGGCTCATCCTCCTCTTAAACAAGACAACATCGAACTGGACGATGTTGGGCCATGATTTTGAGGACTACGTCTTATACAGGCCTAATTTTCGAATATTCAGCAGACCAAGATCTCAGATCAGGGCCTAATCTAGAAAAAATGTGACCTGAGGCAGAACACGGTGACACACCAAGGGATGATCCAGGAATAAGGTAATCACGTTTCATCTTCACTACATGTGTCCCTTTACAAAAGGAGAAATGACAAGCTTCTATTTTCGCAGCCTATGAAAAGCTATATCTTGTCAATGTTCACCATGTGTCTTTAGGTTCGACAGAGTAATAGAGACAATTTTAGGCATTTCCTATCCTTACGATCTTTTCCTCTACGTCAGAAATAAATTCCATAGGGTTATAGTTGAAAGGAGATAATTTAAGCTAAGCACATCGTTCTGATTGTTCATTTCATTAAGGCATTTGGCGTAGCTCAGATGGTCCCAGAGAAAAAAATTTCCCATTCAGCCGAATTTTTTTTTTCCGAATCACCTATTCAAACTAAGCTGCGCACCAATTTTAGTCCTAGTGGCAGCATCGACGACCCGTGAGGTGTCACCTCAACCCACGGCGGCCAAGCAGTTAGACCCGGGCCGGGGAGTCATCGTACATAGGACACTTTAAACACCTGAAATACACTAGTATAGGCGAGAGTTTCGACGTGATGATTGGGGCATATGGTATTCAGATGCCAAATTTATCAGCAGTTACGTAGACCTTCCTGTGGTTTATAAGGTCCTGCGTGATTACATGCATAAAGGCCAAAACCAAGCTGGTCACAGTGAACTTAAGAACTCCGAGCAGGCACGACCCAGCGACTAACCCACTCGAAGGAGAGACGGAGTTAAGAGCATCCTCCATCGAGGTGCCGACGCGTAATGCAACCGGCCGTCAGGCCCCAAAAAAACTGACAAAAGGCTGAGACAGCGAAAGAAGAAAAAAGAATAGACGAGTTCAAGGCTGGCTAGTTCGGCCAATCATTTAAAATTCTGATTGAGTTTTGTCAATAAACGCTCTGACGACAGAGGACCGAACAAGTTCTTCGAGACGTCAGCAAAAGGAGAAATCTTTTCGGGTTAGCCACTGCTGTTTCAATAACGTACTACTGCTGAAACGGCTCCAGCGCCGATGGGGTCGTTCATAGACACTTGCGGTCCAATGACGGTGTTAACGCTGTTCTCACTGGCTCTCCGGCGGTTCCGAGATGCAGGACGAACGGCGACGGGAGGTTTGCCTGTTGGGGTCACAGGATTAGTGTCTGTGAGGTTATCCGGTCCCATTGGGTTGGGCCATACCCCAGGGGGATCCAGGGAGGGATTGCTGGCAGACGCAGGTGACGGGTTCACCGCAGTGACCACATCACTGGTGAACGTTGAGGAGGACCTTGAGGGAAGCTCGGAGTCGGCTTCCAATTCGGTATAGACTGCGACGGACGTGGCCACGTCGTCTACGTAGGCTGTGTAGCGTTGATTGGCTACGTCGTCGGCCGTTACAAACAGACCCTGGTAGAACAAGTACAACAAGCTACAGGCAGCTATTGCTAAATTCAGTTAACTTAGGTTGTGAACAGATATGAGTTACGATGGAATAGTACTACGATCATAAGCAAACTTCTTTCTGGGGCGACAATGTTAGATGCAATGACACTAGTGGTATTTCCAGTGATAGTAATAGAAGTTGTAAAAAACAGCGTAATAATATGTTAGTGGTATTAATAATATTTGTCTTTCCGGTAAGTGTAGAAGGCAGTTATAATTGTGGGTGTTATTGCAGACATCGAGGTAAAATGCGTAAGTCTACCAACAGCAGCTGTCTTCACCCACTCTGCTAAATTGAGGTCTAAAACAAATGCCCCAGTCCGGCGTTGAAAATGCGTCGGAAGCGTTTATAGATAGGAAACGTTTAGCAGGTGACAATGAGTAGCGGTCTCGTTTGGCTTCCACATTCGTATTCAAACAGATTCAACACTTGCTGTTCCCGCTGTAACGTCAAGCGCTCATGAGAGTGCATCCTGAGAGCATATCCCTCCTGACATTAAGTCGAACCAAAGGCACATGAATGCAATTCCCACGGGTTTTCCCTTAAATCTTCTAAAATTATTAGATGCGTAGCCTAACATTTGACAGAAAGGACGCTCCAATATGTTTGAATCTGCAGAATTTTACTACCGGCAAATGTAAGGGAGAGTGGAGTAACCATTTCTAGCTTGCTAGCCGTCATCAGCCAGCCATACCCGATCCCGGGTGGTGGGACACCTGCGTTTCGAACCTAGGTTCTTTTGGTTAATAAGTCAAGCGCTCTAAGCATTGAGCGATGGGCTCATTGCCCTATCAGTTTTTGTCAAGTATATAAACTACAGTATTCGAGCACACACCGATAAGGTTACCGAACCTGCTCATCCCGTAGGGCCTTGAGGATCAATCTAGAACCCCATAGGTAGTCGCACAGTGACTAGTGGTATATGCGAAATTGGAATATCGACAAAGACAATGAGACGGTTGTGGATATTTCTGACTTGTCAGTCATCGTCAGTCAGTTATACCCAACCCTAAGTGTGGGAGCACCTGGTGTTCAGTTGAATCGGGCTCACAATTAGGATTCACTTGGGCATATTATTCCACATAAACGTTTCACTGTGCAAAACCCAATCCTGTCGGAAGCCTTCGCAGACTGCTCAAAGGGTAGAGACTTAATTATTTCTCAGTTGGCTCAGACAGACTATCACTGAGTAAGCATGAAGCACCGACTACGTTTACACAAAGTTTGTGCAAACTGCTATTGTTCCGTAAAAACGGACACTTCGGCCAACCAACAACAAGGGCTGAAAACTGCGGGCTGATTTTCGATGAAACGCGAGCGTTTAGTTACCCCAAAAACACATTGCGTCGTGGAAGTGGCTTCGATTGTGGAAAAGGTGTGCTGCGTAGTTGGTGCTACCTTGTGCATGATCCATCTTCCCGGCGTTGTTGCTCTGCCCGCAAAGTGCATATTCGAAAAGAAATGCATATAAACTTCGTTGGATCTGTCTACGTAGCAAAATTAAGAGCGCAATCTAATAAAAATATGTGGTTATGAATCCTGCAAGGCAAGGTTATGAATCTTCATGGCTTCTGTGAGTATTCGCATCTGCTGAATGTTCACTAGCTTTTTATAAGAATGATAATCCTAAAAAATGCAGACGAGCTGCACAGAGCACACAAGACTACTGAGATGCAGCACCCGTCGCGACTAACTGCAGCCAAAACCCTCACGCCACTGTGCAGTTACAGTACAAAAGACGTGGTTTCCTAGATAGCTAAATTTCTCCAGGTTTTGCTGACTTCAATTCAGCTTCTCAGGCCAGATGCCTCTTCCAAGAAGAGGAACGCAGAGTCGAGTCTGAGTGGTGGGTTTCACAATTTGACATAGAGTGCATTGACTCATCAGCTTCTCAACTTAAAGACGGACCGGCTACAGCGTACTGATAGCTTCCGTGTGGGCTGATGATGAACAGTAGGGGCTGCAACTTTTCTCAGGACAGTGCTGATTTCTTTCAGTTGACAAACAGAGGGCGTCCGTGGCTTATGGAACACCAGTGAGTGGAATGCACTACTTAATTTGACCGGGCTTTTAGCAATTTTATCTGCCAGGAGTTTCAGATGTACTGTTTTATGGTTTAAAGCTACGTGAGTAATCTATCGCATGTGGGTTTAACCACTACTGCTCTATTGCACTGATATTCCTGTGAGAATGGATCCAAAGTCTCTGTTTAGCTCACAGGAAGCCAGTTTTGAAATGAATACCGCGACGTTTAAGACACCCACACTGACGAATCACAGTCAGTGGAGAAGAATTGAAGCCAGGTAATTGACATTGTTCTATGTTCTTGAAAATATAATTTTTAAGGATTTGTGTCCAGCCTGGAGGCAAAGTATTGGCTAGGTGCTGCCTTGTAAATACGATCACACTCTGCAGGCTCTCTTTTTTTTCTGATACTGCCCGGTGGTTGAACTTGGACTTGGATTATAAAAGTAAGTGTAGTATGAAGGTTGTTTTAGCCGTGAACACGCCAGGTCGTCCAGATTTGGAAAACACACGGACAACTTTCGCCTGGTTGATTTGACCAATCGGAGAGTTTACAGAGGTGTGACTGGTGTGCATGATTAAGCTTTGTAAATTGACACATGAGAGCTGAAAATGTCGATGAGGTCAGGGAGGCAAAAAGTATGCCACAATTATCAAAAGGGGTTCTGGTGGACTAATTAACATAATTTTTGATCGCAAACGGATATGTGGACTTCCCGCGCCCCTGAACTATAGCGCAGTAATAATAGGTTTTTAGAAAAGGAAACGTAGCTTTCTCCTATTTATAAAATTTTAAAAAACATATTTGTGTAGTACGCGTTTTTCTAATGCATTAAAAGGTACTTTGTAAGAAGATAGCTCCAGTGGTCCTTATTAAACGTTGTCAGATAAAGAGTGTGGAAAACTTAATTAGAAGCTATGGAGTAATGGGAACACGGACGCTGGTCGATTCGACGGCTTCCTCCTACAAATCCACATTTTACAGAAAAGAGAATTCTCTCTCCCCAGCGTGAGCTGGACAAAAAGAAGCTAAATGGTAGGACGGTAGCACAGCTGGAATTGAGCGTGCCCTCTTCGAAGCTCACCCGAACGTTCTCATCACCGAGGATGTCGTACAGTTCACGCGCGTCGGGCCACTGCCAGCCGACTTCGCTGTTTAATAGGGCCTCCAGCTCATCCCACACCTCGTTCAAGGTGAGGAGGTAATTGCGGTCATCGGGGCTGTCGGGACGGACCTTCTTGACTAGCGGTCTCCAGGTCACGCCTTCCATGCCCCTGCGGTCGGGTGTGGGCGCGGTTAAGAGATCAACGACCTTAAATGAAAAGAGAGGTAAAAATGGCATATATGTAGTTAGCAGTTGCCAAATAGTTGACAGGTGAAAGGCTTACCACGCGATCACAGTTATGGTGCAATTTCACGTGAAACACCTCTACCGCGATGTTTTCTCCTTTCAGACTGGAACGCAGACATCTGATTGCCGAGATGAAAGCGAAATCACAAACGTGTACTATACTTAAACTTTATTCCAAGCAACTGCTGTTAGAGTCTATTGTCGATCAAACGATACTGGCACCCCTTACTTATGACTGTGTATAGGAGCTTTGGATCACGGGTAGGCAGTGGTGTAAGGAAGAGACATTGGACATCTAAAACACCTTGCTAACCGTCTGCTAAATCCTAACAATATAGAACGCCCGTACTTCACCCTACAATTACAACAACCAATTGAACGTCACTGCTGACTTAGAACCTAGCTCAGCGCAAATGCTAAGAAAGCCGACCCTTTACTAATCAGATGAATTTAATTGTTGCTTTCCGTCGACAGATACAGAGATTGAAGGACAGACAGGAAGGAGTAAGTGTCTGTTAGGAGATGGCACGCAGAAAAACATGGTATTAGGGTTGCAATCCTGTCTGCTAGAAATAACGAGTGAACGAAACATCTGGGGGTTGGGAAGAAATGTAGGTCCACTAAAGTCCTTCAGACTGCTCATTGAGCAAAATGATGCGTTAATGGAAAGGATATGATATGTAATCGGGGTCAGCAACAGATAAGCCGTGTAATGCGTCACAGGGCCATTGGTGGTAATAGGAGTTATACAGATGAGCCCTTAGAACTAAGACACCTAACCCCAACCCAGACCATAATGGTAAACATAATCGTAACTTTAACCCCACCCCTAATCCGAGGAGCAACTTAACCTAACAAGGCTAATCTAATTAAACTAAATTTGCCGTAAGACACGTTGCACGGGTTATCTGTTGCTGACCCCGAGTTCATACAATAGCCTTACCCCTAATCCCCATATCCATTAGCGCAAAGTCTCCGGAATAGGAAAGAGAGGTTCCAATTCCGATCTTGTCACAGCGGAGGCTCAGAAGCGCACAGCATGTGATGTTGTGTAATATTATTAAGATGACTTTTTACACACCATTTCCGCTTAAAACGGACATTTTACAGTATTTTTGATTACCAGCATTAAAAAATTCGCCTACTTGGGATGCACTGCTGGAAACTTGAACGATCGGACTTGCAGGTTTATGTTAGTTCTCCGAAGTTTGATTTGCAAAATCGATCAATTTTGTTGGTTAACTTATTTACGTGCAGTTACAAGTGGAGGACGCCAAAAACTGGGCGAAAAAAATAGACAGTATTTATTTCTTGTTGGTCAACAAAGCGAGACAAAGAAAGAGAGGGCAGCGTGCAAATAAGGAGAAGAGCACGAGTAAGGAGTCGTCTGTATGTTCATGCTTAACTGACACAAAGTAGGAAAACCAGGTCGTGTGCCATCCTAAAAACTAAAGCTCAGAAAAATATGCTCACTGCCAAGGCCCATGAGAGCAGTTGTTTCAGTGCTTTAAGAGGGGAAATTCTCCACACTTGGCAAAAAAACATTCAAGCGAAAAGAGCAAGCTCAATGGACTTTACGACTCACCACGAACTCAGTTTTTCGGCCTCGTAAAGCATTCGATTTCCGAAGTGTCCACCGAACGTAACTTATGATTCCAACTGTGGTGAAGACCCGTCGCAGCGGGTTATATAATGGAGCTATTTAAAAAGGTCAGGCACCCATTTATAATAAATGTCCAGGCATGGTAAAGGGCTAGGTTCAGTAAGCCAGCACTGGTGACCCTCGGACTGGACTTCATGTCCGGTGAGTGAAAGTAAGGCTCGGAAACCGTTCCAAAGGAGCGCTGTTATTGCCTCGAAGAAAAGATACCAGGGGGGACCAAAAAATCGATAATTATTTTCTGCAGGCAAGTGGGTTGACAGCGATGCCCTCTTTCGCTTTACTAGACACGGTTTCTGTTCAGTCGACCGAGTAGTGTTCATGAGGAGGCATCGCAGCGGAAAGTGTATTTTTTTATAAAAAATCCTCCTAAGGCTCTCGAGGGTTTTGCGATGGCAAACTTTCCGGAGTAACGCTTCAAGATCAAATTATGTTTCATGTTAAAAAAGAAGCGAAAGAAAGAGGTTCGATGTTTCTGGGAGCTTATGTGAATAGAGCTCTAAAGCAGGCAAGAATTTATGAGTTGTTTGCTTGGTTCAAAAATGGCCGACTGTCACTTGAAAATGAAACCCATTCGGGTCAACCCTCGAGCCCAGAAATCAAAGTTGAAGTCCACGATAGTTTGTTTTATCAACCCTGACGGAGACTTTCATGCTGCATTTCGTCCTCATGGCATCAGATTAAAATTTACTATCTGCAAGTGCTGAGGCGATCGCGTGAGGCAGTGAGAAAAACGACTGGAATTGTGGCGATGTGGACCCTAGCTGCTTCAGCAAAACAACATGCTTGCCCACACAGAGGTCAAAATCAACCAATTTTGGTGACAAGCGACATGGAAACGGTTTCTAGCCCCATCACTCGCCCAACCTATCTCTCTTGTGTTTTCTTCTTCTTCTTCTTCTTCTTCTTCTTATTGCCAAGAATGAAGAAAAACCGAAGGGGAAGACGTCCTCTGAAAACAGAAGACGTTACGAAAAAAGCGTTAGAGGTACTTAACGGCGACGAAGCTAAAAAATGCTTTGAACAGTGGAAAATCCGTTGATATAATTGCATATCATCTAATGTATTGTGAGATGTTGTCTTGCAGTAATTCTAGTTTTTGGATACCCTCTGGAAGATGTTCAAGCCGCAATCATAGCTTTTTTGCCATGTTAGTGGAAATTATGGAACCTATATACACAAGGTTACGCAATTTTATGATTATTTTGCATAAGTACTTTCTTGTATCGTGCAGTTAGAAAGCCCACCGCTTCACTGGTTAGAAGAGTTTTGGGTGGTAGATGTTTTCCAAATAATATAAATACTCTCGTGAGACCCTCGCAAATAACCGACGGGAAATCGACAAGACTGCATAATCCGAGGGAAAGCACCTAAAACTGCTTCAAATTTTCCCCAAATTCCTTACTGCTATGACTTGGCCTTATGCGGTCCGCTTTGCTTGGCAACAAAAGACAACACAGAAACTAGGAATTACCTTCGCTCCCTCACCCCATACGCTTGCTGCTGCCCCCGCGTAGTACAGTGTCAACAAGCCGCTACATGCGCAGTTTGCATCATGTGCACGATCTACTTGCTGGAAATTTCGCTCTCCAGCTCTGTTAAAGCCAAGCAACAGTTCTCTCTAATCCCAAGTCCCCCAGAGGTAAAGCTCGGTTCGGCGTTTAGGCAAATGGAAAGAACAAAGAGTGATCACGGACCATTGTGTTGTAGGTATGAACCGGGGTCGTACTAGAAAGTCCAAACAACGATAAAAGCCGCACTCATGCATCACTTCCCGAAAGTGCAATGAACTAGTAGTCCCAATACTAGGCGGGCAGGCAACAGAATTCGCATTTTCACTCGCGTGTTGCTCCGTGCAAAGGAACTGCGTAAAACCACGCTTGCGGCGTAAGAATCACGTGCAGGGGCTGCGGATTGCGCATCCATCACTCTATTACACCAGTTACACTCTCGACGGTTTCATTGGCCGCCTGTTGTTGAGCGCGCTGCGCCAGTGGTTGCCAAAACACAAGGGCGCAGAAGCTGCCTTGCTAATTTTCCGCTTATCTGCCCTAGTGACATGTTGGTGGACCACAAGCGCTAAGGGAAGGCAGTGAAAAGGAGTTCTGCACAAGAAAACGACAAACCAAAGAGTTGTGTTATTTGATCTCAGGTCAATTGGCGAGCTTCGTCAAAAATTGTGATTCGGAGCGATGATAATCAAATGGCTTCCGTGCCCAAAGTACACAACAGAAGTACTGAGTAGGTCCTATGCTAGAAAGGAGCTTCGAATAATTCCGCAGTACTTACAAGTTTATTGTCAAAAAGGAGGTTTTGCTATCGGATTGTATGTGTGGCATGTATATGTGGCATGCATGTGTGGCAATCGGTTTATCCAGGTTGGCTACTACAGATTGGTGTGATGTAAACCCTTCGTTAAAATTGAGGGATTAAAGATTCTGATGTAGGAAAATGTTTATGTGCTTCGATAGCATCGAAATAAGTAGCTTAGTAGGAGCTGCAAGGACTTCTCGGCGGTTAAAAAAACAGATCTTCTAATCTCCGTCACCACTGCTGACAGTGTACAACGTGATAGATAGATTGGATCACAGCTACGAGTACATATTTTGGTCATTTTGAAAGACCCCTTTGGTGTCCAAACAGCGCGTTACATGAAAGTGACGCTCGTAAAAATGACATAACGCCGGGGTAAAATATGAGGATGTGTTTCGCTTTTGGGAGAACGGATAGGCCCCTTGCAAACGGTTACTTGGCAACAAACTATGAATTATCGGGGTAAGGACTGGCAGAGATCGGACGGCCAAAAATGTCATTACTGTTTTACTTGCCGTTCACAGCCAGATAAGGGTTAATTATATGGTGCCCTAAACAGGAGATGGGAATATGGCTGCCTCGCCCACGTAATAAAGGTGACCTGGTACATAATTTCAGGGCCGAAGTAAACCTAAACTAAGGTCCTAATTATAACCCTTACCGCTTTTCTGCAACTGTCTCTGAAACGTAAAGCCGATAGAGACCATGTTCCAGTGATCGTATCTTCTTCTTCTTAACCCTACAGTTAACAGTGACTCCAGCCTTAACCCCAAACACAACCCTAAGTCTAACCATAGCCTAAATTCTGAACCTAACCCTAAACTTTACCCTACTTTAACTTTAAAACGAACTCGAATTTTCGTGAAATTTGGCGCAAAGCCACCCGTTCTGCGGGTGGTTACTGTTCTCATATCCTTTTTAGAGGACCATATAATTAATCCTTACCCACAGTCAGACTGCAAAGACAAGCGTTAAGTTTCGAAATCCGAATTCGCGAAAACACCTTTCAGGTTCAGTACTCCACTACAGAGATAGTGGTCGATTCTGTACTATCTCCGTCCTCAAAGCAGTCCAGTTCATGTATCCCAGTAATAAATCAAACGGGCTCGAATCCATCCCGACGCGCTGAAATACTGACTCGCAGAGCTGCCAAGTGATGGAGTAGGTCGGTCCCTTCTGGACGGAGTCAGACCGCAATGGCTTCTTGTCACTGGGGCATCTGTGACACTGGTGCATATGAAATGCGAGCCATTCCCCACCTTTTCTTAGTGAAAACCTGGTGTGCTGTGTGGAGGACCGGTTAGGTATGGCATCTGTAGACGGGTTATTGAAGGCTGTCAGCCTCTGCGTCCAAGCCCGCCTTCGATTGCCTTAACTCAGGACCCAGGATGGTGGGGAAACGGAAGGTGAGGCAGAAGATGCACAAGTCTGCTATAAACCGATTCGCGCACAAGTTACCGATCTGCGCTTGCTATGCTGCGGGAATATGGTGGACATCGTGTTCGTGACGGCTAACCAGGCATACAGAGAAGCGGCAAAGGAGATCACAAACCTCGTTCTATAAGAGAAAAGAGCGCACCCATCGCAGTGAAGCGGACTTAGCCTGTGACGTGCTCGAGGGAGAAAATACGTGTTGATTAATGAGCTTGGGGGCAGCTCATGGTAAGGATGTTCGCAATCACTGTTTCGCTAGCCTAGCTGTTTTCCCCAAAAACAAGGTAAGTAGTGTAGGATATTTAAAAGTTCCGGTTTACCGTCGGCTGACACAAGCCGAGGAGAAAGTGATATAAAACGTACACGTGGGTCGAACTGACTAACACAAATTTATGTAGGTCAAGGCCATTAAGAACGGATACATATTCATACTCAGAAAGACTGCCCTCAAGATTGGATTCAAGTAACTTTTGATCTGCATGCTGCAGTGATCTGCTTGTTTCGACAGCGTTTACTTGGTTTTAGAATAATTAAATATTCCACTAACCAAACACAGAGTTTTTGCGCAATAAATCCACCAGGCAGTGATAAAATCGTGGTAAAGCAATAAACAAAGTCACGAAATTCCCATAACCAGGAAAACTGGCAACGACAGTTCAGACGCGAACACCTAAACGTAAAATGGGCACGATGGGAGAACCAAGGATAACACGCGGTATCTTTCCCGATTGTGTGTTGCTTAATATTCTAGTCTCAAGTTAAGTTGTTGTCGCATGTTCGCAGTATGAAATGTCTAGTCGGTACAGTAGATTTTCTGGGTCGTGAAATGTCAATCGAAATTCTAAATGTGTTTTCGTTTTGAAAAGATTACCTAAATGTGGTTGCAACTATCATGCAGCCTAACCCAAAGATATTTCAGTCACGCCAGGACGCCGGCTCTTAAACGGAGTTCTTTCCAGCCGCCTGCATGAACTGCACCGTAAAAAACTTTTAATATACACTACATTTACCTCATGGATGTTCGACTTCATGCAGGAAGAAAATAAACAGTCTGTTCAGCACGAATCACCACACAATTCTGCCAAGACACAAATATCAGAGAACCCATTTTCATGATGGCCTCGTGCTACAAGGTCAAACGATTGCCAAGGTTTCATAGTCTGTAGATAGGGGTCGAATTATTTGTTAAATGTGGTATTCTAGGCACATTGTGTCCACAGGGTGGTTTTTTCAAAAGGTGCCTATGCAATAGGACCGATGATACAGAAGCGATAATCGCAGTCGGCACTGCCCTCCGCGCATTCAGATGACGTTTCACGGACACACAGCTGTACTGGACTGGAAATGTGAGTAATATAGTGCAGAAATGGCCATTTTGACTCGTTTGTGGTTGTTTACGCCTATGCAGGCCAAATTAGCTTGTTTGGAGACCAAATCGATTGACATCAGAGAGCCATATCGCTCCTTACACTTTCTAAGCAGCTAACTTTTGCGTGGCGTAAAACATATACAAAGAAGCAAGGGCATTTGGCGTGCACAGAATAACGCAGGCGATTATGTCTCAGGATCACAAAAATACGGTTTTGATCCAGCCGGTCGAAATCGCTTGCTGAATATCATCGAGGATGAAATCAAACTTGATGAATGATTCCTCTATCGAGCACAAGTCTCGCTCGCGGATTTCTGGCGTCCATGGTTGGAGGTCCAACAAACTGTCACCTAGGATAATGCACCCGCAGCCTCGGTGACCTTGGCCGCAAAGCTGCTTATGAAAGCAACATACTGACCAGCTATTTATGAATACCTAAGGGAAGGGAGACCTTAAAAGAACAAAACTAGCGATATTCCCATATTTGGAAACTTCGTGTGGATGAGTAGCTGAAGGCCCATTGTCCAGAAACCTGAGACCTGGTCTCATTAATCCGTAAATTGGTTTTGGACTCAGGTTATTAACACAAGTAAATTTTTCCTCTGTATATATTGGGCATCCTTAGACCTTCTACCTCCAAAAACGAAAAGATGCATAGGTTCTGGGCAATATGGCGGCACAAACAGTGCTAGATAGAAAATTCTGAAAAGACGATAGAGGTCCGGAGCTGCCGACACATTTGACCGCACTTTCGGACTCGCGCAGAGAGCCATAGTTTTGACAACGAAAAATCAAACGGTAATAATGAAGGGGTTTTGATAGTTTCTAACAGTTTGACCAATCTGACAGTTAATAAACTGAGGGCAGATGAAAATACAGATTTACGGAGCTGCCCTCAGAGGTTAGGGCTCACGGCTGCTGTCAACCTGCTGTGTTGTTGATCCACGTCCTTATTATCACTGTGCTCGCGAAGTCGAATCCGTGGTGTGGTAGCTCTTCCACGGCACCAGAAGTCTGTCTACTGCAACTTTTGTTAAAGCTACGACTTCTGAACAAATAAACGGATATAACCAAGCAGATGAAGCAAAAATAACGAAAAACACACATCAAAGAGGCACGGAATCTACGGGAAAACTGCAGTCGGAAGTACTTTTAAGTTCATTCGCCTTTATGTGTTTTTTAAGACAGGTCAGGCAAGGAATACTGTTGGGAAAAGCACGAAATACCAACACTGACTGCGGGGCAATTTCGTCGGAGACAGCCACTGGGCTGCGAAAAAAAAGCGTATAATGAGTTGCTCCAACAGCTGCCGTCCCATTGCAGTCGCCATGACTGCAGGATTGACAGTTCTTTTCTTCGACACCCGAAGTCATTCTCGTCTACCAGTCACCCCCCCTCTGGCTCTCTCCTTCCAGCCCCCAACGGAACGGTTTTGTATTAGTAGCCGCATGGGCATAGGAAGCAAGGCCTCTCTTGACCATCAAAACCGTCCAGAAGATGGGCTTTAGGAGTTGGAAGGGCAAAGGCTCAGTGTTTGATTTTACCTGTGGTTCCAGGTCGATGACAGTAAATCCAGGACCTGTGGTCGTATCCAAAGGCCTTCGGATGCATGCATCGGAGAGGCGGAAAGAAGTTATTACGCGCTCCACCCACACAACCAGGTGGCGCGGCCCACTTCTCGGCCGAAGGCGCGCACCATCACCACGCCGTGCGACCACTTTGGATTAGGTGAAGCTAACTTTGCCCTGTCAAGGACACCGCCCCTTCCCCCCCCCACCCCTTCTCTCAAACGCTGTTTGCCTACAAAAAGGTTTACTTGTTGTTGCTTTCACAGTCTCTGATAGTATGGACCCCGTATGAAGCCAAAAGCTCAGACTAATAAGCCTACAGTTCCAGTGATCGCGCCTTCACCTTCTTTGCATCAAGAACCTGAGACTGGCATATAAGCCTCCATTTGGAAAAAGAAGTCCTCAAAGAAAACGCCCTGAAGCTAAACGCTGGCTGATACAGATGCCATGAATCCTTCCCATGGGAACGACTATCCAGAAATTGTAAAGTTCGGTGTAACGAAGTGGACACTTAAGTGTGTTTCAAAGTTCTATTGGCAAAGTACTTGCAACTTTGGCAACCAATGCCCAATAACCTACTTCGGAAAAAAGCTATACACACAGTGCCTGGAACGTATAAGCCAACAGGATGCAGTCAGAAAATTTACCAAAATCTTTCAGTTCGAAACCGCTCATCAGTAAAAAAATGCACAATTGAAAATGATGTTAATGTAACCTGAAAACGCCCATCGTGCTAACTAGGGCATAACAAGTTCTAATTATCCAAGAAAATGCAAGATTAGTCTTTCGAATCAATTCCTCAATAGTTACGACCTGAAGTCGCCTTAACTTTACGGAACGGCTAACTGGTTGACGGGGAAGGTATGGATACCTTGACTTAAAGTCCTGCAACGGTGGACAGGAAAAGCGGTCATCTATTAAAGTAGGCGAGTCGATTGCTGGGAACAATAGTCCATTAATCTGAGCTTCCAGTATGTTGCTCTTCAAAAGCGTGGAAAGAAGTAGACGAGGTGAACAACTTTAACGGTGGACCAATGAAGCAGCCCGTTCTAATGTCATTGTGGATACTTATACCAGTGTAAAAATCACCATTATTGCGGCTGTGGTGCGGCTTTAGGCTTGATTATGTAGTGCTTGGTACTTAGATGTGAGTTGGTCATTCCGTTTAGCGATGTTAAACTTGATCCCCAATTTCCGATCATGCCACACGTCGTCCTACTGGCGGTCTGCCCAGCCATCGATGGCAGATAAATGAAGGTGTGGATTTGCACTAAAATGTGAGTATGCATGAGCGATAATGAGTCTGTCCTTCAGACTGCCCTCGCCTGTTCGCTCAGCATAGAGTTCAGTCTAGTTTGACCTGCATAGCTGCAGGAACGGTCAGTGGACGCAATGCAGCAGAAAACACTTGACTGTTCTCCTGTCTATAAGGGATTCTTGAAACGCACGATCCGGCTGCAAATTAGCGGGTGTGCGATGTGACCCTACAATTAGCAACGCAGGACATGTGGTGGGCCAATATGAGGGCCAGATTAGAGTACGGCATGCGTAGGCCCAGCCACTTGCGCTAAATCTCAACACCATATGGCTGACCGGATTCGGCAGCTGACAAACACATTAAAGAGACAATGAACGCGATTCTTGTAACTGCGTCCACACGGCACATCAACGCAAAGCCCTCCCTACAAAGAATCGAACGCACTTTTAGAAAGCGTCAAAAGCCGTGGCCTGGAAGGCTGCCAACTGGTGAGCTACCCTGCTCCTGTAACTAAACAGGATAGACTGGACGTATGCATGGATCGCGCATACACGAGCATAAGCTTGCTGTGAGTGGCTCGCAAGTGGCTGCCCACACCTACGAAACGGGTCACGAGTTGAACTTCGCAGCCACGAAGATAATCGCCCACGCCAGATGAAAGACAAGCCGAGAATTCATTGAAGCCCGGGCCTCCGATGAGAACTCGGTCAATCGATTTATCGATCTGGCGCTGGCATACAGGGCCCTGTGTGGTCACCTCCGGACTCGCGTCACTGGTGTCTGATTGGCCCCTGCCCCCCTATAAATCTTAGTCGTTAAGGTTACAGTTTTATCTCTGACGGTCGACTCTAGTAAGAATTCGAAAGCTCAGACGAATAAAGCCATGATTCCGGTGAACGAAAAACATTATTCTTCTTATTCTTCTTCTTCCTCCTCCTCCTCCCTCCTCCTCCTCCTCTTCTTCTTCTTCTTTTTCTTTCTCCTTCTCTTCTTCTTCTTCTTCTTCTTCTTCTTCTTCTTCTTCTTCTTCTTCTTCTTCTTTTCTTCTTCTTTTTCTTCTTCTTCTTCTTCTTCTTCTTCTTCTTCTTCTTCTTCTTATATACACCGCGAATGCGAACATTCGCCTACCTTCGTGAAAAATTCGGGCGCGATGCGCATCGGACAGTTTAGAGCTTGGAGATATTCGCTACACAAGAGGCCGTAACTTCCGAGCAACTACGTTTTTGGCACAAATGCGTGCAAGAGGGACTGACGCCGCGATGCCTGAGATATAAGGCACTCGTTAACACGGCCAGGGACAGAGAAATTGTCAGGCGATTTATCAAGCAGATGACGAGAATTCTGATCGATGACCGTCACCGGCGTCTACAAAAATACAAGGGTTTGATCGAGCAGAATAAGAGTGTGCCCGCGTTCTCGGTGAGGCCATCATTGAAGACCTTTGGTAAGACAATCTCGGCTCTAGCGCAGCACAGACAAGCCAAGAAGCGAGTAATTTTGGAACAAAAACGGAATAGATTACAGGCATCCGACACAGGAAGCTCGAACTTGGTCCATAACCTCTCATCCAAGCAAATAACTGAGCATCAACTGCGGGCGCTATGGCATGAAGCTTGTTTTAACACCGCCGATGCCGACGCTGTCGACTATATTGCAGCCTTCGAATCCATGCTTGTGAGAACCGAAACAACCGAGGACGAGAAACACTTCGTCCGAAAACGTGTAACATCTTTGCTGATGGCACACAGACCAACCCAAGGTGTTTAGAGGAGTGAGTCAAAAGCTAGGAAGGAACTAAGGACAGACGAACAAATTATCATTCCACCCGTTGATATGGGGCAATCAATTGTCGTAATGAATCAAGAGGACTACAATGAGAAAGCCAAGGCTCTACTTGATGATAGAGAATTTTACAGACTAGCACAGGACGCACAAGCCAAAGCGGTAGCAAGTCGGTTGAATAAATTACTCGGAGAATTCAAACACCAAAATGTGATTACGGAGAACGAACGGCGCCAAATAAAACCAACGGATACGGCTCTGGCTTATTGCGATGGTCTGCAAAAGGTCCATGAACCAAATTTTCCACTGCGGCCAATAGTCGCCCTGAAAGACAGCCCCACCTTTAGTCTAGCAAAATGGATGAACTCAAAACTGAAATTCCTCCAAAACAATTTGACTGCCTCAGTTCTTTCAGCCTCCCAATTCCTAGCAGACCTGCAATTGGAGGATCCAATCGGACGGAGTGCGGCCTCTCTAGACTTGATGTCCTTATTCACATTTATCCCACCGATTTTAGCACAAGAAGTCTTGCGCAGGAAACTTGAGGAGTCATACGACGACACCCAGAGTTCTCCTAAAATTGAACACCTTCAAATTTTGTTAAAAGACCTATTTCACCTTCGCCGGAGAAACCTATGAGCAGCTCAAGGGAACGCCAATGGGCTCCCCAATCTCCGGCTTAGTGGCAGAATTGGTCCTACAAGAGCTGGATAATATCGCTTTCACCCAACAGCAGCCAATCTTTTGGCGCCGTTACGTAGACGATAAATGTGTTATCGTGAAGAGGAACATGCTGCAGCATTTCAATAATCACCTTAAATTGATCTTCCCAGATACACAATTCACGAGGGAAGATGAAAAAAAGCAACAGCTCTCCTTCCTTGATGTACTCGTCAGGTGATGTCCCACCTTCTTTTTCACTTAAAGTTATTGTTGTTGTGTTACTAAATTACACCGTGTGCTCCGTAAATTTTTGCCTTTAGAGTGATGTTGTGTTCGCGCATTCGTTTGCGCAGTGTCGTCACGCAGATTTTCTTGTGTGTAAGAGCGCGGTAAATGAATTGGGTTATGCCTGTGTCCCTCGGGAGACGGTTGTTTTTTAGATCGCCGTGTAGTTGTCTTTTGACGTCAAGGAATATCAGTCTCCACATCGGCTATTATCGGGAAAGACGGATGATGAACGTGCATGTAGCGTCTTTCTTGGTTATTGCATAACGACCGTCAGCATGTTGGTGTCACAATACTGTTTGATATTTGTGAGCGGCTCGACTTCCCAGCTTTGGCAGTTTCAGCTAGGACAGCAGTCTGCAGAAAGACCACGAATAAAATAGTGGTCACTATTTTTATCAAAATCACCTACTCACGCATATGAGGGGGGGAGCGTGAGGGTCGCAACAGAATATAGACAGAGAGCAGTAGCAAAGGCGAAGGTTAGGTAAACACACTTTTGTGTGATCAATTCAGAAACAGGGGGTACCCTATGACTTCAAGGTAGTATGCTATTTTCTGAAAATCTAACATCAATAATCCGTTGGTTGAACGCCTTGAAACGCTGGCCTCAATACATTTGAATGCTGATATCCACAGGTTTTCTCATTCGAATTACAAGTATGCCGTTTAGTTGAGGTAGATACAATAAGTTTTACCCTTTGCAATGCCTCACAATAGTGACATAAGGAAGGCTAATGAGAGTGCTCTAAAGAACCAGCAAGTACTTCCATCTGTTTGAAAACTGTACGGATAGGTGAATTGTAGAAAGTTCTGTAAACAAAAGTAGTGCACCATCTCATGGGCCAAGCTTAAAAAAGAGACAACTATTGGCGAATTTCTATTGAGAAAATATAACTTGTCATTCCTTACGAGGAAAATTAGTCAACTGTCTCAAACCTTAAAGGCTACTTGAGTAGTAGCGTCTTGTACAGTAAGTCTGCCACAGAGTGTTGTGAAAGATTGCTACTGAAGGCGACGACGACGAAGATGACGGCGACGACGACGAGGATGATGATGATGATGATGATGATGATGATGATGATGATGATGATGATGATGATGATGATGATGACGACGATGCAGATGATGATGATGATGATGATGACGACGATGCAGATTATGATGATGATTGATGATTGATGATTGATGAGGATGATGATGATGATGCTGCTGCTGCTGCTGCTGATGATGATGATGATGATGATGATGATGATGATGATGATGATGACGATGATGATGATGATGATGAGGCTGATGATGATGCTGATAATGAGGCTGATGATGATGATGATGATGATGATGATTATGATGATGATGATGATGATGATGATGATGATGATGATGATGATGATGAGGCTGATGATGATGCTGATGATGATGATGACGACGACGACGACTTCGACGATGCAGATGATGAGGATGATGATTATTATTATTAAAAGGGGAGGTGGAGGGGAAGAAGCTGCTTAATGCAAACCCTGGGAGTAACAGAACCCATGATACTTTTCGTACTACAGTGCAAGGCAGTTATTTGTGTTTCACAGCACGTGAATGCCAAATTAGCAATTATTGTTCGCAAGCGAACTCGGGTTTACCAAGGGAAGCCTCCAAAGGAGAGGTAAGGTTTTTAATTAATGATCTGCATAAAAGCATACACGATTCATCGCTTACAGTCAGCCATTGACGAAAACCATCCGAGTGCAGAAAGTTGCTCAGAAAATCGGCCTCTTCGTTCGTGAGGACTGAAGAAAGTGGTTCACTAAGTTGGTCTGTCAGAGAAAGCCGGTTGTCAAAAACTCGCCGGACAACAGAGGCCGCATCTGGCGAAACGGTGCAGGGAAGACAAGTGTCAGTAGGAGTACGAGTAGTAGTATTAGTAGTGCTAGTAGTAGTGCTAGTAGTAGTAGTAGTAGTGCTAGTAGTAGTAGTAGCAGTGGTATTAGTAGTGCTAGTAGTAGTGCTAGTAGTAGTAGTAGTAATAATAATAGTAGTAGTAGTGCTAGTAGTAGAAGTAGTAGTAGTATTAGTAGTAGTAGTAGTAGTAGTAATAGTAGTAGTAGTAGTAGTAGTAGTAGTAGTAGTAGTAGTAGTAGTAGTAGTAGTAGTAGTAGTAGTAGTAAGAGTAGTAGTAGTAGTAGTAGTAGTAGTAGTAGTAGTAGTAGTAGTAGTAGTAGTAGTAGTAGTAGTAGTAGTAGTAGTAGTAGTAGTAGTAGTAGTAGTAGTAGTAGTAGTAGTCGTAGAAGTGGCAGCAGCAGCACTAGTAACATTAACACTGGTATGGGAATAGAACTATAAGCATCATGTATGCATACATTTTCTAGTGGCACACTAGAAAAGTATGAGACACTACACCACAGTAAAGGTTATTTAAGCATGGTGGGCAGCGTGATGACAGGGTCAGTTTCTGTAAAACAAGGTTCCAAAGGTACTTAGATTATTGAGGATTTATACTGTAGGCAAAATTACGTTAAAGTATCTATATAAGTATTGATAGGAGAAGTTAGCAACGATAAAGATTAGGATGAATGTAGAAGGAGCCGCAGTGACTGCTCAAGTACAAACGAACATAAAGAAGCGATATGCAAGAACTTTTACTACGGCGTCTTGTGAAGTGGGATGATAAAAGAATGTCCGAGGGCTGAGAAAATTTAAAACAACAGCAGAATTGAGGCCGCCTAAAGACCGTGGGGAAGGGTAAATATGTTTAAAACACTGTCTACCTTCACAGTATGGCGAAATAAATTCAGATCAAAACACTTGATGGCTACCTACTTAAATCTGAAGGAGGATGAATTCACCCAACATTTGTAATTACATTATCAGTAAGCATTATCACACAATTTACAATACAATAATCAACCGAAATATATGCAAAAGATGATGTAAAATGTCACAGGGTAGAATGCTCACACAAGTGTCGCGGCTTTTGAACAGAGCTGGTGGGCATTCGTGATTCAGCGAAGAAAGTAATTACGTGGTTGCGTTCTAAAATGCAGAAGAAATGCACAGGTAGCTAGTAGTAAAGTCAGAAGACGCAGTCACACCCCAAATTTTAAAGTGTGCGCGCTCGATGCGGAAGAAACATACTACGGTGTACAGGAAAAGTATAATGTATGTATTTGATTGCTTTGATCTGCGGAAGATAATCATTAAGAAGAGAACGCCTAAGACAGGATTGTAGGAATCAGATCCACACAAGAGCTGAGCAGCATGATGAAATGTGTGTGCATGCTTATGCAAGTGGATATCAAGCACCCGTCCAAAACAGTTAGTGATCCTTTTTAATGGTTGCTCATTCTCTCAAATGAAAACACCTCTACTAAGTGGGACCTGCTAGTCTATAAAACCAGTTTATTTTCAATAAGGACTGAAATTGTTTCCTCTCAAACTGGAACAACCCAGATCAATTCACTTCCACTGAACCGAGGTGTGTACGAAAAACAAGGGACGACAGTATATTGGCAGTCAATCAATAATATATAAAGACGGCCAAAGAAAGAAAGGGATAGTGAAATGGCTTGAAGAATTAAGACTAAACGTAAGCAGCACATGCCGATCAGAAACAAGATCCCAAAACACCACTCATGTGACTTTGAATATTCTAGATTCAGGACGGTAAAATGTAGGTTGAAAGCTTAAGCCGAGGAAAGTTCTCAAACTAATTGGCCCCGATTCAATGGTTAGGCTTCATGCAAGTACCTCGGATTCAAACAGTGGTCCTGAAAAATTTCTGCACCGCAGCAACAAGCATAGGAGTCCAAATAAACTCAGAACCCTCCAATTTTCCTCAGCTGTGAACCTTAATTCCCGTGTATCTCCAATTAAGCCACAAAGACGATCACCATAGCTCTCTGACGATCACGAAACTCACAAATAAAATACACTCTTTTATGAATAACTTTCATGCACTATGAAAACGAATAAGTAGGGAGTCGTTCGCATGCAGCTGAGATGATATCGGTTAGGCTTGAGAATAGCGGAAGTTGTTGTAACTATCTAACCTCCAGTTTTTATCAATTTCAAACCAAGTAAATGATATCCGCCGGACCGCGGGATCGATTCAATGGGAGGCTTACGTTTCAACAGAGCACACCTGATGTTGACGGTCAAAGTGCCCTAATTCCACTGCGAAATCACAGACCTTGAGCGCTAATAATGTGAGGACCACAAGGACGTTGGAAAAAATATAGTTGATGAAATAAGAGTGCAAAAATTGGGGCAACGTGGAAAATATCCTTCACCAGACCTCTCGGCTATTCCCCACTCCAGAAACGATCAAATCTACCGCAATGGACCGAGGATGATCTGGACATCTATTTAAGCCTTTGAAATCCCCTCAACGGACGCTGCAATCAGCAATGGAGCATCATGTGACCTCCGAAATGCCCCCCGTTGGAAAGGACGGCAGTTTTTTTCTCCTAAATATCACCGGGAGTTTTTTTTCACCGTCTGCTCTTTTTCAACTTTGTTCCACTATGTTGGCCTCGCCAACATATCGAGATTCTATTTTTTTGATACCACAACTCGCATGTACAAATAGGGAATTCAAAGGTGACTCACCTACATCTCCCTCAAATATACTGATACTTCAAATTTTACCACTATTGTACATAAAAGTCGACATCAAATACGGTAGCTGGCATGCAACACGGAGCGTTAATTGATCAAAATGTAAGAATGTCTGCCGAAGCAGAACGCGGGAATAGAAACGTTTCGCCCACTTACAATGGATGGCCTTGCGAGACATTTCAGGAAGGGTACAGGCGCGGGCTTTTGAAATTGAGCCGCCATCTTTTCTGCTCTCCATTCGCATGTGAATCCTCTTATATGTGCCTCGATTGGCCTAGTTCACCCATTATATACTGTATTTTAACCCTATTTGGTTATTCGAACAACAAAATGAGGTCATCAGCGCAGGACGCTGGCAACATTTTGAGGGAAGTCGAAATTGATCAATATTTTGAGACGCATTCAAGGACGATTCTTTACGGTGAATGGAGGACTTTTTTACTGAAATTTTTGGAATTTTACTTTCAAAATAAAGCGTAGCTCTCTCTCTCTCTCAATATTCCCGTGTCTCAACGTTAACACTAACCATACAATAAAACTAAGCTGTAACCTTAATCTTGATCCTAGCCCTACCCTATACCTCAACCTTATAGTTAACCCGAACCTAAATCTTAATCCTTAGCCTAATCCTGAACTTAACCATAACTTTGACCTTAATCCTAATCTTAAACCTAACCCTTAACTTAGTCCTAACCCTCGCCTAAATCCTAAATCTAATTTCCCCAGCCACATGCATTGTGGCTGGTTCCTATTCCCGTGTCCTGCTTAGGCGGCCATACTGGTTAAAGAGTTAGATTTATTTGGTTGAAGCAAGAAGGAACTCGGGCTTATTGCCACGGCAAAAGTTATGGCGAATAGCAGTTTGAGCTGCCTCATGACTGATGGAGCTAGGGGACTAGCATAGCCAACAAACGCTTGCCGGTAGACGGAATCAAACTGTCAAACACGTAATTTCGCCTCCGATTCCCTAACGTAAAACTATAGTAGTCTCGCCCACCAGTAGCTGTGAAACTTGGAAGATAGCTCTTTACTATGGCCCCGCAAGATGATGAGCGAGGCTTCTGTTGGAATTGCAAGGCAAACAACTATTCATCAGAATTAGGGACCCTTTTAAATGTTTGCTGGTATTTGGTGGGTCCAAACCGAACCGTTGACACCACCTGCCAATTTATATCAGAAGGCGATTATAACCGCCTCCGAGATAAGACCTGTAAAGAAGAGTCCGTGGAATGAAAGTAATCCTTGAGAGGGACGCTCCACAGCCTTTGTACTATAAATGTTTTCTAGCAGAGTCACGTCGAGAAAACGGAAATTCAATTTTATTCTGTGCATAAACGCCGTGTTAAAACCAGCCCGGGAGGTTTAAATTTACATCCCAAGCTCAGATTGCACAATATCAGGTTCTCACAGTCTAGAAAACACAACATTTCTCAATTTCTCATCTGTACCCAACCAGGTAAACAGAAAATATTTGAAGACGATGACTCATGAGTGCAGGACTCAGCAGCAAATTCCCAAATAAACCCGAGGCGACAATGTCTGGAACGATATGTGAAGAATACGAGCCTAAAAAGGGGACAGACAACACATCTGCGCACCGCTACAAAAGAGCTCTTTTGCGTAACACAACGAAGCACTGTATCACAGACAAATAATAAGCTCCAATGTCAAAACTTTGCAGCCTGCGGTGGAAGAGAGAAGTTGTAAAACAAGTCGGGGGCAGGTTGAATTATGCCTCCGCCTCCGCAGCACACTACCCGCGATCGTCTATATTTAGCACCATGAATGGCAGCATGCCGAGAGTTTCACCCTGAGCGATAAGCAGTCCATGACATGTAGGTCACCGGGTACCGTAGGTTCGCATTCTAAAAACCTTCAGATTGACTTCCTAGTCCACAAACACGTGGTTAAGGCCTAACGGTAAGGAATTTCACCACAGTAAAAGTTGGCCCGTATAAGGAGAACGACGGAATTTCTGGTAAGCTACACTGATACTGGACGGATTTGCTGCCCAGTGTTGAACAGACTGCACGGCTCTAATTAACTGTTGCCGCATCCGAACTCATCGTCTCTTATTACCTCCCACCTATGCCAACACCATACTTGTAGGAAAAAAATGAACTTTAACCGACATCTCTTAGCACCCGCGTGCTTTACTTGTACCCTGTGCTCATTAGAAATGTACGGGGCGGACGAAAGCACACGTATATACACCAAGTGGTTTTTTAAATCCTTTCAAGGGAACTTATGCAACTCCAAAACAGCGGTAAGATAATTTTAGCAAACGTGTTTGTAGCTTTCTACTTAAAAAGTAAGCAAGATTAATTGGCGTGTGATTCCTCAAAGCAGGCAGCATGAAACAACAGGATGAACAACAGCAACAACAACATTCGCTCGCTGCTTCCTATTCACATTTGCAGTCCACATAACTCGGTTGTAGTAGTGCGCGCAGTAAAAGTTCCCAAAGTGCATCCAATGGAACAAGAAACTTGATCGACAGAAGCAACAAAATGCTTGGATATACAGTAGATGTGCCATCTCCTGAACTGTCAACCGAAACATTCAATGGGTTTTTGTTTCAAAAGGATTACTTAGTTAGGGTTGTCGTATCAATTATTGTGTAGCAAAATCGCAGAGCTATTTCAGTCACGGTAGGAAACAAGTTTTTGGACGAGTGTCTTTCCAAAAACTGCATTCTCTAAAAAAGGGCTACTTTAGTAGCATGCAGATGTCTCATTGATTTTCGATGCCCTTAATATTCTAATATATTTTATAGAAAAACCGTACGGAAATAGTATTTTTGGTAGCAAATTACGTCTTCTTTAAAAGTCATATTTTAATAAAGGTGTAAAAACCTATACAATTTCCGAACAATTTTGAACCAGACCGGCAGTTAGACTTGCATTCAGAGTTTCCAAACTACATGCTATATACATTCGCTCTAAGACAAACCCTGCATTGGTCTACGCTATTAGGATGACATCGTACAGTGATCACGAAATTTTGCAATGGGTGTGAACCATGTTTTATAAGCACCATAACAAATGCCGAACATGGAGGTGTGGTGGCACGCCTAGGGGCGGCTATCACTTAGGGGACCCAGCCACGCCAGCCACTTGCGCCCTCTCCCGCCTCCGGTCTTCTTGACTCTGTCTTGACACCGGGCTCAGGTGGGAGAGGAGGAGAGAGTGCGGTAGATGCAGCGCAAGGCTACTATCACTTAAAACTAATTCACGCGCAAGTCACCGTCCCTGCTCCACTTTCCCATGGAGCATACGGTGGACATCGTCGGACTACGACGGTCGAACTGTCGTATGTATGTATGTATGTGTGTATGTGTGCCCCCTAAACAGGTCACGTGATAAATGCGTTGGCCCAACACGGGGGCCACATCAGGGCATGGCAGGCATTATTCGGGTTGCGCTCCCATAACAAATGCCGAACATGTGGGTGTGGTGGCACGCCCAGGGGCGGCTTCGGCCGCGCCAGCCACCTGCGTCCTCTCCCGCCTCCGGTCTTCTTGACTCTGTCTTGACACCGGGCTCAGGTTGGGGAGGAGGAGAGAGTGCGGTAGCTGCAGCGCAAGGCTACTATCACTTAAAACTAATTCACGCGCAAGTCACCATCCCTGCACCACCTTGTGTTGAGCATACGGTGGACCTCGTCGAAATCAACGGTCGAACTGCCATAAGCACCATTAATAAATGGACAGATACGACGCTTTACGAATAGACATTTTATGTTCTAAAAACTCTCATAAATAGAAACTTCTTCAAAGGAGAAGATACAATTACGTCATGTATAAAATGTGAAGAGGCGTAATTTGCCAAAAAATGAATACGAGAAACAATATTTGTGTTCATTTGCATTTACAAGGGGATCGAAAGTCAATGAGAAAAATGCATGCGATTTAAGCAGTCCATTTTAGAGCGTGTTAATTCTTCAGGCATGCGGAAAGAAAGGTGTTCAAAAGCCGGCTTTCTGTCTTGAATGAACTTCGTGGGATTATGCTGCACGATAATTAAGATGACAACCCTACTTAAATAATCCCTTCAAAAAAAGATTATAGAAGTTTGATTGACACTTCATGAGGTACCAAATCTACTGTAAATGACAGTTCTTGAACTACATGATCATTTTCCTGATAGTTTGACTGCCCTGCTTGCTTAGGATTGTGTTTAATGTAGGCTTTGTGGAATATATACCAATGCAGACGAAAATATTGCATTATTTCCGAAAACCAGGCATTTTAGCAAGTGTTAACACGTTAACAAATACTGTGAGTTGTTAATGCACTTTGCGGCTCAGTCTGAGTCTACTTTCCAATGCTACCAACAAAGTAAACGTTTAAATCGTCTTGTAAGTAAGTCAGGTAAGTTCGCAATTTTAACTACCTATGCTGGTGCAGTGTGCATAAATGTGCCACAAGACCTCCATATGTGGCAAATGTTCCGGGTGCACCAGAAAGGAAGTAAAGAGAACAACACATCACAGTAGATGGAGACTACTAGGGACAAATTTGCATACGTAGGCGACATAATCTCACGAGATGTCAGGATCGACGATGAAGTGGCCTATCGGATCTCGAAATCTGGCTAGGAGCTTGGCCAGAACTCAGTGTAGGATCACCAAGGACTTTACCTCAAAACTAAACGAAACATGTAATGAGGGTAGCCCCTAACGACACTGCTCTACGGAGCGGAGCCATGGATAGTCTACGCCGCCCAGGAGAGGGAACTGAACTACTTGTACCTTGACTGTATCCAGGATATACGTGGCAGGACAAAATCCCGAGAACAGGGAGGTTCTGAGACGGACCTTAATCATCAACATCCACACCATGCAGAGATAAATGTATCTGCGCTGGAGTGGTCAACTCGCAAGGACGAATGACGATCGTTTTTCCACGCGACTCTTGTACGGTGACTTCACTACAAGTGATCACCTAGCACGAAGGAAAAACTGCGCTACAATGACAGCATACGGACCTCCCAAGCGTATATACAAATCAACCCGACCATCTGGCATGATCTTCTTCATGACCGAACGGCTTGGATAACAGCAGTGAAGACTGGCGAGGCAATTTGCGAAACCGACAAGATAGCCGTTTCCAAAGCAAAACGAGTGGCTTGCAAGTCTCAAACACCTCCGAACAATAAATCCACCATGCACATTCTCCCATTTTGTCCGCGTTGTCAACGGACATTCCACGAGCGTATCGTACTCGTTGGACATCTTCGGACCCGATGCAATAAAGAATCAAAAACTCCAACAACTTCCTGTGCAACCGCATCTATTTCCACACCTGTTGGAAAGCCTATCGGGCCCACCAAGGCAACTAACTTCAACGCCGGCAGATTGCAGCTTCTGGTCTGTGAGCGAGGCTAAACCCAAACTCACCCACCAGTCTAACGAAGTCTTCGGATACACCAGCTATGTAAGGCACTGCTCGCCAGTATGTCGGTTTCGGCTTCCTTTTCGGTTTCCTGCCACTGACTTCTCGTCTGCAATTTTCGACAAAACTTTCAGGGTATCCCTTGTCTGTGAACGGCTTCCGCAGGGACTGAATTGCAGTCTTCTAGTCTTCTGGCTTCTTGCAAAAGGTTAGTACACGGCGGTAGTGTTCTCAGGCAGTTGCATTTGTGCGGAGGGGTTGCTATGGACACTTAGAATACAAGAAATATTCCTCGCCTCTTAATGCTGTTAATATTCATAAAATGCTGTGTCGACAACTGCACCTGATAATCCGATTTATTTTCATTAGTCACTACCCATCCGGTCACCATGCGACCTTGTGCAAAACTTTTACTACCGTGAGGTCACTTTCGATTAAATCAAGCGAAAACCTGCTTGCTTTACTCAAAAACACTCAAATAATCTAGAAATTGAATCTTTAGATCGTGGTGGAAACTATACTCGAGCTGGAGGCTGCCTGTTAACCACCACCCTTGATAGTACACTCCTTCTTGAAAGATATTTAAACGCAAAGTGCATTAGAGAACTCTTTCGAAGTGTAATTCTACTTGTGCCGATATATTTACTCGTTTTTGCATGGACAAGATTGCAGTTCATTTGAAACTTAAGTTAAATCAATTACAGTGACTTTTCACGCTTTCGGAATCTGCAGCTTTTCTAAAAAAATTAAAAATTCTAAACAACGTGACATTACTTTTAATATTACTTTTATGTTTTGAAACGCGCGCGCGCGAAAACACGTACGGCAGAGAGCCAGGAAAGCTAGTCTTCACTAGCACGGCGTAACAATAGGCAATTCTAATTGACTGCAAAAAGGAGTAAGGGTCGGCTACCAGCTCTGACCAGATGAGTGTGTTGACAGAATTTTAAAAAAACGATGTGACAAAGCCGAATTATTTCCCTAGAAGCATTTCCTACGGCTGCTCCATTAATTTTTTCTGATAATTACTATTATATGGTTAGCTTTAATTGCAGTCATCGATACCGTGGCCATTTTTGATTTGAAAAGAAGGGATTATGAAATTTCAGGCAGGCAGATGTTCCAACCAATGTGACGCGATTCCTCCACTAGGTCTCTAAACAAGATCAATACTCTCGATGAAACAAAAGCTTGTGACTTCTTCCGTTGACACATCCGGAAGGTGTACTAATCGCCTCCCACAAAGAAGAGGGTGATTCGAAGAGACCTAGGAGTAGTGGGCGCCCCCTCTATCATAGTTAATTACCCCATCATAACCGATAGGGTAAGGAACTGGTGGTTCAGTGGCGTTGGACGTCTAACCGACAGGTCGCGGGCCTCAGGGACTGCGTATGGCAGGCTGGTTATAAACTAGAGATGGTCAATCCAGTCTCCCCTGCCTCTGGCGGTAACGTCATCCTAACTATACACAGGAATAGGGTAGGGGAGATGGGGCGCTATGTTTTCAGGTAGACGGTAGTGTTTTCGATAATGAGGTCGGAAAACCCCTACATCGGAGGGCAGGTAGTAAATTACAGTCGAGCGAGATAATGGCATACACAGCTCCGTGGTCATATTTGTCCGAAGCCTCTCACAATGAATATTATATAGGTGAAATAGAGGTCAAGATTACAGATTCATCTTCAATGTTAGTGAATGTCAGCTAAAAATCTATAAATACACCCGATTTCGAAATATACTGGGTGCTTTCAACGGGAGACTTGCGTCGCATACTTCCGGTGCTCCCTTTCGACAGCTGTGAAAGAAGGTAGACGCAGGCGGGCGCGTCGAAAATGCAAGCTTCTGACTCTGTCGAACTATCAAGAGAAGCGTACAGGTATGGAGGCAGGCTAGGAGACCGACTCTGTTGGGCTACCCATCACTGCCGTCCGTATGTAATAACTTAACAATCAGCATGCACAACCGTAAAGAAGTAGGTGACAACACCTTTGCTATGAGATTCTCAAGGCACAGAAAAACCATCAGCGAGGCGTACACAAGCGGATAAATCTAAGAGGAAAGTGAGAGAACCACGTAGATCCGGAGTGGATGTGCGAGTAAAGGGCGTGCGTATGAGCGATCGAGTGCGTGACGAGACACAGGAAGTGGCATAACTACTCAATGCGATTGTTAGGATAGGGGTAGAGGGAGAAGGCGAGAAGGATCGTCTTAAAGGTATATTACTTTGCGTTGGTGACAAAGGAGCATGATTATCACCGTCATCGTAATTAATACATCAAAGACACAAAACAGTCGGTCTGCAGGTAAAGTGGGGAAAGGCCAAGGACCAAATAAAACAGCGGCAGATCGTCCTTATGAACCGTTTTTTTAATGAACGAAATAAAATGATCAAAACCAGAGACAGAAATTTAATAAACTAAAAGGCTGAGAGCGAGGAATAAGAAGTAAAACCGGCGTGAAGTCAGAAGAAATATTACTGTCTGTTTGTTAGGTTGGGTGAAAAAAAACCAACCTAACTCCGTATTTTTGCACGTTCCGAAAGGTCTGAATGTATAACTTCGAAACAAAAACACGATCGGTCTACTTGGCGTACGAGTTTTAAAAATTTGACTCGTTTGTTGATTGGACAGCGGAAGTTGTGATCAGAACCGTGCAGGCAGGTCAAACAGAGGGACGGCGGCGACCGACCTCCGTGTATAGAGGCTGGTGACGAGTTAGGGAGAGGGAGCGTGAAAGACTTGAGTGTTGGCGTGATCGTGTGGATGCCGTAGATAGTAAACGCACATATAAGGGGTCATTGGGAGTGGGTACTGCAATTAACTAAGGCGCGGCGCCTTAAAGTGGGATCGAGGTTACACCGCCAATAACAGCAGATAGGAAGGGAGCAAAGAGGATGTGGTTGTCAGAAAAGTGACCGATAGCGCCGAAACGTCACTTTGGCAGTTGGGATGGCGCGTCAAGCATTAATTACGATTCGTTCTAGGAAAAGAGGGCGACTGTGTAAATGCTAAATGTGAATAATGCAAGGTGAGATGGATGGGTGGCAGTCGGCTAAGGTAGGGGGGAGAAGGCGCCTCGCCACCGGGTTACTACCCCTCGCATCCTTGGTAATTAGGGACGCACTGTGCGGGGGAAAGAGGTGGCAGTTTCGAATGAAGGCACGGGAATCCCCGAAGAGGAGGAACGGACTTTTGACTGGCCGACAGCACCAGGATGAAAAGAGCCCACGTCACCTTGCCCGGTGGAACGACGGAAGGTGGACAACGCAGTCCGCAGCTTACCCCGCATGGGTGCTGTTTTTCCGGGACCTGGAACTCGCCAATTCATCCCAGCCGACGAAGAGGTACTGCTTGATGCCTTCAAAATAGAAGAATAGAGAAATTCATTTGAGCTAATTGTTCAAAACTCGGCAGCCTCGGTGGGATTCGAACTCACGACAGTAAATGCAAGGTTTGAGTACAGGCCACGCTCTAACCATCTGAGCTACAAGGCCCTGACCGAAAACCATGAGTATAACCCCATATTAACAAAGGATTGATAATAGTTTTAATACTCTGAGGGATTCGCGCTCCACTACAAATGGATGTTAAAAAATCCAGCGCCTGGATAGTATAAAGAGAGAAAAAGCAGCACACGCTATTAGAAGCCTCAGGGTTCATTGTTGAGCGGTCTAAGCTTTCCTCGCTATCTGGCTTTTGGTCGAAAATAGTTCGTGCGGCTAATATTTACGCAACTTTGAAATAAGATTGCCATAATTGCCGGCACTTTTGATTATTTAATGTGTCGATATTCAGGGGCGTGTAAGAATCCATGCGGGGAGATTCAAGCAATTATATTACAGCATGGTGCATGCGCATCCCGTTTTTAGATAGAATGCCGGTCTAGAACCCGGTAATACAGAGTCCGCATTCTGATCTCAGGGTACTCGAACAAGAGGCTGACTAATAATGGATAATAAGCCGGAAATTGCCATCTCGACCTCCCATGTCTTCACCAGAATCTTCTATGTACGTAATATTTCTGTGAACACCAGTCCAAACATTGAAAAAAAATCAAATAACCTCAATAACAAACGCACATGGTACCTGGTAGTTATTTTAACAATCTGAGTGTGTTAGCAAGCACAGAAACTGTCAAATGTTGGCTTGAACATGGATACCCAAAAAGACCAGGCTTTTTTAATAACGGAGAGGCCACCCGACAGATCGAACGTTGCCCACTTTTGTTAATACAGGTGCACTCAACAGTAACTTGCACGCAAATTTGTTTATACTCATGCCGAATTGCGCTACACCTACCAATCTCGCCCAAAATCCAGCGTACCCCGATGACGCCTAGAGGTGGGGGCGGAAAAAGTTAAGCAGCCTGTCTGCACGTGCAACGCACGATCTGGTCTCTAGTACACATCCATCAGCCGGCTCGGATCTTGCATAGGTAAGCGGTGGCATAAATGCCACACAGAGGAATCACTGCAGCCTGAGTCTCAGTTCGGAGGACCGAATTTTTCCGTCAGTCGACAGTCTTTCAAGCGATAACTCTTAGCGCGTAATGGTACATGTAAGCTATGCTGTTTAGCTGGATATTTTCGTCCACGCATACACGACCGAAAAGACCCACGGGGTGTCTGCATGTCCTGAGGCAGCACGAACAAATGACGGGGGTGCTTTTCGGGCTTTCTGGCACTGGATCGTCAGTTGCAGAGCGATAAATTTGTGGGTGATTGACTAGACCGGTGCCATGAGGGCAAGTTGGAACAAAGTCCACACTGGTGGTGGGAGTGACGATGATGGCTGTGGACGGTAGGATGACAAAATTTTCCTCGCTGGTGGTGGCGTTTTTGTGAGATGAAATGCACTTGGTCGCCCTCTCCCGCTTCCGGTAACATTGACTTGATTATGACAACGGGCCCAGGCTAGGCGGAGTGCGGTAGATGCAGCGCAAGTCTATTGTCACAATAATCTAATTCATGCGCGAATCACCGTCCCTATACCGCCTTCGTGTGGGGCATACGGTGGACCTCCTTGGTAGAACTGTGAGGCATTTGGTCGCGGTGCCATTGCAGTTGGATTAGGCAACGGAACGGATGGTTGTATATAAGTTAGGTATCTCACAGTTATATTAAATCGGCCAACATTTTCCCGCCTTTCGCTTCCCAAGTCTAAAGCGGTCCAGTGTGTCTGCTTCGAATGAACGGGCCCTTTGGGATCTGAATGTGAAGCTAGGGCCAAATTGGCGATTCATACACCGTGGAGGCCGCGATAAGCGCACGTGCAGGCGGAAAAGCGTGACGCGACGCGCTCCGCTAGCTTTCACCATCGCACGCGCGTCAGCCAGGAAACGCGCGCGCGCGCGTAAACACGTACGGCAGGGAGCAGGCCTCATGGTTTACGTCAGCAAATGTGACAAGCAAAAGGTCGATAGGCAGACGACTTGCTGTTCCAGAACAACTAATGGCTCGTACGGGTGCGTGAAGCAACAGAGGCCTACACAGCAGAACAGGACACCTAACCGTTTACGTCCTCCCTACAATCAGCAACAAAGGCAGTAATTGTGAAAACACATCAAAGTATTTCTTGAGGCCGTAAAAGTTGATCTTGCTGATGCACTGCCTAGAGTCGTAATCATAGTACAAATAGGGTACCTGCGTTTCTATCGAAGTCGACCGTTTAGGAGTCGGCATCTGGCCCGTCCTGTCAACGGTGGCAGCAGCCTTGGCTTTAGAAGTAGCCAGTCCGAGGTGACTCACCGACGGCGTCTTAGTCGTGCAAGCAGGTGTGGCAGACAGCGCACGACTGCAGGTCTGTAGTCAACAAGAAAACGTGGAAGTATGAAGTATGGGCAGGCAGTGCGATCAGAGAAAGCCGTGTAAAGGCGTCAGAGAGTGAGAGGGATCTCGACAAACAATGAGAGCCAGTGTTTAAGGTTTCGCTATAAACAGTAGGGTCAGATGACAATCAGGTTAAGAGACGTGGGAAAGTTACCTCGCACGTGCCTACCACCACCGGGTTATCATCAGTACTGACGTGGCTGAGCTCAGAGACCATGCCAGTCCCCTAATTGTTAATTATCGTCATCTGCAGATAAAGATCAGAATGAGGTTGGCAAATGCGTTTTTAGTCGTATACGGGAGATGAGAGGGGAGGTAGATTTCCAAGTTGTAGGCACCTTGCATAACTTGAATATAGTGCTGTATCTGCATCACACACTAATATAATAGAGGACGTGGACCGTGTCGGATCTTGACGCTTTGCTTTTTCTGAGGCCGTATTCAAAAGACTAAATTTTGCGGCAGGTAGGCAATATCAATATTGCATCATTTTCTCTTGTATCATCAGTGCTTGTGCGTCTGGGACTTGCAGTGTGTCCGTTCCGGCAGACAACCCGAAGTGCCTAATAGCAATCCGCATACCTGACGCATTAGAGGGCGGTCAGGACGCGTCCTTTTCCACGGATGCCGTTTGGCCGAAGGTTGCGTGGGGTAGAGAGCAAGGAAGCATGATCTCAGCAAAGAGCCAATCTAGGTTCACAGGTAATGACTAAGCACCGCTCAGCTATTATGGCTCAGCGCGTGTGCGAAAAAGGAAATGGCATACTTAGGCTAGAAAAGAGTCGCTCTAACTAACCGACGATAGTGTCTCGAAAGAATATCCGTGGCGGTTTCGCTATAAATCCGTGCTTGCGTTTGTTAAATGACAAGTCGGAGATTATATATGTTTAAAAACACAAATTGTATTTAGTCACCCAAGAACACGAGTTTACGCATTAGTGCATATGCAAACTGTCTAGAAATGAAACAACAAGGTACAGTACATAATAATAATAACTTCAAACCCTGTGGTAGGCCAGTAAGATGGAAATGCATTAACCATTGTAGAAATTTTGCATATGTAGGTAGGACACTGACCATCTGCATATGAAATCCCCGTATAAGTTCTATAGTACTCGCGTGGAAAAGAAACATACAGATCGTGTATACTTTCAAGGCCATTAAACGGGGAAAAACGGTTCCGTTGATATTCGGAAGCAAAACCGAGAGGGGGTTGGGTCATTTGGACGGCCCAGGTTCTCCCCAATCAGCTGACTGGAACATATACACCGGGTAAGACATTAATCAAACGCCATGAGGACCGCCACTACCTGGGGCAGAGCAGTGACTTGTGCAACGCTGAGGCAAACGTTACAGTGATTTAAAAACATCTTTACTTCTCCGCACTAACGTTATACATCTTCAGGTCTGGTACGTACGACCCTGATCTCACCAAAACAACTTGCAGCCCGCTGGTGCGACGAGCATACCGTGAGCGCGGACAGTGGCCTGAATCAGGGCACTAATGTTCTCAGCAAATTTTTATTAACTTGAGCAGACAGAAACCTACATCCAGTGTGCAGCTAATCAAAAAGAAAATTAAGGATGAAAGATTAGGCGACTATGAGGAACAAAATCATAAATCAGTTGCCTCGGTAATGGTTGGTCAGACACACTTATCCCCACTTCAATAAGAGCGGACGCAGACTTTGAAGATTCACTATTTAAACAGTGTTTTGCACATTGTGAGCCTTTGGCAGTGGAACTGTTGATCCTCTAAAGAGACCGCCAACAGATATCAATTTATACCCAAAGGCATTGTCACCAACTGAACCTGCGTTTACCTTTTACGGTACTACCACCAGCGTAGTCGGAGTTAAAAGCGATCACCCCGCATTAATACTTCCTCTGTTTTAGCACAAAACTGGCACCCTTCCGCAAATACATAATTTGAAAAAGAAAATTTGATCATCGGAACCGTTAACATATCCCTTTTGGCTTCCAGGACCGCGTACGGCGTATTTAAAAGCTGTTCACTGTTAGTCTTAAGTAACAACCACGAAGATTGGAACCAACCTGTTTGGGTGCTTCAGAACTCGTCTTCGTTCTGACCGTTGCGTTGGGTATATTAGACCGCTCTGGCTTCTTTTCGGTCACTCTGCTACTCTTGGCGACAGCAGCGACACCGTTAGTGCGGGGCAGTGAATTGTGCGCCGGGGAACTGTGGTGGTCAGCTCCAACCAGCGGCCTCCTCGCCTCTACAGAGATGTCGAAATTGAAGGGGAAGGCGAGCAACTGTTCAATGTGCGTCAGCAGATCCGCATACAGACCGCGAAGGGTACTCCGGCACTGGCGAATGAAAGCGCCTTCACAGTAGAAGCGTTTCAACAGCGGGTCGTTGGAAACCATGCAATTTAGCCACATAGGCAGGGCTCGATTGCTGAAAAGGAGGAAAAGGGTGGACTATAGGACACCCAACGGCGTAGAAAAAGGTCAAATCTTTCCTACGAGGGTAAATCCTTGATCACAGAAACTTGACCACGTGTACATGACAGACAGGAGAGTAACGGCCAGCTAATCCTGATGGCAAGACTGGCAGTTAGCTCTGGTGTAGGTGCTAACATGAATCAAAGCCTCATCTGAGCGCGCTATAAACATGTCAGTTCCGCCCTGCTAACCAAACCAGACTACGTGCACAACTTTACCAAGTGCTTCTACAGCGCCTATCACAGCTAGGATGGGGCAGAGATAAGACCTGGGTAGCAGAGATGTTTGAGTGTAATGGTTACCTCGTGCCACTAGGCGGTTTGGTTTACAATTGGTCCACAAGAGTTACTCAATCCAAAAGTAGAGGAAGGTCCGGCCTAAGAGAGTCATTCAACTATCTTGACGTTGCTGATTCATGTTCCAGTTCAACATTCCAGGGTGGACGACTCGAAGCTGTCACCTGAGTCATCATTCCTACAGTTGTACTTCTAGGTACCTAAGCACAGCCTATTATGCGTGTGTTAAACCCAGCATACAAGTAATTGACTTTTGATCAGAACACTGAGAGATCATTGGTTCATGCGTTGTTTACTGTGAGAATGTGCAACTATCCGGGAGTCGGTAGTCAAATTCCGGCACTTGAGAAGCAAGCTGCGACAACTAACCTCCGCTTCTCACAGCATCATTGCGCTAGATATTCGTACCGCCCACCTACGGACTCTGATGTGTCATAACTGGCGCGGTAAATAACAGACGACTATTTACCATGGCCTAAGTGAGCTTTGATAATCTGACTCGACAGTGCATGGTGGCATCCGGTAGTTAGAAAAGATTCTCCTGATGAGTGAACACTATATTCGAAATTTACCCTCAAGATACTGATTCTCACTTGGAAACGTAAGTTAGCATACTAACAAGGTAGTCTGACATATCACGTAAAACCTACGCCTACAAGAAGAAACACGAGCAAGCCATTCGACTGTCTGACACCCAATAACAGGTATTTCTGGATGGGGTATAAAAATTGACTGAAGGAAATTCCTAACTGAGTAACGATACACAAACGTCGGTTGTCGACCCGGTAAACAAAGTGCATTGCGATGCATGAATGCCGGTGGCGAGGACGGAGAAGCTGCTAGGAAGAACAAACGGTCTCGCAGAGCAAAAGGGAAAAGCAAAGTGTGTTTATTTTGAGTAAAAAGGTGTGACATGCAAAAGAGGCAGCAATTGGCAAAGGCACGGTGCAAATGAGGTCGGCTTGAAGGAAGGAGCGGGTGTGCTTTAACCGCTTCCTTTTACACACTGCAGATAAAGGTTGCTATTCGTATAAATCCTGTAACACACTGCTTTTGCGGCAAAAATTACCTTAAAAACGTAAGTAAGACAATAACCGAAGTAGAAAACAGTACCTTGGAGTGTATTCCTGACCAAGATTTTGCGACTGGATCGTGTTTGTAAAATCCTAGATATAGTCAAATAGTGCCGTGGTGAGCAAGATTCGGAGTAGTTAGGTCGCCAAAGTAGGCATAAATTAAACTCAAAACTGGCGAAAAACGCCACTAGCTCTTTCAAAATGTCCACTATTCACTTCCCTACTGTCTGCGTCCAATAAAGTTGGGTCATCAGGGCAAGGCTACTGAGTTTTACCCGACTTCTTATCATCAGCAGCCAAAGCGTTACAAGGGGAAAGGCGGGCTTAGAGGAGCATAAATATGCAGAAGCGTCGTTCCTGTGCATGTGGATGCAGTTTATTGCTCCGCCCCCACCCTTGTCTCCCAAAAAACGAGGGTTTCTACGTGCCAGGAGCCATCATGACTCACAGCATGCCTTAGTCGGTCTGTTGAGAACGTGGGTGCGTATTAAAAATAAACGCTGAGACAGCGTTCTCAAATGCTCTGAGTCCCCTGCAAGGTGTTCACCGACCGGAAAATCAGCCCAACGGTGCCTGTAAGTCGAAAATTTTCCCTCACCTAGTCCATTATTGCGGACCAAACAAACGAATTTTCATTGAAGTGCTGGATTACATTGAGATTGCCGCTTATTTAGACGAGCCGTCGCGGGTGGTTTTGTAAATTTGGCTGGTAGGTAGAAGAGCAGCCGCCTGAAAATATTTTTTTGATTCTACCCTGATGCATTGACAGACCACCAGCCTCCATCACAGCACGGAAGACCGATTCACTTAGTTTGGTTTTTTGCGCACCAAGCGTCATCCTTTAACTCACCTTAACCCTATACAAAAAGTTCCATTAAAATTTCGCCCCTATGCAATTTAAAATACCTTCTTGCATTTTAATTTCTGCATTTCGACAATATCTCTAGCTCGGTGAAATTTCATCGATAATAGGTGACCCTGGCTACTGGAATTACAGTTTTATCAGGCTGAATTTTTGAAGTCATGATTGAACCAATTACCGGAGACGGAGCTAAAGATCCCGGATGCGCGGGAGTGAACCTTTACCTACTAAGAGTAATTGAAGAAGCTCCGGCAACGGATGGTTGTGCGATCCTACTAACCGGCAACAAATTATTGTACGACCCTACTAACGAACACGATCGATAGGTAGGAGTATAATACGGGAATGGTGGCCATTGAATTAGGGTAGTTTAAAGGACGGGAAAGGGCGGTAACGGCGCAGGCAATGAAAACAAATTGATATGCCCACCGTCATTCTTCAAATGAGCTGGTTCTTAGTTCTGAATTAGGCCGTATTGCACGTCTACCTACAAACCAACCTAACCCTATACATTTTAGTGTTCGTTAGAGTAAGCATTCCTTGCCGTGTTCGTAGGGTCGCACAATAGTTCCTACGCTGGCTGGTCAGGAAATCGTACGATTTTTGTGCAGCTCCGGTCAGTGAGGCACTGCTGTGTGGATCCGAAAATACTCTCAGTCAACTCGCAATTTTAAAAATTATGACTAACGGGTACTGCATGCTCCTGCAATTTCGGGTTCAGAGAAAAATTGGAGTCCTGTGGGAAAGGCCCCAGTTGTGTTGGGTTGTCGTGATCTCACAACATTTAGTAGGAGCCATCTGGGGCCTAAACGAGGAAATGACCTTCAGCCCCGGGGGCATGACCTGACCCGTAAATGTTACCAGTTCTGGCACCACGCACTGAACTGCTGTAAGTTAAAAACCCCTGATTTAAACATAATTAAGGTAACCTAGCCATTCGCACCGTTGTCATTGAAATATAAGGTCAGTAGCGACGTTGGAGGCGCCTATTCATGACAAGCAGTCAGCTATGAACAATGGAAATCAAAATCCTTCCACTACAATTCTATCGAGAACTAGGTCAAAGGCGGCTAAAAAGGTTCTTGTTTGAAAAGTTTCCTGGCTCAATCTGGCCATTCCAATTGCCAAACAATGAGTTACAAATCCCAGCCAAACAGTTTTTTGACTAGGTACTACAACTGCGAGCAGAAGACCTCCTTATCACAAAGGTTGGTAGCTTACATTGAGGTTCAGGTGGAAAAGACAGGTATTCTAGTAAAGGACTGAAGAACTCTTTCAGGTGGATTTAAATAATGTTTTCGGATATTTGATAAAAGAAAGCGCTGCATATTTTTAGCGTAGGCGGGACTTTAACAGACACTCGAAAGACGCTAGTACAGATCGAAAACTACAAAATTCAAGGGTCAAATAGGCAAGGTGTGGACCACCCACAGGACCGATGCAGTTCCCGCAGGCTAGTGAACCGACAAGGTCAATTAGTCCATGCAGAAGCACCTCCGAAATCGCAAAAACGTTAGGCGCATGTGCTTTAAGTTGAAATGTGCTTTTTTAGCTTCTACGTCTGCGCTCGGAAATTTATTCAGCAAACTGGCAGTCGCAGCATCTTGGCTCACGAGTTTTGTCCCCAAAGACTAATTGCAAGTAAAAAAAAGTGTGCTGTAAAATCACTTACTTCAGACAAACGCATACGAAGGCCTTGAACCGCGCCTTCTCGGATGGCGCACCAGGAAGAGCCTTGACCTGAGAGAGGGCGTTGTTCAGGATATAGTAGGCGACCCCAGTCAGGTAGGCGGCTGTCAAGGGGAGAAAGTGTACTGTATGCAAGTGTTTGTAGCTAAATATTTAGAAAGCAAGGTTGTACCGACATAGTAGCCTTGGTGAGGTAAATAGAGGTCTGCCTCATCGCCGCAAGCCCAAGTCACTACCGCATCCTCTGGATATTGGAGGGTCCTTAAGCTTGCGACGAACGGCCTATTAATTTTAGTTGATGGGTAGTCGTCACTTGGGCTGTGAGGCTGAAAGTAGACGGTGGGTACTCAGACAGTGGGCATTTATCCATCGAACTTCTGGTGTGACTGTGAGTTTTTATTCGCAATCGTATCAGCGGAAAATGGCGCCAATCTGCTTTGCTAAGTCAATAGAACTGCTGTACCCATCTAGGTGCTCCGTGTATGCATGATCTAAAGGTGCAGCAGCACGACAAGTAGAGGCCCAAAGTACACTTGTGCAGGTGGTTCTATAACCAACTCACTTTAAATCCGCTAATAAATGCGTACAAATTCAAATTTAGCAATCGGTGTTGATTTATTTGATGAATTGTTAGGTTTTAATAGTCGTTTCGGATTCATTTTGGCTTCTCGATATTTATCTACGAGGTTCTATTCAACTTTGTGAATAGAACCGGCACAAGTCATGATGAAAATGGTTCAGTTGTCAGCGGAGTGATATAATCTGGCATATAGCTGGGTTGTTGAAAATGCCGTCTGTTTGAAATGCCCTTGTGAGTTACGACACAGGAGACTTGTAAGGGAAAAAAAGAGCAGGCGAGACTTGTTTTGCACCTTGCACGTAAGCGTCAAACACTAGGCAAGTATCGAGTGCTGCTGATGAAGTAGCCCAGAGTTCGGGCACAGCTCACTCGACTAAGACGAATTCGTCTATTTTTGGGGAAAAAACGTTGGTCAATAAGTAGACGTAACGAGTCCGGAGTGGCAGCGGTAAACGTCTGTGTGCGGTAAATGGAATGAAACAGAATTATGAGCGCGGGGCGGTCCGAACTCGATTTAGCACCGGCTCCCTGCAACACATCGATCTAAGACATCATGCAAATAAGAGTGCACGAATCGGCCAGTGTATCTAGGCATCATATTTGCTTCATGTAATTCAAAAATGTAATTTGAATTCTCTACACCCCTTTTAGGCGCTGGCAAAAACAGTTTCAGTTTCAAAAGAAGCCGTATCTGTCCTCTGAAATAGGTGAAAATTTTTTATAAATACTCTAAGGGAACTATTTAAAAGAGCAGACAAACTTCCCCCGTACGTTAACTACTTTTTTGAATGCTCAACGCACGCTCGGTGGTTTGTCGGACGGAAGACCCTCGGCGCCCGCCAGCTGGTTGCCAGTCCCACCCTAAAGACACCAACTATCCCGCGCCTATTAAACAAAAAGGGTCTGTTGTTCTATCGAACAGTTGGCCGACTGTACGCACTGCCGGTAACACCAACGTCGCCACAGTAACGAACACAGTAGTAGACAAGACAGAAATTGATAAATGGTAGGATGAAAATGTGTCGAGACGTGGACGACAGGCGTTGCGAGTCGGCAGCGGGCTGCGTGCGCGCGTTGGCTTCAGGCTGCTGCAGTTTTAAACTATCCTGACACGCTGACGGTCGTGGTTTGTACGGTTTGATGGGATAAATCAGCCAACCTTTGGGGCGAGGGTCAGACTGAAATGGCCCCTTCTTTGTATTACTTAAGGCGACTCTATCCGGCAAGGGATCTAAAACACTCTCTTTGAGAACTAGTTCTTTTGAAAATGAAGGTCGGCACTAAGTGGTACGTAGAAACCTTATCCATTGTGCCCGTGTAGGTCTCAGGTTGACTCGACTTGTTGTCAGAATACCGTGGATGTGAGAACAGTTAAGCGACAACGATGTAGTAGAAGTACCACACTGCACAAGAATTTAAGTTCAGATTATCGTTGGGCCCTCGTGAAAATGGTGGTCTTCGTCGTTTCTAACTGACGAAATAGCGGGACCTTACCTTTGGCTAAAAAATGTGTGCTTAGACGTCATCCCGAAAAACGCGACACATGGTCTGGTGGACATGCCGTCTGATCAAAGTCTATTTTAATAGCTAAAAGCGACTAGAAACCCCTCGTTACAGACAGGCAGTGTGCATTGGCAAAACCGTAAACATGCCCGGCGAGCCCATGCAGCACAATTGTGTCCCCCAGCAGTTTAGACCTTGTTTTGACTGGAACACGGCGGAAGTGAGAGAAGAGAGAAATTGATCTTGTGCTAGGCATACTTACCGTAATCTAACTGCGACGCATTTAAACTACGTGGTGGTAAAGAAGTTGCAGTTTGGGCTGTTAATGATTGTGAAGATAAAGTCGTAGAAAACAAGAATCGGGCAGTCTTGATGCGCTCTTAGAGTAATTCGTATGGCACCACTACGAATAAAACCACCCGGGATCAGGTCTCGAGGACCGATCACGATCCTCCTGTGGCAATATTGCCTTACCGTTAAGATTCGAATGGAAGTCCTAGGGGAAACAGTGTCTTACAAAAAACTGGCTGACAGGTTGGGAAAAATCAGTTAAAACTCGTCGGTGCCACCGACATTATGTCAAGTTTATCCGTGCCATTGCACATACTGCCGAAAATAGTAATAAGCATGTCTTTTAGTACAGTTGCAGGAATTGAGCAAGGTGCCAAGTAAAGGCACAGAAAACTGCATGAAACTACAAGCCTCATGCAGACATGCTGCGCCAAACTGTTTCTCATTCGCATCAAAAGTGGACTACTTTATAGAATTTAATCTGCTAATTCCTAAAGTTCATAGCGAATAGTAAGGATCACCATCCCCTCTTATTTTATACAACAGCTGTTAATAGAGAAGACGCTGCAGTGCAAAATATACCATTCAGGAAATGGCAATTTCGCCAAAAACTCGAGGGTGGTTTCACAGTGATACGCATCTAATCTGTCCGACGGGTAGAGGGAGCACTTACGAGAGGATAGGCAACCGGGAGATAATTTTTCGCTGGCCCAGCATAACCAAAAAGGTAGAAAGATAACCTATAGAAAAAACGCAGAAGGTTGGCCGGCAGACAAGTGTCGCCAAAGTAGAACTGAATTGCGTGGGAGTAAATGGCGGAAACGGAACGCTCGTACTCCACCCTGCAATCAGGCTACATCCGCGTAAATCACTCCCATGAGGCTTCGCGTGTCCTCGATCCCAGCCCGTGGCCAGATGCGACTCCCAAACTTGAATGTACTGGTTAATAGAAAATCCTGCTCAAAGGAACTGTGCTTTTAGGGTAGACACCAAGAACCGATTAAGTTCAGCGCGGTAATTATGTTTAAAAATTATATCCTTACAGTTTATAAGCCCTTCAAGTAGAATTTGAAGCAACTGGCACGTAAGGGGAACAGCGACCAAAAGTCAGGCTTTCTAATTTTACATGTTAAAACGGATAAGATGCATTTTGGTGGCCGAAAATTAATAAAAAGGGTTCCTTCTGAATAGTTAGCGACTATTGGCGTGTTCGGTCCTTGATACTACGAACCAATACTCTTCGAGTAGCTTGAGATATCTGCGGTAGAAATCTAGTAACCCGCTTCTGAATGACCATCTCCCAACATCTGTATCTGCATAATCTATATGGTACTGTTTCCTATTCTACTGCACCTGGTTCTGAGGGTTTGGAGCGGAGGTTATCTCAGGAGCAACTGATACACCATAAAGAAAAATCGGTAAGATGAAAGGGAGACCGAGCATTAAAGGGAGTAGTGAAGGGGTAGGAGATGATAAACATGGGATCAGAGTGCGCGGGGGGGGCTAGTACTCACATTGTTTGCAACTCTCCTCCACCAATAGCCATATACGAGTTCGCAGGGGTTTTGTGAAGAGAGGTCGAGCGGGTGGAAGGAGGCCGTCGGAAAGGAGGGTCATCAGGGGGAAGATCACGCCTAGGAGGCCACCGCGGCTCAGGGTCGAGAGCGAGGACGAGCCACGGTTGCCTCCGGTCGAAGAAGCAAGCGTCGCGTCGGAGACGCAAGATGTGGCTACTGGCTGGCAGAAGTAAGCCACGGTCTCTTGCACCGCCTTAATCACGTCCATGACCATAGCTGCAGTGGCAGAGAGGGCAGAAAGGACACAGTTAAAGAGCAATCTGGTGGCAGAGAAAAAACGCTTATGCCACAGGAGCGAGAACGAGCGAACTGACGATTTCAGTAAGCGCACACAACAGAATCATGACAGTAAAACGAAAGAAAGTGTAATGAAATGCGCGGGATGAGCCAGTAAAACAAAGCCGTAGGGGAGAGGGAGTGGTGGGTTAGTGTCAAAATGTCTGTCTTAGAGTAGCAGATTCGGCTAATCTCGAAAACTTCCCGTACAATAAAGAACATGGAGGTTTTCAGCGGATGCTGGATGGAGGATGAATGTGCATCTTTTGCCCAACCCGAATAAGTGTTCGGCATTTTTAGAGGGAAATGTGTCAAAAAGTACCGGATGACCGCGATTCGCCTTCGTGCTTACGTTTTGCTTTTTGCACATGCATCACGGCGCGAAGTAGAAACACACGAAAAAAGGAACGAGGCGCCAGTAAAAAACGGCCAGATAGTGCTAAACCTTAAAACACTATTTGATCATAATCGTCGAAGGGGGGTGCGGTTAGAAATGGGGGGTCGTATAAATCATGGTAGTTCATCCGCCGTAAGCAACTGGAGCAATAACTTTCTCGAAAACGTAGTAGCAACTAGGGTGCGAGTTAGTTTTTAACGACGCAGGCTCATTGATCATCTATCTAAATTCACTCTTCCTAGAAATACGAGTGTTTAGATGGGAAGAGAAAATCAAGACGATCGGAGGTGGTCGTTGACGCCGTGACCGGCAATACAAAATAACCCAATTTTCACACACGACCTTGTTGACTAAGTTGGGATCGAAGCCACCCCTTTCTTGTGTGAAATCCTGGTTCATCGCGCAGTGTGCCGAGCACAGCGAGCTCTTTACTTTTGTCAGCCAATGCACCCTATCCCGCCTACGGTTTTTTTGACTCTGTCATGACGCCGGGTCCAGGTGAGGAAGTGCAGTAGATGCATCGTAAGTCTACTATCACTATCAAACTAATTCACACGCAATTTACCGTCCATGCATCTGCCATGTTGCGTGGCACACTGTAGGCATTGTCGCTAAGGGCAGTCAAGCTATCGGATAAGCCGGCTGAATTATCGACTTTATTACCTCACGAGGCTACGTTCAGTCAACTATCAAAGCAAGGCGGTAACGTCTGCGTAGTTCAGGCCGATCAGCCGACGTTTGGGTGCGAATTCAGCATCTGCAGGACGTTGAAGAAACATTCCGAGAAGACGGTTCACGGTGTATTTAAAAAGGATTGGCAACATAATGCAATCGTCCCGAAGGCCAGACCGAATGTCTAACGACCGGAAAATACTGTTGTAGACCGGAACTCGTCCAAAGGCGACGCGATAAATGGCTTGAATCAATGTGACAAATTTAGCCTGCATGCCATCTAACTCCATGATCAACCACCGGGACCCAAGATGGAATGGAACGCTGCAAAGAAGCTAACAAAACAAATGGTCTCTGGTTGCTGGTAGCCATAACAGAATTCAAGAATGAACCTTAGTATGAGCAGCTAGTTGACGCATTCACGCTCAGCACGCAACCCAGCTTGTTTGCGTCTCGTGCACGAGTCACGCGCATTCCGCAATCAGCTGAGAATTATAATATCAAAGACCGACAATGTGTCGCGGAAGTTCTCGCACTTGTTCTGATCTCTCTTCTCGAAAGCCGGCATAAAGATAGCCAAGATTGACTCATCTAGAGATGTCTGAACATTCGAATTCCACAAGAATCTCCTTACTTGATCACAGTTAACAGTGCTTAGAGCTTTTCTCGGATTTAAAATGGAAAGTGTAAATGTAGATTCTAGTATAGCTGTCTTTTTCTTAAAATTGACGAGATGCGAAATTCATGGCTGCTGCTCCACAACATTTTTTACGTTCGCTTTATGGCTCTGGGGGGTAGTGATAGGGGATACGCAGGTGATTTATAAGAGCATGGGTAAGTATTTTTCCTGTCAGGTTAATGAAGATTCTGCATCACATCTCTGAGGGGGTTCCTATCACTCAGAAAGTTTGATGATAATTACATACTTGAAGTTTCGCAGAATTTTCACAACAGTGAAGTCAGTCCGTTCAGTAGAGGCAAGGCAGCATGTAAGTGGATGTCTGCTGGAACTGAGTCCGCGCTCGAGGCTGTTTCGTTCGATGCCTGCTGCGTCGATCTGAACGTCTGCTGAAGAGATAGCAATCAAAATGTGTTGCCATTTGAGAGTCTATCGATTGTTTTCTGGTGGATTCCAGAATGACGGTTGACGATGCCCTGAAGTGATCAGTTCAGGGCTTCAAAATTTGCAATTTCTCTAACGATATAGTTCTGCCGTCGTCAGCGGTAAAGTTCCGCTAGTTTGAAGGTCGTATATCTGCTTTGATAGCCGCAAATAAGTACTTCATTTCACCGTATTCTTCATAGCTTGTAATTTCTCCTGCCTCACAAGTCGAGTAATAATTATGCGTCTCCCTCAACTCCAACTGAATTGGTTTTAGCGTCCGAAGAATGTCGTTCTGTTTTTGTAAGTCCTGCTGTTCAATAAAGTCAAATGAAGCCTTTTTTCTCGAAGATACGAGAGACTCTATGATTGACGTCCGTCAAACGAGCCTTGGTGACGCCAGCATTCGGATCGAAGAGCTCCCAAGGCGATGACGTGAATGGCGTCCCATATTTCCTTCCATTTGGTCTGAGCATTTGATGCATATCGGCTTAATATGTTACCGGGGTGTAGCATACGTCCACAGTCACATGCATTGTTGCAGTATTTAACTGGCTTTGTTTTTCCTCATCTTAGGGTTGACCATAGTGGTGGAATGAGTCTCATCTTCAAGACGATCAGGCGACGTGAAGTCCATCGTTCGAAGCCGTACATCGCCTTCGTTACCAGCACACCCTACTGCTTTGCCGCCTGGTGAGCAGTAGTTGTTACCGCTCCGAGCAATAGTGCATCCACATTGTGCTTTTTTCCTGAACACACGCACAGACAGTGGTTGGCGAACCAGTCCACGTGAGCGTGTGTGCGGAAATGCTGCATTTAAACGCATACACGGCATGCACGGGTATGATTAAGGGGTGTGATGGTCATAAAGGCAGACGAGGCATGTTTAGCTAACAAGGTGACTAAGCGCCCGAACACTGGTGGGCTTTACTAAGTAGGCCTATGTGAGCGAGTGATACAATTCGCCGTTGGCGCACTCTGACAAACGACAGTTCAACCGTTGTTACCATGTGCCCCACACAGCATCGCGGGCGCACGGGACGGTGACCGGCACGTGAATTAGTTTATTATGACAGTAGGCTTGCAACGGATCTACCGCATTCTCTTCACCCTCATGCACCTGAATCCGGTCTCATTCCAAAGTCAACAGGACGGGAAGCCTGTTCGTGTGCAGGTGGCTGGAACGGTCTGAGCCTGTGCCTGGGCGTGCAGTCAACCCTGCCTCCCCCCCCCATATCTCTGGCGTTTTTCATGGGTGCGCATCCCCAATAACGCCTACAACGCCCTGATTTAGTCCTTCTATATGCACTTGGCCAACTGTGTCATAAAAGAATAACAAAAATAGTCAAAAAACATACTCCTGCTTTACCAATGGTTTGTCCATACGACGGCATAATGCAATATTGGTGTTCTGAAAATGAACTGGGGTGTAGTAAGAGACTTTACAACATCGATCCTAACCCATGTAACAACTTCTCCATGAACTGATAGAATGAGCAAATTAAGTTGACGGTGAGAAAGCGCGTAGCAACAGATCGGGATGTAGTTCAAGTTGCGTTTGCCATGAGGCAACCGGTCACTCGCCTATAACCTTGCCAGCTTCCATTGAAGACTGTATGGGTTACCCTGATTTAATCGAGCCCGACAGTTAATCAGGTGCCCGCGGCCTTAGTTTGAACTCTTCAAATTCTCTGGATGGACGCGAGATCTGACACTTGACTAAACGGACAGAAAGAGCATCCGTTACGATACATCTTTTTGCGAATATGGGGTTTGGCCTATTTACCTAGCAGACATCCTTAACCTAGGTGTGTTTAACCGATTATGCTTACACGTTGGACCAACACGGGGGCCACATCAGGGCACGGCATGTGTTATTCGGGTTGCGCTCCGCTAACAAATGCCGAACATGGGGGTGTGGTGGCACGCCTAGGGGCGGCTAGGGTTTAGGGGGACCCGGCCGCGCCAGACACCTGCATCCTCTCCCGCCTCCGGTCTTCTTGACTCTGTGCTGACACCGGGCTCAGGTGGGGGATGAAAAGAGAGTGCGGTAGCTGCAGCGCAAGGCTACTATCACCTAAAACCAATTCACGCGCAAGTCATCGTCCCTGCACCACCCTTCCGTGGAGCATACGGTGGATATCGTCGGATTACGACGGTCGAACTGTTGTGCTTGCACGGCACCCTGGGTTCACTCTCAGAGCTGGTAATTCAATGAACGACCACAAAAACAGTAAGGAAAGCATCAGGTAAATTACCCACTCGTCACTCACGACATTATATGATTTGACCTAGTGCCGCAGCAAAGATGAAATATTCAGGTGTTAACGGTTAAACCTTCGGCCTCGACGAGGTGCACCGACGAGGTGCACAGCATAGTGGTGTAGGGTGTCAAGAGAAAGTCAAGAAGAACGAAGGCGTTTTCGGGCGATGGTGAATATATTCAAGTTTGGTTATTCCTCTCAAGCCCAAGCGTGGCTTGTATAAGCGTCGGGGCAGCCAGCTGAAGGTATGATTGGATTTACTAAAGTGGGCCTGAAGCATATATCTGTCCATCCGCCCTTCAGTTTTTCAAGATTAAAACATCGTGAGAGAATGTGCTGCTAACTACAATGGAACGCGTTCAAGGACAGGGGTGACTAGAGGCATGGAGCCGGGCAAACTGGTTGTGATAAAAACCGTTATAGGTTAAGCAAACCAAAGGTGTCAACCAAACATGTCAAAAAGGTTCCGCGTATTTTGTCTACCGTGCGACTAAGCTTTCGAGGTGGTCTTTTTTGTTGAGTGCTTGTCAGAATTACTAAGCGCAACTTTAAAAAGTCGACAGTTAACGAGCGAATTTAGCCATAATTACAATTTGGGTACTAGTCAAAAATTCAGGTCCACTGATGAATGCAAACTGTATCAGTTGCATTATCTGCTGCAAATAATCATACGGACTGTATTCGATTAGAAGCGATTAAATTCCACCAAATTTGATCTTGGAGCGTTTACCAAAATGGCGAATGTGAGTCTTACACAACCATCCGCCAAAATGTGAAGTACTCAACGGAGATTTTGATGGTCCTGTTTTGGAGTTCTACATTGCAAAAATCAAATTTATAAATGCCACCCAGTCATTGTTTAAAGAATTTGTTACAGAATATATCGATTGGTGACTGAAAAAATTGTCAAAGTCCTACGGAGCGGAAACTGGAAATGATTAACAGGATACAGTTTTCTTGAGAAGAGAAACACCACATCTGCTGGTGACCATAGAAAGAAAAAGTACCGTAGACAACGGAAGATAAAAGCAGCTAAAGTTGTGCAAGGAGTGAGAGGGGCAGGATCACGCTGTGGGGGGCGGCTACGTCTGTCGTGAAGGCGAAAAGAGGATGAGTAATACGGTTTAGATGCACCGGGAATGCGTGGGCGGGGAACCCAGTGGGCTTGTTTGAGTTAGTCACGTCGTTAAAAATGAGCAGTTACGAAGGCAGAAAGCCAAAAAGTCGGCACTTCTCTAGAAAGATGGCAGGGAGCCCACCGCAAACCTCGTTGAACAACCTCGAAATTTCTGAGAAAGCAAAAGCGGTGCGACGAAGTGGACGCAGTCGATATAGCGATAATCATCGGTGGACAGCTTTTCGGCGTATATGAGACTGCGTTCGCAACGCTGAAGCGCATCTAGTGACTACACGCAAGTAGGTACTGAAATTTGCCAGACTGGAGCAGTCCTATGCTTGAAAAAAAGACTGAGGCTACTCAAATCGTCACTAGCGTAGGACATACCTTGTGCACTAGCTGTGAAAACTTTACCATAAGATGTAATGGTTCTTAAAACAGCACCTTGGAAGGAAACTTCTATCATAGCGCAACAAACTGTCGACGCTTGTGCTTAGATTATACCGTCAGTGTTTAAATAGCTGAGACTGTCTGCAGGTGCGATTAATATTAACGAACAGGAGACGAAACAAAAGCAGCGTCAAAAGGGTCATCCGTAACTCACTCATGCAGTCATCAATCGGTACGACGCCGAAGATACTTCGGTGCAAGGTTACGCCTCCGAGTACTTAGTTATCACAAACCAAGGAATGCAGTCAAGAGAAATAACCTCACAAAATAAGATAAGTGTTTGCTTATGACAGCTACTAAGCGCATTATACAGTTTTATGCGAAACATTAGTCACTAGAAAAACCTTATTATAGAAGATACGACAACTATGACCGTCAAGTGCATTATATACAGGCAGTATTAATCAAATGGTTGTGTGATAAGTCATCTCTTTGGGTACTATCAACTGCAGGGTCGTATTTTAAAACGACTTCAAGGACTAGGCTGTCTTGGTTACAGTTGTAGCGGGTGGTCAAACAACTCCTATTGGAGAGGATGCCAAGGAGGTCGGGAAAAATCAGACGACAGGATCTTCAAGAGGACTGATTTATATGCATTAGAAAACACTCATAAACGAGTCGTCATGGTAAAGAAATGTTTATGATGAAAATCCCAAAGACAAGCACTAACAGTACGGGTGTCGGGTGCAAAATCGACTGGCACTTCAGACCCTAGAGTGCAAAAAAACCTAATTAGGAAGGTGTTTTTGCCCAAATCTAGAGCAGTGAGAAGCGTTGGTTCTTTCACCACAATATGTATGATAAAGATGTCAGGTCAATGCATACGTGTTAATTAACCGGGAAGATTACATTATTTTGCGCAATCAAACATTCTATCCGTCTGAAAGTAAGCAAGAACGCTGATAAGAAGACTTAATCATTGATCATAACTGCAACCAAACGATGGGTTGATTGGTGTTCTGGTGTAAATGTATACGATAAGACATTACCATGATAACGTATATCCACGTCTGAGGGACGGGTGCTGCTAGAGACGTCATTCTGCTCGGCTACGTCGAAGGGCTTGAATTCAGCAAGAGGCGGAGGGTCCTGTCCATAGAGGCCCCAGTGTCGAGGTATAGCTAGAAAGTAAGAACATTTTGATTAACTTCTGGAGGCACAGACTGGCATATTTTCTCAAAAGTAATAACTCATTAAGTGATTTTCTGCTATCGATGATAGTTTCGAAATTGAAATTAGGACAAGCGTATGAGAAGAGCTCAAAGAAGTTAAATCACAGAGGAGAAAATATAAATAACCGTAAATGAGGACAAAAGTATCTAATTTAGCATTTATTCAACAGTGATAGTTTACCCCTAGCATCGGGAGAATGGCAACGCGGAGACGTGACAGTTCTTGTTGGACTGACTGTGACGGTGTAAGGCACGCGCCTCAGTGGACCAAAGGCATGCATGTTGCCGCTAAAACTGACACTCTTCTTGCTGTGTAGGTTCTCCCGTTCCAGGACAGAGGTATGTGGTAGACTTGCTCCGGTTCCGGCGTTAGTTGTAGTCTCCTGCCCGGTCAAGGATACAGTCATCAGCAGGTCGCTGGGCTGATCAGCATCCGAATTCGTGCTTATGTCCGGAACAGAAGTAGACCGGTCCGCAGTCGGAAACTGGATACAGGAGTGAAAAGCAGAAGAAAGGAATAGCACTTCAGAACGGACTGAAATTCAAACACAAATAACAGAAGCAGGAACGAGCAGACGGTCTGAGGCACTACCTGGGCAAACAAACTGCGGTCTAGAACAGTGTATTGTGGACGTACAACACGTTTATGCATTTCGAACAGTTCTCGAATTTCGTTTGAAGACCGGAGAGGGTGCATGTGCGAATACATTACGTATAGCAAATTTTAGGAAGGCAGGAAAGTGCTTGTAGACAAAGTATGAACCGATAGAACGTATTTTTGTTGATATAATTTCGCTTCGACATCGGTTTACAATGATGGAAATCAAGTGGAATAAACATGATGTTTAGATTGCCTGAAACAACACTGCGACTGAACTCAAATCTTGAAGGGATAAGCAGTGACTAAGCCTAAAGAGCCTCAGCAAGCAAAAACGAATTACATTGAAAGCCGATGTTGTCGTTTCATACGAAGGCCTTAGGAAGACTTTATTATACAGAAAGACAAAAAAGATAACTACTCCTATCGCAAGATCAGCTGTTTTAGTTATAGGTATTTCCAGTAAACGTCAGTATATGGCTAAGAAAGAACGCATCTGCCGGAAGTAGCTTGCATACATATTGTTGCAGATGTCAATAAGTTTTTAAGTCTCCTGATAAGAAATAAAATTTTAAAATTGACGATGCACTGTAAGTTAAAATAGTAGGTAAACTATCACCAATAGACGATCGTAAAAATGGGACTCCTTGAAGAACCTTAGCAGGACTGCAGGTAGCAGTTGTCCGATTTCACATATTAAAGACTCTCCAAACGAACGAAACGTCAGAAGATGCACCTTTTTTATACCTTCCCAAACTTATTTGGCTTACAGCATTGACACAAATTTTCACATACATTTCGAATCCCTAAACGCAGTAAATATCTGCAGAACTCAACAAGGATAGCTAAAAATAATTGAGGATGATGAAGAAAGCTTCAATCCGGAGGCAACTGATGATTGACTTTATCAAAAAACTGTGAAACAAAAATAATGGTTCGTTTTAACGCAGTAGTCAAGATGCATAAAATTGGAAGTTACCTTGCGGTGCGGAACGGCAAGCGAGTGATTGCATTTCCCTAGGTGAGGTATTCCACTCTGGGTATCTTGCTCTATCAATTGGAGGGGCATATTGTCCGGCGATTTCGGGTGTGCGGATTGATTGCGGGTACAGCGATCCGCCCTACGTGGGGCAGCTGTTCGGACTCTCCGCGGTGCCGCTGCGGAGGCTGCACGCCCACGCACCCTTTTATTAGAGCGTCCTATCTGCTCCTCCCCAACCTCGGCGAATTCACGTCGGCACATAGTTGGGGTGCCCGACCTAGCCTCCTCAGCCGCTGCCTGACTAAGAACTGAGAGATCAGGCAAAGTCTGTGACAAAAAGGTAGCACTTTCAATACGTGACGGTTTTGGTACCGCAAGAAGGCCAAGACCCGGGTAAGCTATAGCACTGCGTGGATTTTTGATGTAGACAGGGGAGTCGTTTTCTCGCAGTCGCGACATACACTCAGAGTCTGGATCTGCAGACATAGTGAGGAGGGCGAAGGGTGAGACGACGTCACCGCCACCAGGACCCAAAACTCTCTGTCCGACTCTACGTAAGTCTCGAATGACAAGAGAGCCGGTAGGACGTCTGGGAGGGAATTGGGCAAGCATGCTTGAACGGCGACATGGCAAGACCGGTGGTTGAGCTGAGGGTTTTGGCGGCGGGATGTTTCCGGAAGTGAAAGCGAGGCTGCGTTTTTGAGTCGCAACAGATTCGGTTTCTTGGGAAGTAGTGGAAAACGTGGAAATTCCGTCCGTCGTGAGAAGGCCATCAAACCACATTCGCGGATTGGAGGTAACGGGTCGGTTAATGGGTGGACGGGTTTTAGAAGAAGTTGAATATATAGGAGCCCCGTCACCACCGTCGTCTGTCTGTGACTGGTTGATAGAGGTGCTGACTTGTAGGGACCTCGTCGAAAAGGTCCTTTTGGAGTTTGATGAGTTACTTGCTATCGTGGGCCCAAGTTGTTTCAATAGACATGGCCGTGTGCTCGAAACCAAGGAACTAGTGATGGTGTCTTGCGCCCTCGCTCGCATAAATATTTCTAGAAGGGTTCCCGAATAACGATGCATAACTTTGTTGCAAATGGGTGAGCGATGTGATCTTGACCGCAAAATATTGCGCAGTTCGGCCTTTTCTAGTGGTTGCTCTTTCCAATCAGAGAGCAGGGATGCGTGGGCGTTACGTTCGTTATCGGGTGCCTTGCTAGTTGTCTGCTTTGTGGCAAGAGAAGCGGTCCTTTTTAGCTGGCCCCATGTTGTCATCTCGTTTCCCGCAGCCATTTTTATTGCACGCCACGCTAGTGTAGATTGATGCAGTGGGACAGTGACGTTCGGTTCTCCAATGGTAGAACACTCAGTAGTATCGAAATCCTCCACGACTGACACTTGTTTACGGCTATTGAGGGACTCGCGGCTGCTGCGGACACGAGCCCATGTGGTAGTTCCGACCGTAGTCACCGTGGTGGTATCGGGGGCAGAATTATCTTGAGTCATAGTGTACATGCTGTCAGTCGTGGCAACGCCGACGGAACGGATCTGTTTAGCAGTATTAGAGTTCTCTGTCTTTTCACCCTTAGAAATGTTTGCGGATATATGTGCAAGAGTTTGACGCATGCCCATAAGACTGGCTGTGGTCCACATGTTACCGTGACTCGTAGACCTCTGCAGACAGGAAGTGCGTGGAGAAGAAGTGGAAGGGAGATTGTTTTGGTCGTTTCCATCAACTAATGCACTCTGAATATCATCCCATGCCAGCTTATAGTTCAGTGCCTCAGCTGTGCGCTTCAGCAACTCTTTTAACTCGTGGTTACAAGAACCTTCCATAACTGCCTGCATCCAACTATTAGTAACTGAGGTTGGATCAGAAATGAATATTGGATTCGGGGGACTGAAGGCGAATTCACGACCGTCAAGGGGATTTTCGGGTTGTTCATCAGCTTCGACGGTATTTGAGAGGATCGCAAAGAGGTCAGCAGATTTAACATGAGTCCTGCTCGAAGATGGAGCACTCGTGCTATCCGGTCGACAAACCTTGTTTTGGAAATATGCAGTCGAACTAGTTTTGGTATAAAGTTTGTCAGCAGGCGATTCTATGCGGGGATCATTGGTGTTCGGACCAAGTCCACTCTGGCCACTGTCGCCAGAGTCGATGGGGCTAAAGAGACAAGAATCGGACCGCGAATGCCCAACAGCAGCGAGAGAGACACCGCGGTGAGTCGCTCCAGATGATGAGATTCCTTCATCACTTTCTTCTGTAAGTCCACGGTGTGTGCTACCAACTTCATCCCTTAGGTTAGCATCGAACGGTACGGAAAATTCATCGTCAAAGAAGTACTCACTAGGTTCCAGAACGATTGAAGTGTGAACGTTGGAGTTTCCATTGTGAACAGTGGGAGTTTCCGGTGGATCAGAGACACAATTTTCTAAAGAATCCCCTTTCGGCTTAAATAAGGCCGTGTCGGTAAGGTGCCGGTCCTTTGCTTGACATACAGAATTTTCGGGTAGGCTGTCGGTTAAGTGATTTTGGATAGACATTTTGTACATAATTCCAGGCCTTGAAGCAGACGAAGGCGAAGGCCGTTTCCAAAACCTACAGAAGATAACATGACTTTAAATCAGGGCAGGTAAGTGAACAACTTTGATAATAACTAGTTTACCAGACGGAGGTAAAATAAGTGAAGGACTTCTTATAACATCAGGGTAAACAGGTCGAGATAACGGTATTGATTGTGCCGCAGACAACCACCCGAAAAAAATCCGGTAAAATGTATGACTTCGAAATTTTGTTACCGGGAACTTATTTATGTATTCAAGTGTCTGCCGTTGAGAGGACGCGGTGGTAGGTATTGGTATCTTCTTAACATAGTTCGTGGGCGTAAGGTATTCATCGACTCTATATCATCGGAATAAGGAGCGATGAAGACTATTATGTACTTATATAATCATGCCCGAGGCCAAGTAAAACCGATTAGACACTGTATTTTAAGTCATATATATATATATATATATATTGGTAATGGGGCGCTCACCGATCGGTTACAGGGCTCACTCGTCCCGTTGTGCCTTGGCGCCTGGGTTTGGGTATGGCTGGCTGATGACGGCTAATAAGCCAGAAATGGCCATTCCAGTCTCCCTTGTCTTTGTCAGACATGTTATTCTGCATATATATATATATATATATATATATGGCAAAGACATTATACCGTACTTCCGACATAGGTACTAGCTAAAAGCCTAGACACGTGTTTCGCCGATGTTTCTGCTGCTGCGTGAGACAGCAACGAGGGGTTCGGCTCCTCAGTGGGTCCCCCAGCGTTCTCTATGCGGTTTCTGGTATATGGACTCCAGAGAATAATCGGGGAAATAATTTCTGAAATTATTAAGTGCAGGACATGGAGTCAGGTGATTCGGACATGACTTGTTAGGGTCAGACCCGAAATTTCAATGAACATTTGGGTCGAAGACAATCAACCACTGTGGGATAACCACGTAATGCCCATTCTACAAACAAGTAGTACTACAAGAAGTATGAATCTTATATGGCAAAGACATTATAATATAACATTATATATATATATATATGTTTCCGATGTATATCTCGACATTAGCGCGATGGAAGTGCGATAAATTCTGATTATTGGATTGAACCCGAAACCCGATCTAAAACTGTCAAAAAATTACCCCCTCATGTACATGTGGCCACATGCTGGGCATGATATTTTGCCATCCGATGTAGGTTTAAAATACGCCTAAAAGATACAACACAAACAGTCACCTTAGTGTCATTGCTTAAACGTTTAAGCAGCGACACTAAGGTGGCTGTTTATGTCTTTCCTTTAAGACGTATTTTTCACCTACATCGGCTGAAAAAAATCTTACGCACTTTGTATTGGGCTTCTTCATAATATTAATCGAAAGGCCTAGGATAGATTCGTCAAAATTAATAAGATGTGAGAAGGGTGAAATATTGTGAAAAAAACGGAAACGACCGTCTCATACTAAAAGCCAATATTACTATAGTACACTAGCTAGTGTACTACATCAGAGCTTAAGTATCAGCCGACTGAGTCGGCTCTTTGCTATTCCATAATGACTGAATATTTCCACAATTACTGAATATTAATGAGCATAAAAACCTTGAATAAAGTTTTACTAAAATAAATAAGTCATGATTGAAAAGATGCCTCCTTGTCAGGCAACAGAATGTAGGCAGATAAAATTTTCTGGATGTGACACCTATAAGTAACGTCGTTAACGGCGTTTTGTATAACGAGGGGATGTTTTCTCCAGCTGGAAAACCCTATGATTCGCGGCAGTTGGTATGGATCTTGTAAAGCGTTTGTCTTGATCGTTAATGAGTTAAAAATCCCAAAAGTGTATTCATTTATTGTATTTTACTTTGTTATATTCGGCTGGAATAATATTTGATTATTATAATTATGCCGATACATATATGAGCGCTTCAAAAAGCACTAATGTACCTTAAACAGAAGTTATATATTTCAAATAAAAATAAATGCAGATAAGGCAAAAGAATAATTTGTAAGGCGACAGAGCTTACGAACCGACGACATACGAAACCTTGGCGGAATACTCAGACGGAAATGTCCCAGAAGGAAACAACCAATAGGACTAACTAAATTTGTTTTACTTTGCAATATGTAATTAATCAGTTTTCAGAAGCCTGAAAGAAGAAGGATAAGGTAGTTCAGCCACAAAGGTAATACACGACAGTTCAACCGTCTTCGTCTGACGATGTTAACCAAATGCTCAAAAGCAGGGTGGCGCAGGGATGGCGACTTGCGCTTGGATTAATTTTAAATGATATTAGTTTTATGCTGTAACTACCACACTCTCTTCTCCTCTGCCATCTGAGCCCGCTGTCAAGACAGAGTCAAGAAGACCGGAGATGGAAGAGGGCACAGCTGACTGGCGCAGACGGGGCCCTTAGGCCCTAGCCCTCCCTAGGCGTGCTCAGTCCATGTTCGGCATTTGTTATGGGTCGCAAACCCGAATAACGCCTACTGTGCCCTGATGTGGCCCCAGGTGTTCGTCCAACGCATCTACAACAAAGCCCGCTTAGGGGACACACTAAATTAAAAAAACCTGTCTATACAACCGCAAACAAGAGGAAGTATACAGCACTCAAACTGGGTAATATTTGGGGTGCAAATATTGTGGGAATATTTTCATCGCTTTCAACTAATACCGGCTAGGCTATTCAATAAAAATTAAACGCCAGTCAGGTATAATTATTTGTTAAAATTAGAACAGCTAACAGCAAACAAATCGCAAAGTCATTTAGCCTTCTCTATATTCTCTTGGTGCAATCCTACTTCTGAGAGCAGAGTAGATGCACCTGCTGTCAAATCCACTGTCAGTAGACAGTCAGAGCATGTCGAATATTGGTTGTGGTCCCATGGTAATCTACTCAAAAAATAACAGAGTACGATAGAATCATCCAGGCGGGGTACGAAACTGAAAGGTGACCTAGGTTCGAGGTAAGTTGACCAACAATTTTACGAATGACACCAGTACATAATTCTCTGTCCTAATAAAAATTTGATTCGAGTTAAATTTTGAGCTTGGTCTTGAACTCTTGTGTTTTGCAGCACTAAACTAAAATGATATGATTATTGAAATGGAGTGAAGGTGTTATTGCAGGTTGTGCAAGATGAACGGTGCCCCTTCTCTTGCGATTGTTGACACTCCCTCTCCACAATGCTCTCAGCATTTCACTCTCCCTTGCAGGGGTCTTAACAGTATTTGTTCGTACTTTGAGCCCTTCAATCATCCCGCCCGGTTCCGTATAGGATGAGAAAGGAAAAGAATATTGGGAGTTGTGTATTCTGTACAGAAACTCAGTAGTGGTCTGCAGCCTCGACACGTGACAAGTACTGGGACTGTGCGGGTGTCTCCTTGGTAGTATGATGAGATTCCAGCAAAGCTCCGCCACGAACTTGCTCGAGAGCTGGCCAAAACGCTATCTAATTTTGTGCCATAAATCGTTCGATACTGGAATTTTTCCGACAGACTAGACAACATTAACGCGTTCCATTCGAATTCGGTTTAAAATGTTCGACCTCCGAGGAATTTACTCCTTTCGAGATTTTAGTCTACTGGTCACTCTTGTTAAATTTTTTGTAAGCTTTTGATTATATTTGACATACTTTTCCTCCTCATTAGACTACTACAGGATAGCAGTGGAAACGTCTGATATCCTCCTCTTGTGTACTTATCACCAGCACCTCCAAGATATCTTCTAGTCTACAGGATGCTGAGTCATTTCGATATTTTATTCATGAAGTTGCTCCCGTTAAAACCTTCGTCCCATATTTTTAACACCCTTTATCGTTTTTGCGATCTATCATGGAAGTCAAAAATATGCTCTTCTGGAATCGTACAAAATACTTGAACCACCGAGGCTCGAACCAGGGTATCAGAGTTAGTTAAACGACATTGATACCACTGAGCTATCACCGCACGACGACCTTGCTGATTTTAATTTAAATGATGGAATAAACACTAGCCATGCGAGCCGAGGGAACGGTTGAAAATGAGGTTTCTAAGGAGAGAATTGGCAGAAGGGAGAAATGGCTGAAAATCAAAGACAGTCAAGTAGTCCAGATCAAGTCTATCCTGTGGCCAACACATGTAAAAATTAAGTCTAGGTGTCCCTGACGAATCGATTGTTCGAAGTCCCTCTCCGCAACACTACAAAGCTTGTTCAAAAAGCTAGACGAATTTATAAACCTAGTGATTGACACTTAGCCAGATATTATGACTTTCACTGAAACGTTGCTGACTGCAGACATTACTGATTCCGAAATATCAATTAGAGGATATCAGCACTTCAGGAGAGATAGATCAAGTCGAGGAGGATGAGCCAGAGTTTATGTCACTCGCAAGCTGACCGCTATGGCTGACATACGTATTCCAATACGCGATGTTGAACTCTTAAGCATTACTGTATCTGCTAAGTATTCTAGACCACTGACGATATCGGTTGGGTACCATTCACCTTAGCAGACTTCCGATCAGGATCTCATTCTCATAACTGAACTCTACAAAGCCAGTGAGAAGAAAGATGTCCTCATTGTTTGGGATTAAAACACTCCTAGTATTGGCTGGAAAACATGGACTGCGCAGGGCATGCCAGATAACGTCAACCACCAAACTACTACAATGGGCGACAGACAAACCTCTCTGTCAGAATATCAACTTTTGAACACGGGCGAGAGAAGGACAACAGTCAAACTTTCTTGACTTGATTTTTACTTGAGATAAAGAGAATCAGCTTGACGTACAGGATCGAACGCCATTAGAGTCAAGCGATCACATTAAGCTGTACTTCGAGAAATCCCTGTTTTCCAACACAAAGTTGCTTGATACTTTGGAAAGAAACATTTGAATGGGGACTACTCACTTATGAGACGACAAATATCAGAGATATCCTGGGAAACAGAACTACATGGTGGAACCAATAACGACTGGAAGACTTTTAGCTCAGGAGAAAGACAACCACAAACTGCCCAAAGTGGGTTAATTCAAACTTGCAGGCCTTTTTCAAAAAATATATCACTTCTGATGCGTTACAGAAAAACCGGCTCCCATGTTCACTAATGGGAATATAAGCAGCAACGCACCGTTTGTAAAAGTGAGGCTACTAAGCTGTGATGAAAATTTCAAGCTGAACATACTGCGAAAATCGTTTTTAACACCTGAGAGCGTACAAATAGAACTCAGGAAAGGATTCCTGCCCTAACGTCTGAAGACGTAAAGCTGAAGACCAACTACCAGGTTACAGCATCCCTTCTTTCCAAATTCTTTCAGACCGTCTTCACCTGACAACCTAATACTTTTGCTGCTGTTTCACCCGTTTGTCAACCAATTTTTACCCCTCCTTTCCCTTCCTCCTCCAACTCCTCCTCATCCACAACAAAGGACTTAGACCAAGACTTTTTTAACCGACCATAGTTAGAACCGAATGACTCCGTAAAAAGCCTGCCATGTCACCTGGGCTGGATATAATTCCTACATTAGCACTTAGATTACTTGCTGACGAACTGTGTGAACCACTGTCTATCATATTCCGAAAGTCCTTTGAAGAAAGCAAGCAGCCGGAAGAATGGAAGTGTGCATTCCGCACCCCCATCTATTTCCAATAGCTCGCACAGTTAAGTATCGTTGATTCTTTTCGGTAAACGCCATAGCCATATGGAATAAACTACCCCAGAATTTAACAATCCCATGAATTTATTCTTTGTTTAAGGGAACTATTACTAGTTTTTTGCATTCCAGAACAGTTTCCAAGAATTCTGGGTGTCGACACGGTAGAATCTTTTTTCCAGTTCAACGGAGTGCGTGGCATCTGAACCCGATCCCAGGTTTTACCTTGAGGGCTATGGCACCATCCCTGCAGCCTGCACCCATTTGACTTCTTCGGCAGAGAGCGAGCAACCATCTCCGGATAAACTCCTGCCTAGGGGAGAATCGCAGTTCCTAAAAAAGACAGTAAGACTGCAAAAGAATGAGCTTGATTAGCCCTCCCCCGATCTGAACTGTTGTCATCCCACAGGCAGCTTTTTTTCTCATAAAAGGCATAAAAATGCAAACAACACTAATAATGATATATATCCAGGAGTGTTTTTAACTGCCAGCCTGATCCCCACTGAACATTTCATCTGATAATGCCTGTAAACCGGCATTAAATACAACTTTTACTTTCAATTATTATAAAGGAGGTTCAAGACTGGACTTGGAAAATAACTGCCCTGTCAGTTTAACTTGCATAGCGTATTAAATAATATTGCGTATTAGCAAGAGGCATTTAATGCAATATCTGTAAAACAACCATATTGGGCGCGATGTACAACACGGCTTACATCCAGGACGATCCTGTCTCACGAGTGCTCTTCATTCGCACGAGAAATGGACAAAGGCCACAAAGACGCGTCGTTTGAAATTGGTTTCGAATTTCAAATTCTGCGAGCCTACGAGTCTTTAGTCTCTACTTCAGTGTAGAAGACACGCTGCTGTGAAATTATTAAAGAACCTGTCTTTATATTCCCCAGAGTTCGTAACTTGCGACTGAACGCTCCGATCCTTGCTTATTTCTGAAACTCACGCCGGCTGTGTGCTCCCTGCAATTGCTTTCAATCGCGGAAGGGAATCAAACTAAAGGTTGAGTCCTTACATTTTAATATTATTATTGTCTTTTTATCCATACGGACTGTATGTTAAATTTGTGGTGATTCTAACATCAATTTCATTTGCTCTGTATCCTCCATAAGTATGCGAAACTCAAGTTCCTTAAGTTTATTGTCACAAAAATTGGTCCACGACCTAGTTTTGAATATGCACCACAAAATTGCTTAGGACCGTCTATCGGCGCCTCTAACCACTCGGCCATATTGGCAGGGGATCTTGTTAAGCAAGTTAATGGACAAGCAGAAAATAATTGTAACTATCGTTATCCTGCTATTTGTTCACCTCCCGCTAAACGGGTAAAGTTTATTAAGCTTAACTAATGAAGCTTACGAAGACGAAACTTGTATGGGGTGTTTCAGCCTCCAGCAGACATTCTCAGGGATGGAGCAGAAAATAAGCAATTAAGAAGAAATAGATAACTTAAAAATCTTTATCTTGCCCACCTGTTAAAAAAGCTCCTGTCCGTAATAAACCTACCACAAAGCAAAATTCGTATGCATATATAGCCTCTTCAAGCTTACATACTACTCACATTAAACATATCGCGATTGCCGAACCCGGTAAACCAGAGGAATTTTCGCTACTTCCGAAGGGAGCCCCATCTAGTCCTTGCTCCACTCAACCAGTACTTAGTTTGGGTAGCATCAGCACTAATCTGGCTTTACCGCCCATCGCTACATCGCTGGTAGACGTTGCACCAACATGCGATGTTGAAGAGGTTGGCGAGTTTGTAAAGCCAAAGAGAAAAGGTCTAAGAAGAACAACTCGTTCAGGGATTTGGCTCCAGCCTGCCCAACACCCGGTTCATCTGGACTTATCGGGCCAAGTGAACTGGTTACCAGTACTCACTCAGCTGAAAGATCTGAGTTGCAAACGGGCCCTCGATTGAGTCGAAAACATAATGTAGTCATTAAAGGGGTCCTGAGTCAGCTTCAATTATTCCAAAGGAGCGAATTAAAAATGAATTGGATCTCCTTCAATTTTATGCAAAAATGATGCTAACGGATGGCGAGTCCATCCACATTCTCAAGCCATATAGAATAGGGAAGGCTCCGTCAGCACCCGAAACAAATTCTCGACCAAGACCTCTTAAAATTATCTTGGAAAACGAAGCACAGGCACAGCTCCTGCTACAGAGAAAAGCAACCCTACGAGGCCTACATTCTAAAGTTTTTTCAACTGGAATACGGTCTGAAAGAGCAAATGAAAATGGGACAGTTAATAATAGAACTGGAAACATGAAGGGCCAATGAAGAGGCACATCTCCAAATAAGAAACGGACAAATAGTTCAAGTGAAAGAGGATTTCTTTGGCCTAAGGCAGTCCTTCTGATAGCCTAACTGTCCCTTTTCAGAAACCAAAAAACGTGCCCGCTTAAATTATTCGTCTTAAATGCCAGATCTCTGCTTAGTAAGATGCCTTTGCTCCATACTCTGGTTTTCATCCACCACCCTGACTTTGTAATAATTACAGAGACATGGGCAACACCCTGTGTATCCGACTCTGAACTCAGTATTCTAGGGTATGATTATATTCGTAACGATCGACACGAGGGCCGTGGCGGAGGAAGCTGCATCTTTATTAAGCAGCCACTTACTTATCTGCCGTTGGATTATCGACAATTTACCGCAGTAGAAGAGAGCTGTTGGCTCCGAGTAGTTCTAAAAGATAACTACTCTTTACTCGTTGGTTGTGTCTATCGCCTCCCAAACGCAAGCGAGGATTACGATCTTCGTCTCTCACAGGCATTTCATGCCGCAGTTGACCTAAATCTGAAGTACTGCTTGATTTCAGGTGACTTCAATCTTCCTGAAGTTCATTGGTTTCCACCTTCCGGTCCTGCAAAGTTCGAAAACTTGCTTGAGGCCATAGATACTGGCATGTGGGAACAGGTAGTTGATTTTCCCACCCGAGGATCAAACATACTTGATCTCATTTTCTGCAGAGGTTGTCAGCCATTGTCAGTTTCACCCTTAGACCCATTTGGGAGTTCAGACCATGCTTTAGTTCTTTCTTTACTAGAAATCGAGGCTGATGAAACTTTTTCTAAAAAATATCGTTTTTTCCATGATTTCTGATCAGCGAATATGGGGGAATTACTAACACATATTAATTCCCACGATTGGACTAACATCTTTCGATGTTTGGATGTGAATGTTTGTACTGTTACATTCTACCAAATTCTAGGTCCACTCATTTCTCGTTTTGTTCCCCGTAAGAAAATAATTAGTCAAGGTGGAAGTCTACCTCCCCTTATCTTTCCGCCGTAGACTGCGTAGACTCTCGCGTCGTTTTCATCTACTTAATGACACTTCCGTCTTGCCCTTGATCCAATAAATCTTTGAAAAGGCTAAGAGGCTCTCTGTTGAAAAACGACTAGCTGAAGAGGTGAACTTTGCTGAAAACCCTTCGTTAAATTTTGCAAAACTCTTTTCGTGCACATTAAAAGCGCAGAGAAAAACTCAGTACCCTGTACTTCGAGACGCTTTTGAAACCCTATAGCTGACTCTAAGTTGACGGCTGATAGCTTCAGTGCGTTCTTGTCTAGAACGTTTAGTGAACATTCGGTCGCCCCCTTTCCAAACATCTGGGTTTGGAACGGTAAGTCCTCGAAAACATAACCTTTACCCTCTGGGACGTGACCGTAGCCATTCGGCGTTCTCGTCAATCTTACAGTCCTGAACCAGATGGCGTTCCGGTCAGCGTTCTAAAGGCGGATGCAAATGATATAATTCCGTCACTTCTGTATAAGATATTTAATCTTGATCTTGAAAGTGAATCCCTCCCCTATTTAATAGAAGGAATTGCACATTCTGCCTATACCCAAACACGGCCTAACTACGCCATTCGATGACGTTAGGCCAATAAATACACTGCCAGCAGCCTCGAAGATCTTAGAAACCTTGATCAAAGACAAGCTGATGCATCAACTAACAGAGAATAACCTACTTAATGCGGCTCAGCATGGGTTTCTCGAAAAAAGTCTTGTGACACCTGCCAGCTCTCTTACTTTGATCATGTGCTACAATCTAGAGATACTGTTTTTGCAATTTACACCGTTTATTTCGACTTCACGAAGGCTTTTGATCGTGTTGACCATATCTCCTCCTGCTGAAACTTACCTCCTTCGGCATAGGTAACAAGATTCTGAACTTAATATCCTCCTAGTTGAATGCTCGCGCACAGCGCGTTGCAATTTTCGATGTTATCTTTAACTTCACGCACGTGAGGAGTGGAGTTATTCAGGGTAGCGTACTCGCCCCGCTTCTTTTTAGCCTTTTTGTGAACGATGTTCCTGATTTTTTTTCAGTTTGGTAGGCCCTTTATGTACGCTGACGATTTAAAAGTTGCCTATCAATATAAACCGGGTGATCGCCAAATCGTGCCTGAGCTCTTAAAAAAGGATCGTCAAGCATTCACTCAGTGGTGTTGCACATGGCGCCTTTCGCTTTCTTTGCACAAGTGCCCCGTTATGGTTAGTGGTGACAACCATCAGCCTCATCTAAGCATAGATGGTCATGACCTAAATGTGCCCAGGTTTATAAAGGATCTAGGCATATCATATTCTAGTAGTTTTAAGCTTTCAGAGCACTGCACCCGGACTATTTTTACTGTTAAAACTTTTAAACCGTTTTACCTTTAACCCCCTATACATCCCTGAGGCAGCTCGGCCACTCTCATCGCACCAATCATAGAAATGTATTCTTATTTCTTCCTTTGGCACGCACCGTAAGATACCGTCAGTTTTTTTTCGGTAAACGCTATAGCAATTTGGAAAAAACTACTCAGAAGTATTAAAATGCAGCAAAACTATCCTTGGCTTACGAGAGCTTTCACTATTTTTCTACATTCTGGACACTTTCCACGAATTTAATGTGCTGATTCTCTAGAAGCTCTCTTCCGTTATGATTGCGTCCACGGACTCTGAATCCGGTCCCAGACTTCATGCTGAAGGCAATATTGCTGGCTCTGCAGTCCGTAATCGGGCTATTCCTCAGTCGACAGCAAGTAACCGTTTGCCGGCATACCTGCCGCTAATACAGAATACCAGATCCATAACAATGAAAGGAGAAGTACCAAACCATGCACCTGTGTCAATACTCCCCTGTCCTGAACTTCAATCCGATCAATAAGCCGCAGTTTTTTTCTCATAAAAACACTATAAAGAACGATCAGGAGTTTTTTTCACTCTCAGCTCGAACCCCTACTGTATATCCCTTTTTACCTTGCTGTAAACTGGCAATAAATAAATAAGGGTTATCCAGTAGATGTCGTATTTTTTATCTTCAGGAAGGCTTCTTTTACAGAAGATTCGGGACGTAAGAATTCAAGGAAAACTTTTCGATTAGATCAAGATTTTCTTGTTTTTCAGCGTAGATTGAGTTGTTGTTGGAAACTCTAGCCCGAAATTGGCAAAAAGTATAAAGTGGTGTTCCACAGGGTTCATTTTTCGGACCCGCTACTCTTCGTTATCTACGTTAACAACTGTCTCAATGACGTAGATTGTTAAGCTGTCATATTTTCAGATGACATAAAAATACGGACTGAAGTCAGCTGTCGGTGACGACGCAAAAGGTTACGATCGAATAGCGACAAACTACGTGCCTGGTCAGTCAGGTGGCTTCTTAAGTTTTATGTATCCAAGTGTGGGATCCGACACATAAACGCCGGTCGAAATGTATCTCGGAAACACCAGTATTTTATTAATGGCACTGCATTAAAAGAGGTGGAAACACACAACGATCTGGGCATGTGGACAACTGCGAATTTTGTGCCCTCAGAACACTGAAAGAAAGCATTTTAGAAGGTAACGTGTACACTGCATTGGATCAGACGTCCGTTAAAATCCCCCTCCCTTATCTCTTCGGAAAAGCCTTTGGCATCTTCGTGAGACCACATATAGATTATGGAATACCAGCCTGGATATAAAAATCTGAAAATTTAGCCACAATGCTGCCGATGGAGACAATTTCCAAGATAATGTTCGTCGATTGGACGAGTGGTCCCGCAGCTGGCTCTTCTCCTTCAACTCAAACAAATGCGCACTAATACGTCTGGGAAATCGAAATATGTCACTGATATGCCACCTTACTATTTGAACGGTATGCCACTCCAAGAAGCAGAAACACGTAAGGATCTCAGCGTATGGATCACAAACAACCCGAAGCCTTCTACGCAATGTTGCAAGGCAGCTAAATCCGCCAATTCAATGGTGTACGTTACCAAGCGGGTATTTAAAGTTATCGATGAAGACTGCTTTTCTTAAGTCTTTTGTACTTTTGCAGGGCCACATCTTGAATATGTGATCCAGACCTGGTGACCGTGTACCCAGCAAGATTACAACATGTTCGAAAGGGTGCAGTGGTGCGCCACAAAATAAGTAAGAGATCAAAGTGAGCTGCCATATGGGATACGCATACATAACCTCAAGCTCTATCCTCTGACCTATAGGCAGTTGTACGGAGACTTGATAACAACCTTCCGTATCGTGCGTAGCTTGCATTGTATCCACCTGTGTGAGGACTTGTTCCAAATTGCCACTACGACGAACCTCCGAGGGCATTTATTCAAACTGCGTGTATCCCAGGGAAGATTGGATGTGCGGAAGTATCTTTCATCCAACCGGGTCGTGAAACCGTGGAATAACCTACCTGAGGCGATTTTAATATCCCAGTCTGTGGAGGCATTCAAACATCGGCTTAAAATACATATGTTGCAGCACCATGAGTACTATATCACTAATCAACCTTAAAAATACAAATTTACTACGTAACTCTGCCAACATTCAATTGACTGTAACTTCTTTGCATTGCTTCTAATTCTTGCGATTTTTATGTGAGAAATAGAGAATTCAAATGCGTAAGCCTATTTCCCTCAAATACACTGAACTTAAATAAATTTACTGAAATGATGTGGATGTGAGGGACCAACATGTCCTATTAGAGTGAGTCACTGGCCGCTTGATCAATTGATCGGTAAATATCATTTTGTAGGTGCCTTTGATTGGCGTGGTTTTCCCAAAGGCTGTGTGCGTTCGGTCCGGCAGCTCAAAGTGTCGTCACGTGACCTCGTGCATGGCGTTGGCGCCAAGGTGGAAGGGCTACACACTTCCATGACACTTCACCGCATTTTCTGACTACGATGCACTCCTAGCTGCTTGTTCAGCTAAGATTTCGGTGTCACATGTCCATCCATACCAATCGTCGAATGCTGTAACAAATTATGTTTTCTTACGTGTCTACTGTTGTTATATATCTCGACGTTTTCCTATTGATATTGAATTTCATAGATCTAACTTTTTCGTACCCTCCGTCTGAATTTATGCAATGGCCTATTTATCCATGGGTTTCCCTGTGTAAAGCTATGCAATTTGCACCATATTGTTCCAGCTGGGCCTACCTCAACATTCTCGGTCACTGCAATTTCGGGCTTGCCCGAAATTTCTGTACTGTTATTGGTCAACTCACCAAATAGAGCTCAATGTGAGCCTTAAGTTTGCTCGATGTAGAGGTCGAGTTTTTTTCGAGCGCGCACGCAAATTTGGTTTGAAATTTTCTGCTTTCGGGGGATTAACGTTTAACGGAACATATGTCCGCCTGACGTATTGAGAATTTGATTATTCATCACAACAAAACCATCTTTACATTTCTACACCAGGATTAGCTTGACGAACACCAACCTTTTGTCTATGTATTAGTGTAGATGGTGTGCGCTGATGTGGCTTAGCCTCCGGTTGTTTACTGCAGGTTGTCATGGAGGCGCATGTGTCCTAATATACACATGCGGTGTGTTAATGTGCGGGATCAGTAAAGGCAGTGGAGACGGGCACGGTGACTGTATGTCGGAGCCCCAGGCACTGGTTCACCAGCCTCCGTGCGATGGATTCGCAGGTGACCGACCAGGCCAATGCGTGAGTTGAAGTTGTGGACGCAGTGAAATTGGTAGAGGCTGGGGGGATGTCATTCATGGTAGTGCGGGTGGCAGTGGCGATAAGAATGGCAGGAGCGGAGGGTGTGCACGATGTATCGGTGTTGTCGGTATTGTGGTAAATTTTGCTGTCATGGATGTGCATGTGACCGAAATGGACCATGCGATGAGTGAATGCGCGAGGACAGTGAGGGCAGTGGAGGTGGCAAGCTCTGCTGTGTGTTGGTTCTCATGGCACTGGTTCACTAGTCTCTGTACGATGGATTCGCAAGTGACAGACCAGGCCGATGTGTGAGGTGAATGTGCGGTCGCATTTAGGACAGTTAAGGAGAGAGTCCCCATCGCTGGTGGTGGTGGTGGTGGTGGTGGTGGTGGTGGTAATGAAGGCGAAGGCAGTGGTGGTTGCGGTGGTGGGGATAACAGGCGATGAGTATTGGGATGTGGTCTCTATGATGGTGGGGGTAATGGAATTGATGCCAGGTGTGAGGATGGGGGAGTCTGAAGGAGGGTTGGCAGAATTTGACGTAGAAATTGGAATTGTCTGATTGTTGGTGCATTGCGTCCAAAGATGTCCAACCAGGCCGATTCGCACGCGGAAGATGCGTTGACAGCGCGGCCATGTTGGCAGGGCCTGGGCGTTGGCAGTGTTGGTCCGGGGCGCTGGTGACTTTCCTGCAGCGGCGGCGATCCGGTTGGTCTCATAGATTGCTGAACCAGTCTTCACGGATCTTCTTCATGCCGGTCTATCCTGCGCGAGGTCCTTTCAGGGCGCCGGGTTGATTTTCAGTTGTTTCAGCGATTTCTTCAAAGTGTCCTTGTTGCGTCGTTTTTGACCTCCCTATCAGCGAGCACACATAGCGACATCTCCGTAGAAAAATCGTTTGGGTAGTCTCTCGTCGTCCATTCTCACCAGATGGCCGCTCCATCGCAGTTGCACTTGCCTCAGCGTGGCGTGGATGCTGAGGATTCCGGTCCGCACCAGGACTTCCGTGTCCGGGATCCTGTCTTGCCATCTCAGCTTCAGAATTCTGTGGAGGCAGCTGAGATGGAAGTGATTCAGCTTCCTGGCTTGGTTTGAGTAGACGGTCCAGGTCTCCGCTCTGTAAAGGTGCGTCGTCAAGACGATGACCTTGTACATCTTCAGTTTTGTGTTCAGGTGAATACCGTGGCGATTTCACACGTAGGCCTGCAGCCGGCCGAAGGCCTGACTAGCTTTGGAGATCCGTTGGGCAACCTCGTCATCGATTCTCGTGTTGCGTGACAGCGTGCTTCATATATAAGCGAAGTTTTTCCCGTTTTTGAGTTGAGTGCCATCGTCATTGATTCGGGGAACATTAAATTCCGCGCTGAGTGGCGGCTGGTGCATGACAACCGTTTTGGCTGTACTGATTTTTAATCCAAAATCGGTGTAGTCTGCAGCGAAGAGGTCCATAATCCTTTGCATGTCCTCCTCCGTCACGGTGTTAAGGGCGCAATCGTCCGCGAAAGAGCAAGTCATGGACTGTAGTCGTAGGCACGCGCGTTGAAGCCTGCATACGCCGACTGTTGAGAAAATTCCCGTCAGTTCTGTAGGCGATGCGGATCCCAGACTGCTCATTACGGTAGGCGTCCATCAGCATAGCCGAGAACATGAGACGAAGCCGGGTGGGAGCCAATACGCAGCCCTGTTTCACTCAGTTGGTCACTGCGAATGCTTCGGATACCGCCCCGGTGTCAGTGACGTGCTCTGTCATCCCGTCATGAAGCTGACGCACCATGTGCATGAACCGCTCAGGACAGCAAAATTTCTGCATGACTTTCCACAGTCCGTCACAATTCACCGTGTCAAAGGCTTTCGTCAGATCCACGAAGGAAGTGTAAAGGTGAGTTCGCATCTCCTGGCACTTCTTTTGTAACTGGCGGGCGGCAAAGATTATATCGGATGTTCCGCAGTTTAAGCGGAAGCGACATTGGCTTCCGGGAGCAGGCCCTGCTCTAGGTGACCGTTTAGACGATTAAGGAGGATACGGGCGAAGATCTTCCCGGCGATGTTGAGCAACGATATGCCTCTGTGATTATCACAAAGTTGCCAGTTCCCCTTCTGTTTGTAGAGATAGACGATGGTCGCGTCTTTGAAATCCTTAGGAACTTGTCCTTGACGCCACATCTCCTGGAAGAGTGTTGTGAGTTCTACCATCAGCTGGGGCCCACCGTGCTTGTAGACTTCCGGTGGGATTGCGTCGGATCCCGGTGCTTTACCGCTGGAAATCTGCTGCATGGCCCGGGTGGTTTCTGGTAGGGAAGGTGGCAGATCCAGGTCACTGTTCGTGTCCACTTGTGGGAGCCGGTTAATGGCAGCATCGGAGATAGCTGATGAGCAATTAAGGACATTTCTCGAAGTGCTCGGCCCAGCGCTTCAGAATTTGCGATTTCTCTGTCAGCAGTATTGTGCCGTCAGAGCTGAGCAGTTGTGCGGTCCCCTTGACACACGGGCCGAAGATGGCCTTGATGGCTTTGAAAAAGTTTCTCATTTCATTGCGGTCCGCACACCCCTGGATTTTCTCAGCCCTTCGGATCATCCAGGCGTCCTGCATCTCCCGCAGCCGTTGCTGTACATGGAGCCGGCATCTGAAGAAGGCTGCTTTAGTGGCGTCAGTCCGAAGGTTAATATAGGCTTTGTGTAGTCCATTCTTCTCCGCGAGCTAGTTGCTGATGTCGGCGTCATTATCGTCAAACCAGTCTTGGTTTTGACGGCGTGCGCGTCCGAGGACTTCGAGGGCGGTGGACTGGATGACATTTCGCAATTGACACCATCACGTCTCCACGGTAGCGTTTTCATCTGGAGTATGCAGGTCCTCCAGTTTCTCGGTTTATTTGGTTGCTGAAATCAAAACAGTGAGCAGGCAAAGTTGATAAAAGAGTATTTAACTTACCTGGTGGCCTCTTACCTTGGCGCCTTCGTCGGGGTTGCAGTCGGAGCGTCATCTGGGAGATGACGTGGCAGTGATCTGTCCAACCATCGGCATCGTGAATCGCCTCGGTTACCAGCACGTCTTGTTGATCTCACCTCCACACGAGAACATAGTCCAGCAGATGCCAGTGCCGCGACCAACGGTGCATCCACGTGGCCTTCTCCCCGGTCGGAAGGCGGAAGAAGGTGTTGGTCAGCAGGAGACGGTGTTCCACACACGTGCGCAGAAGAAGAAGGCCATTATCGTTGCAGCTACCGAGACCGTGGGGACCCAGCACTCCCTGCCAGGCAGCGTGGTCCGTCCCGACGCGGGCTTTGAAGTCATCAAGGACAATTAACTTGTCCACTTTCGACACAGTCGCCAGCAGGGCGTGCAGGTCCTCGTAGAATTCGTCCTTCGCCGCATCAGAGCTCGTCATTGGGGGAGCGTAGGCGCTGAGGATGGTGGTGAACTGGTCTCCCCGAAGAGGCAGGTGGAGGCTCATCAGGCGATCATTGATACCGTGCGGTAGATAGGACAGACGTCCCACGATGTCGTTCACGGATGGCAAAGGCAACACCAGTGTCACGTCGCTCTGCCTTTGGCCGTCCACTCCAGAAGAAGATGTAGCCGGCACCCATCTCCTCCAACTGACCCTGCTCAGAGAATTGAGTCTCGCTGAGAGTAGCAATGTCCACCTTGTAGCGCGCCAGTTCCCGAGCGACTAGCGCCGTCCTCCATTCCGGCCGTTTCTCCTATAATAGTCTAAAAGGGAACGAAAATTTCAGGCTGCTAGTGTGAGTGGACTCACCCGAGCAGCCTGGAGGGTATGGTGAGGGGGTTGGTACATGGGGTATTGTTGTTTGTTTGAGTTTTACGACCGCGTATTTTGCGATCTGTGAGCCGTTGCTGGCTGCAGAAGACGTGATAACCAGCATTTTTTAGGGCACCTTTTCTAGGCCCTTCCTCCGCGAGGAGGCAAGCAGTGCTGTCCCTATATTGGGCTGCTCGGACATCCCAGACGGCTGCCGAACTCCACTATGGGTCACGGTTTTGTTTTAGTGGGAGAATGACCCAAGTTAGCCTGGGCCGCCTACGGGGTTGCTGTCACTCCCACCGTAGGACTTTTTGAGATGGGGAAGGTGGGAAGTTCGGAAATTAGACGTACCGGGTGTGGAAGCACACACAACACCGGAGACCCTCACCTTGGTTAGCTCGCCGGTCATGACGGTTGCCCGGGATGTGGCCGCTGGGAAGAACCCAACTTCGAGGAGCCACAGGTGAGAGTTGGGTACCAGTAAGAGGCGGCCACAGGAGCATTCACCACCTGTACGAGACAAATGGAGTGACTTAATGCTATCTGTGTTGTGCTACCCCTAACTAGTACCCCTACACCCCAATTTACTCAATAATGGTAGTCGGATAATCGCCTTTGGAGCTCTGAAAAATGCTTGCTTCTGTCCGGTATTGAACCAGGGCCAGCAAACGGCATAACAAGTGTCGTTACTCTATACCGAGGCAAAAAAGCTGGGCCCAACCACAAGCCGTGGACACCTGCACCTATTTGGGCAGTAACCTCTTTTTGAGGTCGCCCAGCGGATCTTAAAGCCAGCCAAGCCTTTGGTCGTCTACACAACATCGTCTGAAATTGACACGGTCTCCACCTCAGCACCAAACGAATTTTCTATGTAGATGTCGACAAGGGAGTCAATTTGTGACGCTAAAAAGACACTGAAAACTCATCTGAAGCAAATGCAGATCAGCCTGGCAAACTAGGAGGACCTCGCCTTGAACTAACTGGCTGGTGGGAAGTCAGTGAAGACAGGAGCATCAATCTAGGAAGCAAACCAGATCGGCGCTGCCAAGGACAAAGGGTGAGATACAAGTTACAAGCGCCCTAGATCAACAGCGTCAATGCGCAAGCCCTCCCAACATGCCTACACTACCAACGCAACTTCCGCGCGTGAATTGACCTGATCGGACACATTTATATGCAATACAACAACAATCTGACACCACCAATTTCTACGCCAGCAAAAATCCCTTCTGCCAACCCTGTTTCGAACACCACAATAACGAAAACTCTCACCACCAGTCACCACACTACCTTTATTCCGCCTTCCTAGACTACTGGTGCAATGCTGCCTCCTACAACCCGAGCGTTGATCACAGTGACGATCACCACTGGCACAACTTCGGCTACTCCAAACACCACTGAAGTGACCACCTCCGACTTAGAACCACCTACTACGACCATCACCATCGCCCCAATTGCCAGTGATAGGGACAGTGTTCTAAATTTTATTATTTGCAATCGCACATTCAGCTCACGCATAGACCTGTTCGGTAAATTGCGAATCAATGGCACGCAAACTGATGAACCAGTGCACCAATAACAGCAGGGATCGGTGCATCCACTTCCCTCACTGCCTTTGCGCATTCACTCACCACATTGGTCTACTCGGTCCCATGCGCACATATGACAACGGAACTAACCGCAATGTTGGCAGCCCCGATATCCCACGCACATCCTCCACTCATGGCATTCCCACCAGCTTCGCCATCACTACTACTATTACTACTACTACTACTACTACTACTACTACTACTACTACTACTACTACTACTACTACTACTACTTCTACTACTACTACTACTACTACTACTACTACTACTACTACTACTACTACTACTACTACTACTACTACTACTACTACTACAGACGACAACCAGCCAGCTCCTCCTCCACCTCCCGGTGGTTTACCGCAGATTATCGTGGAGGAGCATGTGACTCAATAGGCGGGAGCAGTGAGAGCAGTGGAGGTGCGTGTGGAGTCCAAGGCACGGGTTCTTCAGTGTCTGTGCGATGGATTCGCAGGTTAACAACCAGGCCGATGCGTGAGGTGAAGTTGTGGGTGCAGTGTGGGCAGGCGAAATCGGGAGGGGTTAGGGGGTTTTCGTTCATGTTAGTGGGGGTGGCAATGGCGGTGACATTTGCAGGAGCGGACGGTGTGCAAGTGGTATCAGTTTTGTCGACATTGGCGTGAATTCCGCGGTCATGGATACGCATGTGACTGAATAGGCCCATGCGGTGAGTGAATGCGCGAAGGCAGTGAGGGCAGTGTAGGCGGTGATCGCTGCTGTGGGTTGGGGCTCCAGACACTGGTTCACCAGTCTCTGTTTGACGGATTTGCAATTGACCGACCAGGCCGATGCGTGAGGTGAAGGTGCGGACGCAATGAGGACAGTTTACGACCGAGCTCTTATCACTGGTGGTGACGACGGGAGTAGTGGTGGTTGCAGCTATGGTAAATGTAACAGGTTTTGGGTATTTCAATGTGGTCGCTATGATGGCGGAAGTGAGGTAATTGGTGCTAGGAGTGTCCGCGGGGGTCCTATGGAGGGTTGGTAGAAGTGTACGCAGAAGATGGAGTTGTCAGATTGTTGTTGCATTGCATCCGAAGATGTCTGGTCAGGCCAATTCGCACGCGGAAGGTGCGTTGACAGTGCTGGCATGTTGGAAGGGCTTGTGCATTGGCTTTGTGAGTCCGGGTCGCTGGGGACTTTCGTGCAGCTCTTTTGGTCTTTGCGGCGTTAATTCTGTTGGCTTCATCTGCACTGTCCTGTCTGCACTGTCCTCTTTCAAGCCGGTCGGTTCCGGGCGATATCCTCCCAGGTTGCCGGGTTGATCTGCAGTTGCTTAAGGGAGGTCTTCAGAGTGTCCTTGTAGCGTCGTACTTGACCCCCATGTCGATGAAAACCCCTGGTGATAACTCCATAGAAGAGTCGTTTGGATAGTCGTTCGTCGTTCATCCTCACAAGGTGGCCGCTCCAGCGCAGTTGCAGTTGTTTCAGTTGAGCATTGATGCTGATAAGTCCTGTTTGTTCCAACACTTCCGTGTCCGGGATCCTGTCTTGTCATCTCAACTTTACTATTATGCGGAGGCAGGTGAGGTGGAAGTGGTTGAGATTCCGTGCCTGTTTTTGGTAGATCGTCCAAGTCTCCGCTCCATATAGCAGCGTTGACAAGATGACAGCTTTGTACATCTCGAGTTTGGTGCTAAAGTGGAGACCGTGACGATTCTAGACGACGTTCTGCATGCATCCGAAGTCGTGGCTGGCTTTGATGATCCGGTTGTTGGACCTCATCGTTGATTTTGGTGCTGAGTGAGAGGTTGTTGCCCAGGTAGGTGAAGCTATCCACGAATTTCAGTTGGGCGCCGTTGACATTGATGCGAGCAACGTTGTAGGTTGGAGGAGGTTGATGCATGACCACCGTTTTCTTCGTGTTGATGTATATATATATATATATATATATATATATATATATATATATATATATATATTAGTGTGTGCGGCTCACTGAGCTGCTTAAGGAACATGTATGTTCCGTTGTGCCCTGGAACTCGGACTAGAGCCCGCACAGGCGGTCGCATAGAGACGTGTAGCATATGTTGCAAATGTATATATATATATGGCACTTCGACCTTCGATTTGACGAGTTCCACCGAATGCTCCACACCAGGTGGTGCAGGGACGGTGACTTGCACGTGAATTAGTTTTAAGTGATAGTAGCCTTGCGCTGCAGCTACCGCACTCTCTCCTCCTCCCCACCTGAGCCCGGTGTCAAGACAGAGCCAAGAAAACCGCAGATGGGAGAGGGCGCAGGTGGTTGGCGCGGACGGAGCCGCCCCTGGGTGTACCACCACACCTGACTTGGATCCCTCGGAGTGGGAGTGCCATAAAGGCCACATTAAGAAGGGGCCATTGCAGCCTGACTCTCAGTCCGCCAGTCAGCCACTCCACACAAAACACACATTGGGCTGACCACGCGGTCCGAGTTATCCCGTCAGTTGGCAACCTTCCAAGCCACGGCTTTTAGCGCACCGTGATAGTTTTAAGCGCGTCAGATTGTTTATAGTGAGGAACATGCGCTGAGCTGTCGACCTCACTCTCTCCCCAACCCCCACTATCAGACACTGTCCGAGCCGGTCAGTTGCCTGATGTGTGAGTGGGCGCATTGGCTGACGGATCGGCGTACCCGTGTTCGCGCGCCACAGCACGACCTGGCCCCCATGACGCACACACCAGGATTCACAAACTCAGGGGATATGGAGCAGCCATCGCCGTCTGACTCCCAGTCCACTGGTCAGCCACTCGACACACATAGCACAACACTGAGCCGACGGCGTGGTCTGGTGGAATTGTCAGATTGGCAGACATCCCAGCCACGGTTTCTAGGAAACAATGATATACTCTGGTAAATGTTGATTGTGAGGGTGTTGTCGATGTATTGGTGTAGGTAGTGTGCGCTGATGTAGCTTAGCCTCCGGTGGTTTACCGGAGGTTGTCGTGGAGGTGCATGTGTCCTAATAGGCCCATGCGGTGTGTAAATGTACGGAGCAGTGAGGGCAGTGAAGGTGGGTACGTCGACTGTATGTCGGAGCCCCAGGCACTGGTTCACCAGCCTCCGTGCGATGGATTCGCAGGTGACCGACCAGGCCAATGCGTGAGGTGAAGTTGCGGGCGCAGTGTGGGCAGGAGAAATCGGTAGAGGCCTGGGCGATGTCATTCATGGTAGTGGGAGTGGCAGGGGCGCTAAGAATGGCAGGAGCGGAGGGTGTGCATGGTGTATCGGTGTTGTCAGCATTGGGGTGAATTCTGCTGTCATGGATGCACATGTGACCGAATAGGCCCATGCGAGGAGTGAATGCGCGAGGACAGTGAGGGCAGTGGAGGCGACGATCTCTGCTCTGTACGATGTATTCGCAAGTGACCGACCAGGCCGATGCGTGAGGTGAATGTGCGGTCGCATTGAGTACAGCTTACGAGAGATTCCCCATCGCTGATGGTGGTTGTAGTGAAGGCGAAGTCGGTAGTGGGGGAAACAGGTGATGAGTAGATGGATGTGGTCTCTATGATGGTGGGAGTAATGGAATTGATGCCAGGAGTGAGGGTGGGGGAGTCAGAAAGAGGGTTGGCAGAATTTGATGTAGAAATCGGAATTGTCGGATTGTTGGTGCATTGCGTCCGAAGATGTCCAACCAGGCCGATTCGCGCGCGGAAGATGCATTGACAGCGCGGGCATGTTGGCAGGGCCTGGTTATGAAACCGAAAGCCCCCCTTCCACGAGGTGAGACGTCAAACATCATCTACCGGATCCAATGTGACTCCTGTGAAGTTAACTACGTCGGAGGGACAGGGAAGCGGTTGAAGACCCGTGTTACCGAACACGTGCGGGCAGTGAGGATAATGGACCCATTGTCCCTGGTGGCGGAACACTGTGCAAACTCTGGGCACACGTTCGCCTTCCAAAACGCCAAAATCCTGGGTCGAGGAAATGACCGCGTAACCAGGGAAACAATCGAAGCCTGGCACACGGAGCACACGTCGATCAACCGCTGTGTCGCCCTTCCGGCAGCCTACCAGGCCCTCCGGGCGCAGCTCATCGAACGTAAGAGCAAACACAGAATTAGGCCAAACGTGAATTCCACCGCGGTAGAACCTAGGACAGATATGCACCTAACCACGCAACAATTCGGGGCCGACGAAGGCGCAGTCATGATTACCGCCGCATCAATTACTACCCCGACAGACGAGGAGACATGCACTCAGGACACAAACATGACTATCGACCCAGGGCGCCAATTAAGGTCGATGCGGACCCAGACAATGGCCGCCCCCCCTCAACGAGAGACATGTCAACTGACAGCGATTTCCTCCTCCCCCCCTTCTTCACCCCAGTGGCTACAGAGATGATTCCTGGGTGTATGCCAGTAAAGAACACCAAAGCCAACTAAGGACTCCCCCACCCCGTCCTCCTATAGTGCACACTGTTAAGGTAAACCCGTACAATCAACCCTGGTTTACAAACTGGCTATCACCCCCTATAAATACTGTGAGACGCGGTACGATACTCGCCTCCGACGATGGAAGCTTGTATGCTTTTGAAACGTCAGGACAATACTCCTATAGTCCCTGACATCGCCTTTTCTTCTCATATATATATATATATATATATATATATGTAATATATATGATAATGTGGAACCGTCAAAGACAAGGGAGACCGGAATGGCCATTTCTGGCTTATTAGCCGTCATCAGCCAGTCATACCCAATCCCAAGTGTGGCACACCTGGGATTCGAACCCGCGACCTTTGGTAATTGAGTCGAACGCTCTACCATTCAGCCACGGGCTCGTTGCTTTGTCAGTTGCGATCGGTAATATGATGATAGTGTGTGGCTCACCGATCTGCTTAAGGAACATTTATGTTCCGTTGTGCCCTGGAACTCAGAATAGAGCCCTCACAAGCGGTCGCATAGCGACGTGTAGCATATGTTGATAATGTGGAACCGACAAAGACAAGGGAGAACGGAGTGGCCATTTCAGGCATATTAGCTGTCATCAGCCAGTGATACCCATACCAAAAGTGAACCAACTGGGATTGGTGATTGAGTCGAATGCACGTAGACCAGCGAAAAATAGTTGCCGAAAGTCCTGTGAGGGCTGATTGAAGTTCTCAGTTATGTCGAGCAACAAAGATATCGGAACACCATGGGAGCTCCGACCAAGCCAAGAAATTGAAGAAGAAACTTCCAATCTAACTGCGGCTGAATTGCTGGACGAACAACTCGGCAACAAAGAAGGAAGAACTGCAAAGCGCATATGAAAAAAAACTCTCACAGATTGATGTTTAGTCAGCCCAATAGCCAGTTTATCCGCACCTAAAGGCAAAAGTGAAATGGAAATGAGCGCTTTATCAGGCAAAGGATGGGAGACAACAGCAGGCGCTAGATTCATTCGCAAGCAAAATTTATTTATAAAAGAAGTCGCGGAATCGTCTTTAACAATTCTAATGGAAAAGTTTAGGCATGGCCTAGACTTTCTGCAAGCGTATGCTTAAGCTTTGCTAATGGCCACTGTGTGAATTAAAATAATCAAAGCGAATAGAATATGGAAGGCTCAGCCAGTGCTCGGCTCAGCTTATCGCCCATGACCCCTTAAAATTATTCTTGAAACTGAAGTGCAGGCACTGTTCTTGCTAAAGAGGAAATAATCTCTGTGGGATCTGCATTCTGAAGTATTTTTTGGCCTGATTATGAGTCGAAAGAGCGAATGAAGATGAAGATTGCTGAAATTTTTGAAGCGAAGGCCCAGCAGCGGCAGAGAACACTTCTTGTAAACTGGTACCAAGAGAGATTCCTCCTCCAGAAGATTGGAGAAGGCATCGCAGAGCTTCTACCTTAACTGTAGAAAAGAAAGATGTTTTCATAAAACTATCTTTTTTTTATGGACACAAAAAGCGAAGTTAAAAAAACTACATCTGAAAACAGCGAGCATGGGGGCTTTTCCTGCAGTGAACCTACGCGTATTCCTCCCCAACTCTCTCCGCCAACTTTTGGGAATAAAATACCGACTCCCGCTGAAGGCCACATCGATGTGTATTAACTCTTTCATCTGCTCTTGTGAAAAAAACTCCTGAATGAATATAGTTATTCGTAATTGTATATTGGCGCTCACGGATCGGTTCCGGGACCCATTCGAGCCGTTGTGCCTTGGGGCTCAATATAAAGCCCCGCCAGCAGCCCTAGAACGGCTAATGATATAGTCAGAATGGCATTAACGATAAGGAGTAAGCTCTTTTAGTAAAAAATGCTGGTCGAATTCTATTTTATCCCTTCAGGAGTGCGCAGAAGGCTAAATAGAAACGAGCATTATTCTAGGTCGGGCCTTACAGGCATTTTATAAAGGCAGATTCTAATATCGATAGTTTTAAAATTTCAGAAGATCAGCCCGGTAGTTCTGCGTGCTTCGGAGGCGAACAGGGAGATGCGGGTGGCCAAAATTTCCAGGGACAGCGAGCCACATTATCGCGTCATCAGTAAACCAAGAATCGAGAACGATGATGAAATTTCAACAATTATCGACTCGGACGCGGAGAAACCAGCAATCACCGCGTTGAGTATGACCACCAGCGATGAATGGGGGTATGACAATTGGACTAAGCACGTGGCGGTGTGACAACTGCATCCTATATATGCTGCACCCCTGATGTCCTCATCACCCTTATCTGCGATTGTCTCTGATGATCAGGTTCTAGCGAGAATACGAAACGTCAGGCCAAAGCAGAATTGTTAAATTCGTTTCTTGCCAACCACTTTACCCCTGAAACTAGCCCCACTCCCTCAATTCCTCTGATTTCAAATTCAAATTCACTTCTAACAACCATTTAATTTCTCGCTTTCACGTATTCAAAAAGAAATAGCTCACATAAAAAATTAACATTCGGTTGGAACTGAAAACATTCCAAACTCACTTATTAAACACTAAAGGGATTTTCCACCTTTACTAAGCAAATTATTCTCAATATTTCTCGAAAATGGTTTGTTCCCCGATTATTGGAAAACTTCTATTATAATACCAGTTTTTAAATCTGGTTCCCGATCTGACATTCATAACTATCGTGGTGTTCATCAAACGCCCTCTTTTGCTAAACTCTTTGAAAAACTAATTGCAAAATAAATCACGGATTTTCGCATAAGCTATCAAATTATCAACTTTTCTCAACATGGTTTTTTACCGGACCGCTCTTGTGAAACCTACCACATGTCTTTTTTCTAAATCTTCTAACCTCTCATCGTAATGATCATCTATCTGTAGTAGTTATCTATTTTGATCTTAGTAAGGCATTCGATAAAGTGCCTCATAGACGACTTCTAGCTAAACTAGAACCTATAGGATTTCGTAGTCCCCTTACTGACTTTATTAGATCATACCTAAATGATCGAAAACAAAAAGTTTTAGTGGAGTCCTCATAGTCAAGTGCTACCCCAGATTTTTAGTGGTGTCCTTCAAGGTACCGTATTAGGGCCTTTGTTGTTCTTACTCTATATAAATGATATTTCATCGATAGTTAAACATTTCTCAATCTTTTATTTATGCTGATGATCTCAAATCCGTGTATTCCTTCTCTAACTCTACGACCGAACGATGCCATGAACAAATTCATTCGGACTTAGACGCTCTTTCGGCGTGGAGCTCCACGTGGCTAATGGAGTTCTCACCTTCTAAGTGTCGCTACATGAGTTTTGGGCCTGTAAGGCTGCCACAACCTCTTATTTTTGAAGGTTGCCCTATGATTGAATGTTCCTCCATCAAGGACTTGGCCTTAACCCTAATAGCATGTCTATATCTGTCGTATATCGCCCTGATATAGATATGTCGAGCAACGTATATCGATTGTATATCGACTTTGAATCTTGTGTCCATATATGCTAATATCGACACGTCTATATTTGTCGAAAAAAGCGAAAGATGTTCGAATACTTCCTACACAACCCCCCTCTCCCCCCCCATGAAAACGCTTACATACGGAGCGCCCATTATTATTGCTATACTGCGACCACCTACTACGTAACCATCATTTCCCATCCTTGTAGCTAGCGTATACGCGTCTTTTATCGGATATTACCATTCCCCGAACGATGTAAAGAAATTGTCAACACATATTTCTTATGTAATTAGAAAAAAATATATTATAAAAAGTTCATAGTAATAAATGTACAAAAATAGCATTTATTCATCATTGGTAGCACCATTATTGGTTGTAGGGATATGTACAAGTAGGGGGTTGGTGTTTTGTCCGCGCGGAGAACAGGAGATGACGTGGCAAATTCTGCTTGGTCTTCTATTAAGAGATGGTGTGGTAAAGTGAAAATAAATTAACCAACCGTAAAAAGGAAATTCAGTTGGGTGTCTTTGCACCCTCTTGCTGGCCACGTCGAGCGACCGTTTTAGGCGCCTTATGAATGCAGCCTCCAACTCATACAGGTTAATGTAGGCGCCTCCAATCCACCTGATGTACAACTCCGCATAGTTTGAAATTTAAAAGAGTTATTATACCCCACCTGTAATGAGTTCATACACCTTTGATCCGCCCAGCGCTTCCTTTCCGTTTTCGTCCTCGGAAATTAAGTTTCAAAGGCGATAGCATCGTCAAAAATAGCGTAAAAAATTCGTTTGACGAAGTCATCCGTATTCCTGCCACGAAGGCACAGTAAATAGGACTCCTTAGTCAAAGTGTAAGTGAATGACGGTTACTAACCCAGTTCCTTGCGGAATGATGGGTCCAGTAGACGGGAATTCAATTGTCTGAAACCAGCGCGGCTAGTAATGGGCTGCGACACTGGATTACCCGGCATTTGAAAGCTCTGCTGAGTTGAGCTTGTACTTGCCTCGGTTTGGGCCAGCTCTTGCGTTTTTTGTCTGGAAACTACGCGCTTAACATCCCCATAACCCATTACTGGCGCTTCGCCAATATGTTTAGCTTCCTATTAACTGTTGCCAGGGAGTCAGTTGGCGCTGCCGATTGTGATGAGCCTATTGCAATCAAACTTCATATTAAATAACGGTCTTACCTGGGCGTTCAGCAAACCTGGTAGGCAAAGTTTCAGTTGTAGACTCTGCTTCGTCCATTGCGTCCACTTCTATTTGAACTTATATTTTGAATAGGCAACCTACTGGTGATAGGGGCGGTGTTTCGTCCCATAAGTACTGCGAGTCCTCCTCCTTGCTTCGACGAGGCCTCTTGGAGTGTCGTTGGTAGCTCATGCTAAAATCTAAAACCGCACAGTAAGGTAGAAGTTATGGGGTGTTGATCCTTAAGCTATTGCCACTTCATCCCTTCATTGCACACGTGAACCTCTACCTACGTGGACTGTGCGGTTGTAGGGTTCACGTGCAATGTTCCCATAGGGCAGGGTGTGTAAGTGGCCGATGTTTCAAATGTCTAAATTTGCCTTACACCGCGGGTCGATTAATTCTATTAACACATCGAAACTATCAAAAGGGGAGCAAGCATACTTACGAATATATTCCGGTTAATCCTTACAAAGGAGAGTAGTGCCCATAGTGGCCTTATCCACGTGCATCTCACATGAGCTAATAGGGTAGTCTAAGTAATCTGTAATATCTGTAAACTCTACGTATAATATGCTTATACCTCCCTCCTTAGTTACAAGAAAAATTTAAACTTATAATATCATAATATCTTTGTATCTTATAAGCTACATCAATAAATTAGATCTTTCGCCTCATGTCGATACAATTACGGCCAAAGCTGCTCAAATTTGCGGCTTTATTTTTTTATAATTTCTATCTTCCAGTTATTAAATGAAAACTTTAATCGTATGTTTTTACTTCCCATTCTTGAATTTTGCTGTCCTTTCTTCGGTTTAATGAACGAATCTAGCCGTTCAAAAATTGAAAATGTCCAATGACACTTCACAAAAAAACTCCTGTTTCCGACTCTTTCAACTACTTCCTACTGAACAAGATTCCAGCTAACGAAGCTAAAATTTCTTTGGGTCAGAAGACTGGAAGCAGGCTTTTGTCTCCTTTTCCGACTAGATAATAGCTCAAATCTCCCCAAGCTTTCTGTCCTTGCCCCCGTTAGTATTCCTTATAACCTAAGAAATTCTGCACTAATTATACCTTACCCTGCATCCTCTACGTGTAAACGCTCTCTCTTCTATGCTTCTAGGTATAGTTTTCTTTGGAATAACTTGCCAATTGAAATTAGGTCGTTAAATAATCTATCTGCATTCAAGCGAAGACTACATATTTATCTTAACACTGATTCTATTAACCTCTTATCTTCCTCATCTTTTCCCAGTAACTTTCCTAATGACTCGGAGAAAGGACCATCGGGAATTTAAGTGACCCTCTTCAAACTATATTTTCGCTACCTTGAGTCGCCCATGAACCATGATGTCTCCTTATATCACCAGTCATCCAAACGATGAAGTCATTCGGACTTACACATTCAGTGGTCCACAGTCTAAAATGCTGCCGTTTCTTTGGATACTAACCATCATCAGAATTCAATTCTGGATCCTAAGATGCTGAGGACTTAAGTTCATTGGCGCATTTTCGTGAGATTTTGTTTCATGCGCCTAAGTGATCAAGAACGCATCATCTCGACGGTTCATTATCTCATTCTGAAATGCTACTGCAGTATTACCCTACTCTACCACCTGACCTTATCTTCCTAAGCAGTTTTTTTCTCCTACCTTCTTTTCGAAAATGAAGGCCTATTGAACTCTGCCTCCATTTTTGAAGATAGGAGTTTTTCCCCTGCCTATTTTTTCTAGTTCACCACTAATTTCAAAACATCGCTAATTGTTGACCTAGCAGGACAAGTTCTGCCTACATTATTAAGTATTTGTACATTTTATCTGCACACACTGTCAAAACCTTATTTCGTTGCTAATGTTTGTTTAGACAGTGCCTTACCGGTGCTAACCTAATATAAATTCTTAATTAAGGAGATGTTCCAGTGATAACATCTTCCTTTTCCTTGACATACTTATTTATCTTTCCAAAACTTATAATCACGGCCGATCGCTGGGACAAGGTCGTTATCTGCCTGACCTTTCGGATTCCAGCTTGACTCCATCTTCAGAGATAAAATCATATAGGATCATTCGTACACAGGGCGTAGCAGTATTTATAGGATGCAGTTGTTATGCTACTGCATACCTAATACAATTAACGACACCCCTTTATTGAGGATGACTACCCTCTGGTAGGCTGACAGTTCAACCGTCAATTTCGACGAGGTCCACCTTATGCTCCACACCAGGTGGTGCGGGGACGGTGACTTGCTGCAGCTACCGCACAATCTCCTCCTCCCCCACCTGAGCCCGTTGTCAAGACAGAGTCAAGAAGACTGGAGATGGGAGAGGGCGCAGGTGGCTGGTGCGGCCGGAGCCGCCCCTCGGCATACCACCACACCTGGCCTGGATACCAAGGAGTGGGAGTGCCATAAAGGCCACATTTAGAAGGAGCCATTGCAGCCTGACTCTCAGTCCACACAAAACACACATCGGGCTGACCAGGCGGTCCGAGTTATCCCTTCAGTTGGCAACCTTCCAAGCCACGGCTTTTAGCGGACCCTGATATTTTCAAGCGCGTCAGGTTGTTTATAGTGAGGAAAATGCGCTGAGTTGTTGACCTCACGATCAGACCACCATCCGAGCTAGTCAGTTGTCTGAGGTGGGAGTGGGCATATTGGTTGACGGGTTGGCGTACCCGTCTTCGCGCCCACAGCACGACCTGGTCCCCATAACGCACACACCAGTATTTACTTACTCAGGGGATACGGAGAAGACATCACCGTCTGACTTCCAGTCCACTGGTTAGTCACTCGACACACACACAGCACATACACTGGGCCGATGGCGTGGTCTGGTGTAAGCCTAAGACTGTCAGCCTTCCAAGCTACGGTTTCTAGGAAACCGTGATTTTATCCGGTACATTATGATGAGTGTGAGGGTGTTGTCTATGTATTAGTGTAGGTGGTGTGCGCTGATGTGGCTTAGCCTCCGGTGGTTTACCGCAGGTTGTCGTGGAGGTGCATGTGTCCTAATAGGCCCATGCGGTGTCTAAATGTGCGGGATTAGTGAAGGCAATTGAGTTGGGCGCGTAGACTGTATGTCGGAGCCCCAGGCACTGGTTCACCAGCCTCTGTGCGATGGATTCGCAGGTGACCGACCAGACCGATGCGTGAGTTGAAGTTGCGGGCGCATTGTGGGCAGGAGAAATCGGTAGAGGCTGGGGCGATGTCATTCATGGAAGTGGGGGTGGCAGTGGCGGTAAGAATGGCAGGAGTGGAGGGTGTGCATGGTGTATCGGTGTTGTCGGCATTGCGGTGAATTCTGCTGTCATGGATGCGCATGTAACCGAATAGGCCCATGCGATGAGTGAATGCGCGAGGACATTAAGTACAGTGGAGGTGACGATCTCTGCTGTGTGTTGCTGCTCCAGACACTGGTTCACCAGCCTCTGTACCATGGATTGCCGAGTGACCGACCTGGCCGATGCGTGAGGTGAATGTGCGGTCACATTGAGAACAGTTTAGGAGAGAGTCCCCAACGCTGATGGTTGTGGTGGTAGTGAATGCGAAAGCGTTGGTGGTTGCAGTGGTGGGGGTAACAGGCGATGAGTATTGGGATGTGGTGGGATTGTGGGAGTGATGGAATTGATGCCAGGATTGAGGGTGGGGGAGTCTGAAGGAAGGTTGGCAGAATTTGAAGTCGAAATTGGAATTGTCGGATTGTTGGTGCATTGCGTCCGAAGATGTCCAACCAGGCCGATTCGCGCAAAGAAGATGCGTAGACAGCACGCGCATGTTGGCAGGGCCTGGGTATCGATGGTGTTGGTCCGGGGTGCTGGTGACTTTCGTGCCGTTCTTTTGGTCTTGGCGGCGGCGATCCGCTTGGCCTCATAGATTGCTGAATCAGTCTTCACTGATCTTCTCCATGCCAGTCTATCCTGAACGAGGTCCTCCCAGGTCAACGGGTTGAGTTGCAGTTGCTTCAGCGATTTTTTCAAAGTGTCCTTGCAGCGTTATTTTTGACCTCCCTGTCGGCGAACACCCGTAGCGACATCTCCGTAGAAAATTCGTTTGGGTAATCGCACGTCGTCCATTCTTACCAGGTGGCCACTCCATCCGGGATCCTGTCTTGCCATCTCAGCTTCAGTATTCTGCGGAGGCAGCTGAGATGAAAGGGATTCAGCTCCCTGGCTTGGTTCGAGTAGACGGTCCATGGTTCCGCTCCGTAAAGGAGAGTCGTCAAGACGACGGCCTTGTACATCTTCAGTTTGGTGTTCAGGTGAATACCGTGGCGATTCCACACGGAGACCAGCAGCCGGCCGAAGATCCGACTAGCTTTGGAGATCCATTGGGCAACCTCGTCATCGATTCTCGTGTTGCGTGACATCGTGCTTCCTAGATAAGCGAAGGTTTCCACGTTTTTTAGTTGAGCGCCATCGTCATTGATTCGGGGAACATTGTATTCCGCGCTGAGCGGCGGCTGGTGCATGACAATTGTTTTGGTTGTACTTATTTTTAATCCAAAATCGGCGTAGCCTGCGGCAAAGAGGTTCATACTCCTTTGCATGTCCTCCTCCGTCACGGTGTTAAATGCGCAGTTTTCCGCGAAGAGCAAGTCATGGAATGTAGTCTTAGACACACGCGTTGGGACCTGCATACGCTGACTTTTTAGAAGGTGTCCGTCACTTCTGTAGGCGATGCGGATCCCAGGCTGCTCATTACGGTAGGCGTCCATCAGCATAGCCGAGAACATGAGACGGAACAGGGTGGAAGCCAATACGCAACCCTTATTCACTCCGTAGGTCCCGGTGAATGATTCGGATACCGGCCCGTTGTCAGTGACGCGCGTCGTCATCCCGTCGTGACGCTGACGCACCATGTGCATGAACCGCTCAGGATAGCCAAATTCTTGCATGAATTTCCACAGTCCGTCGAGATTCACCGTGTCAAAGGTTTTCGTTAGATCCACGAAGGAAGTGTAAAGGTGAGTTCGCATCTCCTGGCACTTCTCTTGTAGCTGGCGGCAGCAAAGATTCTGTCGGTTTTTCCGCGGTGACGGCGGAAGCCACATTGGCTTTCTGGGAACAGGCACTGCTCTTGGTGACCGTTAAGATGATTGAGAAGGATACGGGCGAAGATCTTCCCGGCAGTGTTGAGCAACGAGATGCCTCTGTGATTATCACAGAGTTGCCAGCTCCCCTTCTCCTTGTAGAGATGGCCGATGGTCGCGTCTTTGAAATCCTGAGGAACTTTTCCTTGGCACCACATCTCCTGGAAGGGTGTTTTTGAGTTCTGCCATCAGCCGGGACCCACCGTGCTTGTAGACTTCCGGTGGGATTGCATCGGATCCCGGTGCTTCACCGCTGGAAACCTGCCGCACGGCCTGGATGGTTTCTGGTAGGGAAGGCGGCAGATCCAGTTCATTATTCGCGTCCACTTGAGGGAGCCGGTCAATGGCAGCATCGGAGATGGCTGATGAGCAATTAAGGACACTTCTGAAGTGCTCGGCCCAGCGCTTCAGAATTTGCGATTTTGCTGTCAGCATTTTTGTACCGTCAGAGCTGAGCAGCGGTGCGGTCCCCTTGATACAGGGGCCGAAGATGCCCTTGATGGCTTTGAAAAAGTTTTGCATGTCATTGCTGTCCGCATACCCCTGGATTTCCTCAGCCTTTCGGATCATCCAGTAGTTCTTTATCTCCTGCAGCCGTTGCCGTACAAGTCGGTGGCATCTGAAGAATGCTGCTTTGATGGTGTCAGTCCGATGGTCCATGTAGGCTTTGTGTAGTCCATTCTTCTCCGCGAGTAAGTTTCTGATGGCGGCGTCATTGTAGTCAAACCAGTCCTGGTGTTGACGGTGTGCGCGTCCAAGGACATCGAGGGCGGTGGACTGCATGACATTTCGCAGTTGACACCATCGTGTCTCCACGGTAGCGTTATCATCTGGAGCATACAGGTCCTCCAGTTTCTCGGTTATTTGGTCTGCTGAAATCAAAATAGTGAGCAGGCAAATTTTAAAAAAGAGTATTTAACTTACCTGGCGGCCGTTTACCTTGGGGCCTTCGTTGGGGTTGCTGTCGGAGCCTCATCTGGGAGAGGACGAGGCGGTGATCTGTCCAACCATCGGCATCGCGGATCGCCTTGGTTACCAACATGTCCTGTCGATCTCGCCTCCGGACGAGAACATAGTCCAGCAGATGCCAGCGCCACGACCGGGGGTGCATCCTCGTGGCCTTCTCCCACGTCGGAAGGCGCAAGAAGGTGTTGGTCAGCAGGAGACGGTGTTCCGCACACGTGCACAGAAGAAGGAGGCCGTTATCGTTGCAGCTACCGAGACCGAGGGGACACAGCACTCCCTGCCAGGCAGCGTGGTCCATCCCCACGCGGGCGTTGAATTCACCAAGGACAATTAACTTGTCCCCCTTCGGGACAGTCGCCAGCAGGGCGTGCAGGTCCTCGTAGAACTTGTCCTTCGCCGCATAAGAGCTCGTCATTGGGGGAGCGTAGGTGCTGATGATGGTGGCGAACTTGTCTCCCCGAAGAAGCAGGCGGAGGCTCATCAGGCGATCATTGATACCCTGCGGCAGACAGGGCAGACGTCCCACGATGTCGCTCCGGATGTCAAAGGCAACGCTAGCGTCGTGTCGCTCTGCTTTTGGCCAGCCGCTCCAGAAGATAATGTAGCCGGCACCCACCTCCTCCAGATGACCCTGCTCAGAGAATCAGTTCTCGCTGAGAGCAGCAATGTCCACCTCGTAGCGCGCCAGTTCCCGAGCGACTAGTGCCATCCTTCATTATGGCCAGTTGCTCCTAGAATTGTCTAAAAGGGAACGAATATTCCAGGCTGCTAGTGTAAGTGGACTCACCTGAGCAGCCTGGATAGTATGGCGAGAGGGATGGGGACGGGGGGTTTTTTTGTTTGTTTGAGTTTTACGACCACGTATTTTGCGATCTGTGAGCCGTGGCCGGCTGCAGAAAACGTGATAACCAGCAGTTGTTTAGGGCACCTTTTCTAGCCCCTTCCTCCGCGAGGAGGCAAGCAGTGCTGTCCCTAAATAGGGCTATTCGGACATCCCAGACGGCTGCCGAACTCCACTATGGGTCAGGGTTTTGTTTTAGTGGGAGAACGACCCGAGTTAGCCTGGGCCACCTACGAGGTTGCTGTTGCCCCCACAGTAGGACTTTTTGAGAGGGGGGAGGTGGGAAGCTCGGAAGTCATACATACCGGGTGTGGAGGCACACACAACAGCGGAGACGCTCACTTGGTTTCGACCGCCGGTTGTGACGGTTACCCGATGTGTGGCCGCTGGGAAGAACCCAACTTCGAGGAGCCGCAGGTGAGCGTTGGGTACCAGTTAGAGGCGGCCACCGGAGCATTCACCACCTGTACGAGACAAATGGAGCGACCAAATGCTATCTGTGTGGTGCTTCCCCTAATTAGCACCCCTACACCCCTCTGGTACGCTAATGGCTTGATGGCTGACATGCGGGTTGGTATTCGCGGTAATTTCATCATCCACGTTGGAAGTTACCATGATGACTGCTCGGCCACCGGCATCGGCGTTGGCAACTATTTTCGTGCTTCCCGAGTGACTGATTGCTTTGGTCAAGCTGATTCTCAGAAGCGAATATGGATTCGGGATCGGGGGGCCTGGAAAACATGATTCAAGCAACTCATGGCTACGCAGTTGTCACCGTTCGCAAGAATTTTGACCTCATCGAGCTTGAATGTGTGGCCAGGTCTTGCGAAATGAACTGCGACTTCTCAAGTTGTGGCTCATCACGCCAACCCTCAACGTGGGTTACGAGATTTCCGCGGATAAGGACCCGCAAGTTAACCATCAAGCAAGTAGCGCACCAGAGGGTACTCATCCCCGACGAAGGGGGAGCCGTTAATTGCCGTAGGCATGCAATAGCATAACAACATCATCCTATAAATACTGTCACACCATGTGTATGAATTACTCTATTTGATGTTGGGTTTGACCTGGAATCCGAAACATCAGACAAATAAATTCCCTGTCACAGTGATCGCATCTACTTCTTCTCACTTATTAACACTTCCTGTATTCTTGAACACTGTACTGTATTAAATTTCATTGAATTTGGGGATTTCAAAGTAAAGAAACCATTGTGCGAGGAATTTAAACTGTACAAACCTTTATCTTAATCCTAACACTGCCCACGAGTCTAACCTTCATCCTAGCCCTAAATTCCCCCGGAATTTAGTGCCAGGCCACCTTTATTATGGGGTTCCTATTTAGGGGTCTTATCCATGGGTTTAACAGTCAATCGGGAAATTATATTAGTGATAACTTCCGTAACGAACATTGAGTTTTTTGACAGTTTTGGAACAAACCACATCTAGTGAATTACAAAAGCAGCGGGCAGTGAAAGATTAACTCTTTGCATAGCAATACGAGTACAGCTTGGAACTCCTGGGCGTAAAAGAACTATAGAGAGTATAAGTATGTGTGACACACGAGAACTTTCAGAAGAGTCATTCATCACTGGAATTCGACGTATGTTGTGCATTCCCCGATCGTGAGTTTGATAAAGAGTCATCACGTGTTAGAGGTTAACCCGAACTCTCCAAAACCAATATGATAGATTCTAAATAGTGCAAACATACTACTACCTTTATTTCAATAAGCAGTTTTGTTTATATTAACTTTGAGCTGGATGAAAAGTTCATGGTGTGAATGCAGTGAACATGTTGTTCGCTAGCATTTCGCGAATGCCCTACCTTTATAGCATTTATATTTCATTACTATTTTTAAGCCTTGCGCACACTAAAACTGTCTCTAAAAAATTACAAATGAAATAATTTGCATGCATACCTTCATCGCTTAAATGGGGTTTGAATGTCTTTGTTATTTACTCCATATATATTGATTGTTACTGATTGAAATAGAGTTGCTCCAAAGATGAGAACAAACATGAAGAAGACTGAATTCCACATGTACCCAAAAGTTTATCTTTAATTAGGGAAATATTATAGAGAAGAAGCCAAACATAAGAGCCAGACAACAGATGGCAGCCGAATGATTGATAAATACACTTACTCTAGACCTGCCCAAGTCCCCGACTGATTTTTGGCGTCGCAATACCATTTTTCAATGCAGCAGTAGCTAGTATAACGAATTGTCTGGAAAATAATTATAGGCCAGTTTAAAACCATATATCAGTACGGCGGGCACTTGGTTCATTTGGAGGCAATATTTAGTGATATAAGCATGATCCTAGGCCACATCCACGTTTTCTGAGGACTAAGTTAACGATAACGTAGACCTCCTCCAGGAAGTTTCTGAAAAAAATTTAATAGGATGGTAAGCCCATTGCCGGTAACAAAATATGTCTGATAGTGAAGGTTAAATAAAATCTTTCGACATAGATGTCGGACCAAGTCCTAGAAATGTCATTCTAACAAATGAAGGTCAAGCGCAGATCATGCTTCACTGCGAATATGCCCATGGGGTTTGCACACAAAGATCTTCATTCAAATGGAGGGTGACCCTAAAATGCTAACAGAGATAAAGGAATGAAGGTGCAGTGCTGAAAATGACTCTGTGGAGGAGGTTGAAAAAAAATCGTCCAAATCAAAATGAGCTCCTCTAATTTAAGTAAATCACCCTGACAGATTAAACACTTCCCAGATTTTAAATCTGAAGGCTGTGACAAAAGTTAGTCACTTATGTTTAGAAAAAATACTTCACAAATCTAAACACTCTTCAAAATACATGATGTGCGCAAGGGAGCGGCTTATGAACAAAAACGTTACACTGCTACCAGAGGTAGAGGCTCAGAAAGATCTAGGAGTACGGATCACGCCCTCACTGAAGCCATCGTTCCATTGCTCAAAAGTAGCAAAATCCGCGATGTCAGGTTTGTAGCTAATCAAGCGAGCGTTTGCAAAGTTCGAGGAAGTGTGCTTTAATAAGGTCTTCGGGATGTTCGTGCGACCATAATTGAGATTTGCCACACAAGCCTGGAGACCGTGGGCTGTTAAAGACCACAGCACCCTTGAGAAGGTCCAAAGACGTGCTACTAAGCTTTTATGAGGTCAAGGCTACCTGTCTTATGAGGCACAACTGTCCAATCTTGATCTGTTTCCTATAGAATATAGTCAGCTACGCGGCGATCGAATACAAGCGTTTCGCATGCTGCGGTGTCAGGATTAATGCCTCGCATCCGGTGACTTCTTTCAGCTGGCCACTACAACTACTTTAAGAGGACATCTTCGCAAGCTTCGTGTGACTGGGGCAAGACTGGATGCAAGAAGGTTTTTTGTCTTCAACAGAGTGATTAAGGCCTGAACTGCTCACCTACGGACATCCTCATGTCCCAATCCGTTTACAGTTATAGGTTTCACCAGTACAGCCATATGTACCACCACGACATCAGAACCTAACACATATCCTGAAACCTATTCCCATCCACAATTTTCGCGTTATCGAACATATTACTCCCTATGTTTGAGTAATATTACTTTATAATTGTTTTATCCGATGCCTGTAGTGTGACGGGGAGATAACCCTTTGTCCAACGTCCATCATGACTCGGCCTTTTTTAATTTGCAGAGTAATTGAAATCAATAGGGAGTTCAAAGGCTTCGCCTACATTTCCCTTAAAAAAACTGAACTGAACTGAACTAAACAGTGCGTGAGTATGCGCCCTCTCCCACTTCCAGACTTCTTGGCTCTGTCTTGACACCAGACTCGGTTTGGGGAGGGGACGAGAGAGCGAGGTAGCTGAAGTGCAAGTATTCCCTCACTATAATTCAGCACCCGGCACAGTCTCTGAACCTATCTGCTTTGGAAAAAACGGTGAACATAATCGGGTTACGAAGGTCGGACTAACGTATGTTTGTTTGTGCCCCCCCAAACGGGCCGCGTGGTAGATGCGCTGGACCACACGGGGGCCAAAGCAGGGTGCGGCAGGTGTTAATATTTGGGATGGAATTTCATAACAAATGCCGAACATGGGAGCGTCGCGTGCCCAATATGGGCACGCGTAGGTGCAGGCTCATGCCACACTCCCCTCTCCCACTACGTGGGAGATTACCCACCTGCACCCAACACCCTTCCGGTCTTCTTGACCAAGTTGTGACAACGGGCACAGGCGGGTAAGGAAAGAGAATGTGGTAGCTGCTGTGCAAGTTAACTATCACTTAAAACTAATTCACGTGCACGTCACCGTCCCTGCACCACCATTCCATGGAGCATACGGTGGACAAGGCGGATTATGGTGGTCGAACTGAAGTGTGTGTGTGAGTGTGTGTGTGTGTGTGTGTGTGTGTGTGTGTGTGTGTGTGTGTGTGGGGTGTAGGGGTACTAGTTAGGGGCAGCACCACACAGCTTGCATTTGGTCGCTCCATTTGTCTCGTACAGGTGGTGAATGCTCCTGTGGCCGCCTCTAACTGGTACCCAACTCTCACCTGTGGCTCCTCGAAGTTGGGTTCTTCCCAGCGGCCACACCCCGGGCAACCGTCACGACCGGCGGGCTAAACCAGGTGAGGGTCTCCGGTGTTGTGTGTGCCTCCACACTCGGTATGTCTGACTCCCGAACTTCCCACCTCCCCCTCTCAAAAAGTCCTACGGTGGGGGCGACAGCAACCCCGTAGGCGGCCCAGACTAACTCGGGTCGTTCTCCCAATAAAACAAATCCGTGACCCATAGTGGAGTTCGGCAGCCGTCTGGGATGTCCGAGCAGCCCTATTTAGGGATAGCACTGCTTGCCTCCTCGCGGAGGAAGGGGCTAGAAAATGTGCCCTAAAAATGCTGGGTCTCACGTCTTCTACAGCCGGCCGCGGCTCGCAGATCGCAAACTACGCGGTCGTAAAACTCAAACAAACAACAATACCCCCCGTCCCCATCCCCCTCGCCATACTCTCCAGGCTGCTCGGGTGAGTCCACTCACACTAGCAGCCTGGAATGTTCGCTCCCTTTAAGACAATCCTAGGAGCAACCGGCCGGAACGAAGGACGGCGCTGGTCGCTCGGGAACTGGCGCGCTACAAGGTGGACATTGCTGCTCTCAGCGAGACCCGATTCTCTGAGCAGGGTCAGCTGGAGGAGGTGGGGGCCGGCTACACTTTCTTCTGGAGCGGCCGGCCAAAGGCAGAGCGACGCGACGCTGGTGTTGCCTTTGCCATCCGTAACGACATCGTGGGACGTCTGCCCTGTCTGCCGCAGGGTATCAATGATCGCCTGATGAGCCTCCGCCTGCCTCTTCGGGGAGACCAGTTCGCCACCATCATCAGTGCCTACGCTCCCCCAATGACGAGCTCTGATGCGGCGAAGGACAAATTCTACGAGGACCTGCACGCCTTGCTGGTGACTGTGCCGAAAGAGGACAAGTTAATTGTCCTTGGTGACTTCAATGCCCGCGTGGGGATGGACCACGCTGCCTGGCAGGGAGTGCTGGGTCCCCACGGTCTCGGTAGCTGCAACGATAACGGCCTCCTTCTTCTGCGCACGTGTGCGGAACACCGTCTCCTGCTGTCCAACACCTTCTTCCGCCTTCCGACGCGGGAGAAGGCCACGTGGATGCACCCTCGGTCGCGGCGCTGGCATCTGCTGGACTATGTTCTCGTCCGGAGGCGAGATCGACAGGACGTGCTGGTAACCAAGGCGATCCGCGATGCCGATGGTTGGACAGATCACCGCCTCGTCATTTCTCAGATGAGGCTCCGACTGCAACCCCGACGAAGGCCCCAAGGTAAGAGGCCGCCATGTAAGTTAAATACTCTTTTATTAAATTTGCCTGCTCACTGTTTTGATTTCAGCAACCAAATAACCGAGAAACTGGAGGACCTGCATGCTTCAGATGATACCGCTACCGTCGAGACACGATGGTGTCAACTGCGAAATGTCATCCAGTCCACCGCCCTCGATGTACTCGGACGCGCACACCGTCGACACCAGGACTGGTTTGACGACAATGACGCCGCCATCAGCAACTTACTCGCGGAGAAGAATAGACTACACAAAGCCTACATGGACCTTCGGACTGACGCCACCAAAGCAGCCTTTTTCAGATGCCGGCGCCTTGTACAACAACGGCTGCGGGAGATGCAGGATGCCTGGATGATCCGAAAGGCTGAGGAAATCCAGGGTATGCGGACCGCAATGAAATGAAAAAACTTTTTCAAAGCCATCAAGGCCATCTACGGCCCGTGTATCAAGGGGTCCGCACCGCTGCTCAGCTCTGACGGCACAACACTGCTGACAGAGAAATCGCAAATTCTGAAGCGCTGGGCCGAGCACTTCAGAAGTGTCCTTAATTGCTCATCAGCCATCTCCGATGCTGCCATTGACCGGCACCCTCAAGTGGACACGAACAATGACCTGGATCTGCCGCCTTCCCTACCGGAAACCATCCGGGCCGTGCAGCAGATTGCCAGCGGTAAAGCACCGGGATCCGACGCAATCCCACCGGAAGTCTACAAGCACGGTGGGCCCCGGCTGATGTCAGAACTCACAACACTCTTCCGGGAGATGTGGCGCCAAGGACAAGTTCCTCAGGATTTCAAAGACGCGACCATCGTCTGGCTATCTCACACATGTGAGATGTAAGCCGTTCAACCCCCTGTTGTGTGAAATCCTGGTGCTTGTGTTTGGGGGCCAGGTCGTGTACGTAGTACACGTAGACGAGGTCACCAGCAGCTGCGCCTGCTTTCCGCATCAGACAACTGACCGGCTCGGACAGTGGTCTGATTGTGGGGTGGGGAGAGAGTGAGGTCGAGAAATCAGCGTATTTTCCTCACTATAAACAAGCTGACGCGCTTGAAACTATCACGGTGCGCTAAAAGCCGTGGCTTGGAAGGTTGCCAACTGACGGGATAACTCGGACCGCGTGGTCAGCCCAATGTGTGTTTTGTGTGGAGTGGCTAACAGGCGACTGAGAGTCAGGTTGCAATGGCTCCTTCTTAATGTGGCCTTTATGGCACTCCCACTCCGTTGGATCCGAGCCAGGTGTGGTGGCACGCCCAGGGGCGGCTCAGGCCGCGCCAGCCACCTGCGCCCTCTCCCATCTCCGGTCTTCTTGACTCCGTCTTGACACCGGGCTCAGGTGGGGGAGGAGGAGAGAGTGCGGTAGCTGCAGCGCAAGGCTACTATCACTTAAAACTAATTCACGCGCAAGTCACTGTCCCTGCACCACCTGGTGTGGAGCATACGGTGGACCTCGTCGAAATCGACGGTCGAACTGTCATGTGTGTGTGTTGTGCCCCCTAAACGGGCCACGTGGTAGATGCGTTGGACCAACACAGGGGGCACATCAGGGCACGGCATGCGTTATTCGGGTTGTGCTCCGCTAACAAATGCCGAACATGGGAGGTGTGGTGGCACGCCTAGGGGGGGCTAGGACTTAGGGGAACCAGCCGCGCCAGCCACCTGCGTCCTCTCCAGCCTTCGGTCTTCTTGACTCTGTCTTGACACCGGGCTCAGGTGGGGGAGGAGGAGAGAGTGCGGTAGATGCAGCGCATATTTTGAGTAATATTATTTTATAGTTGTTTCGTCCGATGCCCTTTAGGGTGAAGTGAAGATAACCATTTGTCCAACGTTTAGTATGTTTCGGCATTTTTAATTTGTAATGTTATTGTAATCAATAGAGAGTTCAAAGGCGTCATCTACCTTTCCCTTAGTAAAACTGGATTTAAATGAACTGACGACTGCATTAAAGAAAGCTGTCTGAGTGGCGGAATAAAAATTATTGAAATTAGTAAAGGAAGCCCTCGGATGCTATGCTGCGATAAAGTTTAGCACAACGATGGATATTTTTGATCTATGCCTTAGACGAATTGTCCTGCTATCAGCAGGAAATGCCTTATTTACTGCAGTGCGAGAATTGAGTTGTTCAGTTCTCAGTCATGCTCCCATGATTGTTGAATCGAGGCTTGTATCGTCTACCGACCTCATAGCCCGAATTAATATTCTGGCATAGAAGATACAAGTTTATTAAAAAGTGGTATTTAAACAGTTCACCTGTTATTTTGGGCTTATGTACAGATAAAGTATATATCCGTTTGCGAAAAATCTTCAAGGGTTCTCCTCACAACGCTTTTTGCACGAAGTGAAGCCACCTGATAGTGCAAAAAGTTCCTAAACTAAACAAGAGCATTCCCACTTAACAGAAAACAGTGCATTTTTGTCGGATTTAACCATTTGGTTTAGCCAAAGGCGAGGAGGGGTTTGCTTCAAGGACGGAGGGTGGTTATATGATTTATTCTCTACTTTTCTATGCGTTTTGACAGCCTTCCTGGTCTAGCTCAGATTAAAATCGTGTTTACCAGTCAGGTTAAGTTGCAGCAAGTATTTCAAAGCCCGGGTAAGCATACATGTCTTTGAAATAAGTTGTACCAACTACAGCACTGGCCTGAGGGATAACTATTCAATTGAAATGTGTGTAAGTACGCCCGTAGATAGCTCCAGCGCACATGCACTCTCGGCCCCTGGCGAATGAGCTATAGAGAAGAAACTCGATGGCCACCACTCTCATGTGAAAGGCGCACGTGAGCATGCGGCAGTCAGATTATCCAACGATGGGCGCGTACAAATCCAGGAGCCGTTCGATCAGTTTACCGAGCCGTCTCTGATTAGCTCTCAGATGAACCCCGCATTTTGCTTAGGACGGAGACTTGACCTTCTTTACTAACTGAAGACCTCAAACTGATTTTTCTGCCTCTCCTAGACAAGCTTGTACACTAGAGCTGTGGTGGTTGACACATACCCATTCCCTTGGACGCAAAATGTAATCGTCCTTCTATCTCTTTCTAACTCTCACCCAACCTACTTCGTGAAACCATGTTTCCCACTTTAACTCCGTTGCCCGCCTTAACAACGTTCCGGGAGAGTTTTTATTTTGATCCAGAAAAACTTGATCCCTGGCTTCAAAACATAAGGAATGTGAAAAAAAATGTTGTAGGTGTTATAGACTATAAAACGAACGGTTCAGGTCTAAAGGAATCTTTGTTTTGACAGTCTACACCAATTTAGTCCGTCCTAAAATTATGTTCAACAGGCATGGAAGCCCTGATGGGATAAAATGAGGTAAATCTTGGAAACTGTGCAACGCCTAACGAGTAGTGCTAAATACTTTAAAACAGGGAGCTTACGTGAGATGCTTGATATGTATTTAATAATTTCTGTTTGCATTACAGGCAGTACCGTGATATATATCCTTATCGTTCATAGCATGCCATGTCTTTAAACCGAAATGCTTCGAAGACGCGTCGTATTGGCACCTTTATTCCCAACTGTATGAGCGCTCAACGGAACTGTACATCAAAATTTCCTAGCTAAATCTTTGGTCAAATTTGCTCACACAAAGCGTACCTAAACAGTGAAACAATTTCTTTTGGATAACTGTGGAGGAGATGTCGCTTCAAATGCGCCTGAATTATTATGTTTCCCAGTTTTTTCCTCTACATGGAAGAATAAGCAAGTTGCCTGACGTGTTCTTCAGTCGACAGGATGTTCCCCATGCAACTAACTATCACGTGAGCTGGTGATAACGCTACTTTTGCTGTGTTGAAAGGAAATGCAAGGGTCATAAAAGGCCGTCTGCAACGCTCCAAACCTATAAATGCACAAATCACTCAGCCAATGCCTTGTGCGTTTGGTTATCTATAAAATAGCAACTACCATGGTCTCGTAGTTAGAGGAGCAACCTTCTTGAAAATGTTCACTGGGCAAAAAGAACTTATTGGCTAGAACTGACCTCCTCAACCTTCAGCGTGAGCCCCGCATTATGCTTTATGTATTGTCACCACTTAGCAATGAAAGCGTCTATGAATCAGTCAATTTCTCTGTATCTTGAATTTCTGAAAAAAAGAGTGAACACCAATGTTGATACTTCCGAACTAAACCGGCAAGACAACGAGCCCATGGCGCAGTGGGTTAGAGCGTTCAACTTCTGATCAACATGTTGTGAGTCCGTGCCTCGGGGGTGCACCACCTGGGCTTGGGTATGAATGGCTGATGACGGTTAATGAGCCGGAAAGGGCCATTCCAGTCTCCCTCATCTTTGTCGGCAATGTGCTTCTGTCTATAATGCAAGCCACCATGCGGCTGCTGGGGGCTCGAGAGTGATCCCAAAGCAGAATGGCACTAATGAATCTCCTGACCGATCAGTAAAGCGTCCATCAACCGAATGAATGTTTGGTCAATTATTTATGCTTTGGGTTGACTTCGCTAAGCGCAAATCGATTCCGATGGTTGTTTAACGTTGGAGAGGGTAGGGTAGTGCATATCTGCCATCCGTGACCACTGGAGAAACACCGTGTCCGCACAATGAACTGGAAATAGGTATAAACACCAGGAGTAACTGGTAGAAAAATATTTTGCGACTGCTTATTAAGCGCCTGTTGACGCTTGCTAACATGGATGATAAGTGATAGTTTGATCGTCGGTTTTGAGGAGGTCTAACATGCGCCCACAGCAAAGTGGCGCAGAGACGGTGACTTGCGCGTGAATTAGATTATTATAGTTCGATTGTTCAGTTTCAATGATGGTTACCGCATGCTTTATTGCAGGCGGGAAGCAAGCGCGTTGACTTGTTGGTGAGATAGTTTTAAGTGAGAGTCGACTGGTGATGCAGCTACCATACTCTCCCTTCCCTTACGAGCCCATGCCGGATGTCACTACCCATTCAGGAAGACCGGAGGTGGGAGAGGGCGCAGGTTGTTGGTGCTGTTGAACCGACCCTAGGCCTGCCGTCAAACCTGGCTTGGATCCCATGAAGTGGGTGTGGATGAGTAGTACTGAGTCCACAACGGAGGTAGTTTGTTCAGACAATCAATATGAAAAGCAGCAAAGCCAGAGTTCAATAAACACGATCTAATCGATGAAGACTGATCACTTAAAAGGTGGTACAGTAAAATACAAAGGAATGTTTCAATCAAAACTTTAGGTAGTATCAGGACATTATATGGTTTACCACCTGGCTTAGTTATTTTCCCGGTCAGTGTTATTCCCTCTGTATGTAAGCAGCTTATAAGAAATGCCGTATCCGAGCTATTTGTGTAAAAACAAGGACTCAGAAAGTTCTTTTTAGGCCAACAGAGTGTTCACTATCTGGGTGTTTAGTGGTTCATTTTCTTTGTTGACCCAACAAAGTCAATTAGGCGAGTTTTAAGCTGACCTGAGTGCTACTTGCATTTGTGGTCGCCAAATGGGCTTTCATCCAGAAATATAAGCGAATTCATGAACACAATTTGAGGGGAGACATCTATTATCCCTTTAATTAGACTCCTGGGACTGCCAACTATGAGCTGCAATGTATTGTAATTCAACTCGATGGAACTCTACAACCGCCGCTTAGTCATGTTTGATATACTGCCGTACCTAAAAGACAAGGCTAGTTTAACTGGCTTTTACCGAAAGTGACTGATCCGATCAATCTGTAATAGAGTGGTCCCATACTTCTGGATAAAACGGGCTGAAGAATCACGTCCAGCCACGGTTGCATTCAAATGGACCAATTATTCGTCTGGTATATCATAAAAGGAAATGGCCTAGCTCCCTGCAAGGGACAAAAGTCATTAAATGTAGATGTCAGCAGTTTCGTGTATTTGCATTCGTTAATGGACGCTCATCGATCGCTAACGGAACTCACTCGTTCCGCTCTGCCTTGAGGCTTTCTCTCGAGCCCCGCAAGCAGCCGCACAGCGGCTAGTAGTAGAATAGCCAGATGCATATTGTTGACAAAGGCCATTTCTGGCTTACTAGCCATCGACAAATGCGAGTCAATATCCCCTATTTAAACCGACAAGCCAACGAGCCCGTCGGTTCGATCCTCAGGTGGTGCACCACCTGGGGTAGGGGATGACTGACGAAGGCTAATATGCCTGAAATGGCCATTCCAGTCTCCCTTGTCTTTACCGGCAATACGCATCTGCCAGTTTCGTATATTCTTGTCTGAAACTGATTGTCTGATTAAACCCTATTCATATCTTTGCATAAAGACGTCGAGGAAAGGCAGTCTGTTTTAAGGTTGCCTTTTCATTGTAGACTTAATCTTGGGATCTAGGTTGTTCAAGCTGATAAATAAGTGCTCGGCCTTGTCATCCTTATCAACAATCGCGAATATATCGCCAACATAGCTTCTGTAACTAGGTCTCACCAAATGCCACAGTTATAAGAAAGACTTGCTCGTTTAATTATTAGCTTTTATTTTCGTATATATTTCTGAAAGTGCAAGCAAATTCGAAACGCCAAGTGGACAAGATTCTCATTCCTCCCATCAGGATTCCCCCTCGTCGTACTTAATAGTTTAGTGTTGGTCTTTTTGTAGCTAATCTCAAGTCATGAATAAGCACGATCTTAATCTGGCTTATTCACTTATTATGTCTACTGTTTCATTGTTAGTTACAAAGGCAGCTGCTCTGCCCATCTCAGTTGGGAATGTTCACTCTCCGTTCTGTCCTAGTAGGATCACAGAATACGCTGTTCTTTTGCCTGGGCAAAATCTCTAGGGCACGCTGTTCGGCAAACAGGTCAGAGCGTGACTGCCGATCCCACGTGACTTCGAATATGTTTTTCCTCCGTTCAACAACAACAGCTACGACAACGTAAACACCCTCCCGGGGCCCGTTTTCACCACAAAGGCTCAAACGCTAGGCACATAACGCTCCACACAACCGCTGGCTTAAAAGTACAGAAGTGATTACGCCATTATGCCAAGCATCCTGAATTGCAAGGTACCAGTGAACTGAACTCAGGGATTGTGCGAGACTTCGGATGGGAAACGCGATTACCAAAAATTAATTGCCATCAACCATATTTGGGAAATGAAAGAATGAAGTTTAACTTGAAAAGAACAAATTTACCCCCAGAAATTGGCAATTAGTTTAGATTATCCGGTTTTCCGACGACAGTCCAACTGAAAGAGAGAGAGAGAGAGAGAGAGAGAGAGAGAGAGAGAGAGAGAGAAGGGAGGAGATGTAAGTCACAGGATAGTACCAATGCAAGTTAAAAAGGCGAGTTACAGTAAGCGGTTGAAAAGAAGGGCGCATGATGGACAGAACAGGCACTTTACTTGTTTTGCGTTTCCAATGTAAAATTTAACCCATAATAATAGATATCGACCGATAAGGGTAAGGGACAAATAATGGCTGCATTATTTATAGGATGCAGCGGTGTAGGGGTATTAGTTATGGGTGGCTCCATACAGATTGCATTTGGTCGCTCCATCGGACTAGCAAAAGTGCTGAAAGCTCCTGTGGCCGCCTCTAAGTGTTACTCGGCTCTCAACTGTGGCTCCTCGTAGCTGGACTCTTCTCAGCGGTCACAGCCCGGGCAACCGTCACGACCGGCGGACTAAACCAGGTCGGGGACTCCGGTGCTGTATGTGCCTCCACACCCAGTATGTCTGATTCCCGAACTTCCCATCTCACCCCTGTCAAGAGGTCCTATGGTGGGGTCAACAGCAACCCCAGGACGGCCCAGGCTAACTCGGGTCGCTCTCCCACTAAAACAAAACGTAACGCAAAGTGAAGTTCGGCAGCCATCTGGAATGTCCGAGCAGCCCTATTTAGGGACAGCACTGCTTGCCTCCTCGCGGAGGAAGGGGCTAGAATAGGTGCCTTAAACAAATGCTGGGTATCACG